>SRVM01016851.1:0-22398 GCA_007570785.1 Antilocapra americana | reverse complement strand
ATAAATTGCCTGTGATTTCACACGCTGCTTGGATGTGATGTCATAAAATGAATGAGACATCATGTAGAGTGGGTGTGACGTCATGATTACAGTGGATCTGATGTCATCCCGTGGACATGGAGTCCTAAGAGTGGGGGTGATATAATGAATACACCTGATTTGATGTTTGAAACACTGGGGTGTGATGTCATGAAGAGGGGATATGACGTCATAGAGAGCATATGACGTCATGCAGGTACTGGATGTGATGGGCACAGAGTGGGTGTGATATCATCTGTACACTGGGAGGAATGACACTGATACAGTGAAAGCGATGTCAGATATAGTGTGTGTGATGTCCAAGACAAAGGGTAGGGAAACTCATATACGGTGTATGATGACATACCTATGTTGGATATGATATGCATACATGCAATGTGTGTGATATCATCGAGAGAATGGTTTTGATGATGCAGTCGATTGGGTGCAATATCATAAATACTGTGATTTAATGTCATAAATAATGAATGTGATGTCGAGTCTAGTGCATGTGATGTTATACATATGCCCAGTGTGATGACACAGGTATGGGATGTGCTGTTATTTGTATAGAAGGTGTGATGTCATATACGGTTGATGGGACTTCACATATCGTGGGTGTGATGGCATGAATACAGAACAAGTCATGTAATAAATACAGTGGTGTGATGTGAGAATGAGTGGATATGATGTCATAAAGAGCCCATATGACGGCATAGATATATTGGGCACGATGTCATACATAAGGAACTTGTCATCTAACCTATACAGTGGTTTGGATGGCTCAGATTAATGCAGAATCACAAGTACAGAAGGTGTGATTTCATATAGCTTTGATGTGACTTCATATACATTGGGGATGACATCATGAGTACATGGGATGTGATGTCATAAATGTAGCAGTGTGACGTCATAAAGAGGGGATGTGATGGCATATAGAGTACGTATGACATCAAACAGATAGATGGTGTGATGTCATACGTATAGCGGTTTTGATGAAAGGATACAGTGGAGATCATGTCAGATAGAGTGTGTGTGATATCAGATAGAGTGGTTGTGCTGTCATCCCAACAGGGCTCCTGATGTCTCATTAGTGGATATAACATCATAGACATAGTGATTGTGATGGCACAGATAAATTGCCTGTGATTTCACTCGCAGCTTCGAAGTGATGTCATAAAGTGGATGAGACATCATATAGAGTGGGTGTGTCGTCATGATTACAGTGGATGTGATGTCATACCGTGTACATGGAGTCCTAAGAGTGGGGGTGATATCATGAATACACCTGATTTGATGTTTGAAACACTGGGTTGTGATGTTATAAAGAGGGGATATGACGTCATAGAGAGCATATGATGTCATGCAGGTACTGGGTGTGATGGGTATCGAGTGGGTCTTATATCATCTGTACAGTGCGTGGAATGACACTGATACAGTGGAAGCGATGTCAGATATAGTGTGTGTGATGTCCAAGAGAATGGGTAGGGAATCCCATATACTGTGTATGATGTCATATCTATGTTGGATATGATATGCATACATGCAATGTGTGTGATATCATCGAGAGAATGGTTGTGATGATGCAGGCCAGTGGGTGCAATGTCATAAATACTGTGATTTAATGTCATAAATAGTGAATGTGATGTCGAGTCTAGTGCATGTGATGTCATACATATGCCCAGTGTAACGACACAGGTATAGGATGTGCTGTTATTTGTTTAGAAGATGTGATGTCATATACAGTTGATGGGACTTCACATATAGTGGGTGTGATGGCATGAATACAGTGCAAGTGATGTCATAAATACAGTGGTGTGATGTGAGTATGAGTGGATATATTTTCATAAAGAGCCCATATGATGGCATAGATACATTGGGCACGATGTCATACATAAGGTACTTGTCATGTAAACTATACACTGGATTGGATTGCTCAGATTGATGCCATATAACAAGAACAGATGATGTGATTTCATATAGCTTTGATGTGACTTCATATACATTTTTGGTGTTGTCATGAGTACATTGGATGTGATGTCATAAATGTAGGTGTGTGACGTCATAAAGAGGGGATGTGATGGCATTCAGAGTACGTATGACATCATACACAAAGAGGGTGTGATGTCATACGTATAGCGGTTTTGATGAAAGGATACAGTGGAGATCATGTCAGATAGAGGGTGTGTGATGTCAGATAGAGTGGTTGTGCTGTCATCCCCACAGGGCTCCTGATGTCTCATTAGTGGATATAACGTCATAGACCTAGTAAGTGTGATGTCACAGATAAATTGCCTGTGATTTCACACGCAGCTTGGATGTGATGTCATAAAGTGGATGAGACATCATATAGAGTGTGTGTGACGTCATGATTACAGTGGGTGTGATGTCATACCGTGGACATGGAGTCCTAAGAGTGGGGGTGATATCATGAACACACCTGATTTGATGTTTGACATACTGGGGTGTGATGTCATAAAGAGGGGATATGACGTCTTACAGAGCATATGACGCCATGCAGGTACTGGGTGTGATGGGCATAGAGTGAGTGCGATATCATCTGTACACTGGGAGGAATGACACTGATACAGTGGAAGCGATGTCAGATATACTGTGTGTGATGTCCAAGAGAATGGGTAGGGAAACCCATATACTGCGTATGATGACATACCTATGTTGGATATGATATGCATACATGCAATGTGTGTGATATCATCGAGAGAATGGTTGTGATGATGCAGTCGAGTTGGTTCAATGTCCTAAATACTGGGATTTAATGTCATAAATAGTACTTGTGATGTCGAGTCTAGTGCATGTGATGTCATACATATGCCCAGTGTGATGACACAGGTATGGGATGTGCTGTTATTTGTATAGAAGATGTGATGTCATACACATTTGATGGGACTTCACATATAGTGGGTGTGATGGTGTGAATACACTTCAAGTGATGTCATAAAGTGGTGTGATGTGAGAATGATTGGATATGATGTCATAAAGAGCCCATATGACTGCATAGATATATTGGGCACAATGTCGTACATGAGGTACTTGTCATCTAACGTATACATTGGTTTGGATCTCTCAGATTGATGCCGTATCACAAGTACAGAAGTTGTGATTTCATATAGCCTTGATGTGACTTCATATACATTGGGGGTGACGTCATGAGAACATTGGATGTGATGTCATAAATGTAGCGGTGTGACGTCATAAAGAGGGGATGTGATGGCATATAGAGTACGTATGACATCATACACATAGAGGGTGTGATGACATACGTATAGCGGTTTTGATGAAAGGATACAGTGGAGATCATGTCAGATAGAGTGTGTGTGATGTCAGATAGAGTGGTTGTGCTGTCATCCCCACAGGGCTCCTGATGTCTCATTAGTGGATATAACGTCATAGACATAGTGAGTGTGATGTCACAGATAAATTGCCTGTGATTTCACACGTAGCTTGGATGTGATGTCATAAAGTGGATGTGACATCATGTAGAGTTGGTGTGACGTCATTATTACAGTGGAGGGTGATGTCATACCGTGGACATGGAGTCCTAATAGTGGGGGTGATATCATGAATACACCTGATTTGATGTTTGAAACCCTGGGGTGTGATGTCATAAAGAGGGGATATGATGTCATAGAGAGCATATGACATCATGCAGGTACTGGGTGGGATGGGCAAAAAGTGGGTGTGATATCATCTGTACACTGGGTGGAATGACACTGATACCGTGGAAGCGATGTCAGATATAGTGATTGTGATGTCCAAGAGAATGGGTAGGGAAACCCATATACTACGTATGTTGTCATACCTATGTTGGATATGATATGCATACATGCAATGTGTGTGATATCATCGAGAGAAAGGTTGCGATGATGCAGTCGATTGGGTGCAATGTCATAAATACTGTGATTTCGTGTCATAAATAGTGAATGTGATGTCGAGTCTAGTGCATCTGATGTCATACATATGCCCAGTGTGATGACACAGGTATGGGATGTGCTGTTATTTGTATCGATGATGTGATGTCATATACAGTTGATGGGACTTCACATATAGTGGGTGTGATGGCATGAATACAGTGCAAGTGATATCATAATTACAGTGGTGTTTTGTGAGAATGAGTGGATATGATGTCATAAAGAGCCCATATGTCGGCATAGATATATTGGGCACGATGTCATACATAAGGTACTTGTGATCTAACCTACATACTCTGTTGGATGGCTCAGATTGTTGCAGTATCACAAGTACGGAAGATGTGATTTCATATAGCTTTGATGTGAGTTCATATACATTTTGGGTGACATCATGAGTATATTGGATGTGATGTCATAAATGTAGAGGTGTGACGACATAAAGAGGGGATGTGATGGCATATAGAGTACCTATGACATCATACACATAGAGGGTGTGATGTCATACGTATAGCGGTTTTGATGAAAGGATACAGTGGAGATCATGTCAGATAGAGTGTGTGTGATGTCAGATAGAGTGGTCGTGCTCTCATCCCCACAGGACTCCTGATGTCTCATTAGTGAATATAACGTCATAGACATATTGAGTGTGATGTCACAGATAAATTACCTGTAATTTCACACGCAGCTTGGAAGTGACGTCATAAAGTGGATGAGCCATAATATAGAGTGGGTGTGACATCATGATTACAGTGGATGTGATGTCATACCGTGGACATGGAGTCCTAAGATTGGGGGTGATATCATGAATACACCTGATTTGTTGTTTGAAACACTGGGTGTGTTGTCATAAAGAGGGGATATGACGTCATAGAGAGCATATGACGTCAAAAAGGTTCTGGGTGTGATGAGCATCGAGTGGGTGTGATATCATCTCTAGAGTGGGTGGAATGACACTGATACTGTGGAAGCGATGTCAGATATAGTGTGTGTGATGTCCAAGAGAATGGGTAGGGAAACCCATATACTGGGTACGATGTCATACCTATGTTGGATATGATATGCTTGCAGGCATTGTGTGTGATATCATCAAGATAGTGGTTGTGATGATGCAGTCGAGTGGGTGCAATGTCAAAAAAATGGGATTTAATGTCATAAATAGTGAATGTGACGTCGAATCTCATGCATGTGATGTCATACATATGCCCAGTGTGATGACACAGGTATGGGATGTGCTGTTATTTGTATTGAAGATGTGATGTCATATACAGTTGATGGGACTTCACATATAGTGGGTGTGATGGCAGGAATACAGTGCAAGTGATATCATAATTACAGTGGTGTGATGTGAGAATGAGTGGATATGATGTCATAAAGAGCCCATATGTCGGCATAGATATATTGGGCAGGATGTCATACATAAGGTACTCTCATCGAACCTATACAGTGGGTTGGATGGCTCAGATTGATGCAGTATCACAAGTACAGAAGATGTGATTTCATATAGCTTTGATGTGACTTCATATACATTGGGGGTGACGTCATGAGTACATTTAATGTGATGTCATAAATGTAGCGGTGTGACGTCATAAAGAGGGGATGTGATGGCATATAGAGTACCAATGACACCATACACATAGAGGGTGTGATGTCATACGTATAGCGGTTTTGATGAAAGGATACAGTGGAGATCATGTCAGATAGAGTGTGTGTGATGTCAGATAGGGTGGTTGTGCTGTCATCCCCACAGGGCTCCCGATGTCTCATTAGAGGATATAACGTCATAGACATTGTGAGTGTGATGTCACAGATAAATTGCCTGTGATTTCACACGCAGCCTGGAAGTCATATCATAAAATGGATGAGACAACATATAGAGTGTGTGTGACGTCATGATTACAGTGGATGTGATGTCATACCGTGGACATGGAGTCTTAAGAGTGGGGGTGATATCATGAATACACCTGATTTGATGTTTGAAAACTGGTGTGTGATGTCATAAAGAGGGGATATGACGTCATAGAGAGCATATGACGTCATGCAGGTACTGGGTGTGATGGGCATCGGGTGGGTCTGATATCATCTGTACAGTGGGTGGAATGACACTGATACAGTGGAAGCGATGTCAGATATAGTGTGTGTGATGTCCAAGAGAATGGGTAGGGAAATCTGTATACTGCGTATGATGTCATACCTATGTTGGATATGATATGCATGCATGCAATGTGTGTGATATCATCGAGACTGTGGTTGTGATGATGCAGTCAAGTGGTTGCAATGTCATAAATACTGTGATTTAATGTCATAAATAGTGAATGTGATGTCGAGTCTAGTGCATGTGATGTCATACATATGCCCAGTGTGATAACACAGGTATGGGATGTGCTGTTATTTGTATAGAAGTTGTGATGTCATATACAGTTGATGAGACTTCACATATAATGGGTGTGATGGCATGAATACAGTGTAAGTGATGTCATAAATACAGTGGTGTGATGTGAGAATGAGTGGATATGATGTCATAAAGAGCCGATACGACGGCAAAGATACATTGGACACGATGTCATACATAAGGTACTTGTTATCTAACCTATAGAGTGTGTTGGATGGCTCGGATTGAAGCAGTATGACAAGTACAGAAGATGTGATTTCATATAGATTTGATGTGACTTCATATACATTGGGGGTGACGTCATGAGTACATTGGATGTGATGTCATATATGTGGCGGTGTGACATTATAAAGAGGGGATGTGATGGCATATAGAGTACGTATGACATCATACACATAGAGGGTGTGATGTCATACGTATAGCAGTTTTGATGAAAGCATACAGTGGAGATCATGGCAGATAGAGTGTGTGGGATGTCAGATAAAGTGGTTGTTCTGTCATCCCCACAGGGCTCCTGATGTCTCATTATTGGCTATAACGTCATAGACATATTGAGTGTGATGTCACAGATAAATTTCCTGTGATTTCACATGCAGCTTGGATGTGATGTCATAAAGTGGATGAGACGTCACATAGTGGGTGTGACGTCATGATTACAGTGGGTGTGATGTCATACCGTGGACATGGAGTCCTAAAAGTGGGTGTGATATCATGAATACACCTGATTTGATGTTTGAAACACTGGGGTGTGATGTCATAAAGATAGGATATGACGTCATAGAGAACATATGACGTCATGGTGGTACTGGGTGTGATGGGCATTGAGTGGGTTTGATATCATCTGTACAGTGGGTGGAAAGACACTGAAACAGTGGAAGCGATGTCAGATATAGTGTGTGTGATGTCCAAGAGAATGGGTAGGGAAACCCATATACTGCGTATGATGTCATACCTATGTTGGATATGATATGCATACATGCAATGTGTGTGATATCAGCGAGAGAATGGTAGTGATGATGCAGTCGAGTGGGTGCAATGTCATAAATACTGTGACTTAATGTCATAAATAGTGAATGTGATGTCGAGTCTAGTGCATGTGATGTCATACATATGCCCAGTGTGATGACACAGGAATGGGATGTGCTGTTATTTGTATAGAAGAAGTGATGTCATATACATTTGATGGGACTTCACATATAGTGGGTGTGATACCATGAATACAGTGCAAGTGATGTCATAAATACAGTGGTGTGATGTGAGAATGAGTGGATATGATGTCATAAAGAGCCCATATGACGGCATAGATATATTGGGCACGATGTCTTACATAAGGTACTTGTCATCTAACCTATACAGTGGGATGGATGGCTCAGATTGATGCAGTATCACAAGTACAGAATATGTGATTTCATATAGCTTTGATGTGACTTCATATACATTGGGGGTGACGTCATGAGTACATTGGAAGTGATGTCATAAATGTAGGGGTGTGACGTCATAAAGAGGGGATGTGACATCATAGAGAGCATATGACGTCATGCAGGTACTGGGTGTGATGGGCATCGAGTGGGTGTGATATCATCTGTACAGTGGGTGGAATGACACTGATACAGTGGAAACAATGTCAGATATATTGTGTGTGATGTCGAAGAGAATGGGTAGGGAAACCCATATACTGCATATGATGTCATACATATATTGCTTATGATATTCATACATGCAATGTGTGTGATATCATCGAGAGAGTGGTTGTGATGATGCAGTCGATTGTTGGGGCCCTGCTGGCTGAGGCTATAAGCCAGAGCCATTACGGTCGGAACACTCCAAGCCTGCTGCCCTATAAGGCGCTTATTACGTGCCAGGTATACATTCGGCTGGCAAATCACCAAAAGAATCATGCGGTGAACATATATCCGACAGGCCAATCACCCACAAGACACGTATTCCTTACATGCCCGTGATAACTCCCCCCTCCCTTTTCCTACTCCCTCCCCTCCTCCCCATATATAATAACCTTGCGCTCAATAAAGTTTTGCAGCTTGATTAGAACCTTTCTCTTGCTGCCGTTCTTCGCGCCTCTTATACCACCCCCCTTTCTTCCGTTTTCAGGTGATTCGGAGCTCACGTTGATTGCTCTGCGGGCCAGAGCGACTGCGTCCAGCTAGCAGCCGGAGCAAGTGGTGCCCAACATGGGGCCTGAAAACTGCTTGGACGGACCGCCATCACCGTTGACCAGTCCCAGCAAGAGCACCATGATTACCGGCTCCTGAGACGACTCCGGAGAGAGTCCCCCCCCTCGATGGCGGCATTCCGTCAGGTAAGTATTAATCATGGGACAAGCATGTTCGAAAGATGATGTTTTTATTAGCCAGCTTAAAAAAATCCCTCAAGGTGAGAAGAATTCGGGTTCGTAAAAAAGATTTAGTTTCGTTTTTTCATTTTATTTTTAAGACCTGCCCCTGGTTCCCTCAAGAGGGTACTATCGACACTCGTATGTGGAATCATGTCGGAGATTGCCTTAATGACTATTATCGTGTCTTTGGTCCCCAGACTGTGCCTATCACCACCTTTAACTACTACAATCTTATAAAAGATATTCTCACCAACCAGGGCCATACCCCAGACATTCAGCACCTTTGTCAGGAAGGACAAAGAATCCTTTCCCGCCACTCCCGTCCCCCCTCTAGAGCGCCCTCTACCCAAGATCTTATACAAAGCGACCCCATACACCCAAATAACTCCAGCCCGCGACCGTTACTCGCCCCCCCTCACGGGCCCTCTCAAACTGTCCCTCGATTTCTATCAATATTGAGACAAATCCAAATCCTACTGCTATATACCCCGATCTTAAAGACCTAAAAGGAATAATCAGCACGGACACAGATGATCAGCTGCCCCCTGCTGACTGAGCTAATCTAGAAGATGAGGCAGCCCACTATAACGGCCCTGACTGGCCTCCCTCTTCCTCTGTCCCTTCCGCTCCCGCCACAGCCGCTGTTTTAAACAAGCTCATGCTTAATGCCTCTCCACCACAGCCCGCTTCTGTGCCTCCGCCCTGTTCAGCCGCCATCTTACACAGCTATGTGCTCCTGCCCTTTGTGCCACCGCCATATTTTCCCACCCACCCAGTTACGCCCACCACTCCCAACAAAGCCCCCCTTCCAGCTCCTATTCTGCATAACACTGAGCCTCCACCCATCAACCAAACTCCCCTCCCCCAAACAACTTCCCTTCAAAAAGCCCTGATTTTCATCTGAGATGTTAAAGCGGTAGCCAAAGAACTCGCCGACCTGACTGTCTCCACCCGCCAAGAGCTCTTAGCCTTCCCAGTAACTAGGAGCCAGGCTCAGCCTCCGCCTCGCGAGGCGACAGACTCTCAAAGCCCTGAGCCCAGTGCTCACGACCCCCCACTTAGTGATCATGATGAAGAAGAGTCAGAACACTCGGCTCCTGACGATGATGAGCCCCCGGTCCCACCATCCCCCCATACTTACAGAAAGCTCAGCTTAAAAACACTAGAAAAGGTCAAAGCGGCAGTGGCCAACTATGGCCCCACTGCCCCCTTCACTGTTGTCCTGATTGAAAACCTTAGTGATCGATGGCTTACACCCAATGATTGGTTCTTCCTAGCCAAGGCTGCCCGAAGCGGCGGTGATTTATACTCCGGAAAAGTGAATATGAAGAGGCTTCCAAACAGTTTGCTGAACGCAATTCGCGTAAGCCCTCCTCAAAAGGTTGGACTCTCAAAAAGTTCCTTGGCTCTGACCCCTACCAACATAAGGAAAAACAGCCTCAATTTCCCCCCGGGTTACTAACACAAATTCAGTCAGCAGGTGTTAACGTGTGGAAACGCCTTCCCCAGAAAGGCGCTGCCACCACCTCCCTTGCAAAGATCAGATAGGGCCATGATGAGCCATACAGTGATTTCATTAGTTGCTTATGAAAACTGGCCAAACGGCTTTTTGGCTCTGAAGAATGCGAAAGCGCCTTCCTTAAACACCTCACTTTCGAACAATAGATATTTTGACAGCCACCCACCGGGCGCTTAACATGTCTAACCCCAGTCTAGCCCAAGACTGCTGGCTATGTCTCAGCCAAGGCACGCCCATGCCCCTGGCTGTCTCCGTTAATACATTAGACCTCAACACTATTGACCAAAACTGCACTCTCGGCCTGCCCTTCAGGGTCCAACCTACACTGTTTTCATTCTCCCCCTGCATCTACAAACACCTGCGCAATGATTCCACAGATATCCCCGTTGGTTTCGCTGCCTTTACCTACTGTAGCTCTGTGTTTAACTATACCTCTAGCTACACCACCCTCCTATGCCCCAGACCAGGAAAGGCATTTGTTTGCGGAAACAATCAAGCCTATACCGCCCTACCCCTCTCATGGACAGGGCTGTGCGCCCTAGCCACCCTGCTGCCAGACATAGATATCATTCCAGGAAATGAGCCCGTTCCCGTTCCCGCTTTTGACCACCTTGCGGGACGGCACAAAAGAGCCCTAGCAATTATCCCCTTGCTTGCTGGGTTAGGAATCTCTGGAGCGATAGCTACGGGATCGGCAGGCCTAGGATATGCAGTTGATTCATATTCACAGCTCTCTAAGCAGCTCATTGATGATGTCCAGGCCATATCCAGCACCATTAGTGATATCCAAGATCAACTAGACTCCCTAGCAGAAGTAGTCCTTCAAAACAGACCAGGCTTAGATCTTCTCACCGCAGAACAGGGAGGTATCGGCCTTGCCTTACAGGAATGCTGCTGCTTCTACGCCAACAAATCCAGCATTGTCCGAGATAAAATAAAAAGGCTACAAGAAGATGTAGAAAAAAGAAGGAAAACACTAATAGAGAATCCCTTTCTGACAGGCCTTAATGGACTACTCCCCTATCTCCTTTCCCTTCTTGGGCCCCTGATCACTGTCCTCCTGCTTCTCACCTTTGCCCCCTGGGTTCTGAGGCGTGTCACGACACTTGTCAAAGACCAGCTTAACGACATACTAGGGAGACCCATCCAGATCCACTATCACCAGTTAGAAATGCTCGACCATGAAAATTATCAAGGCCCTCTCCCACGGGAGCTGCATGATTCTCGAGAGTCTGCATTGCGGCCCAGTTGCTGCAATGGACACCGCTAGGTGCACGACAAAGTACCGCAAGGAGGGGCCTCCACCAAAGAGGCCACTCTCGAGCCTCCTGCGAGGTAAGCCAGCTTGCATGGAGGTTGACACCAAAATCCTCCCCTCCAAAAAAGGGTGTCCATTAAGCTCTACGCAGAGCTCAGGAGGAGCTTGGCCACTGCCTCCCCTAGCCAGTCAATGTCCAAACAAAACCAGACTCCTCGCCTTACAAAACAAAAAGGGAGGAGATGTTGGGGCCCGGCCGGTTGAGACGATCAGCCAGAGCCATTAGGGTCGGAACACTCCAAGCCTGCTGCCATATAAGGCGCTGATTACGTGACAGCTATACTTTCGACTGGCAAATCTCTAAAAGGAACATGAGGCGAACATATATACGACAGGCCAATCGGCCATAAGACACGTATTCCTTACATGCCCGACAGAACTCCCCCTCCCATTTCCCACTCTCTCCCCTCCTTCCCATATATAATCGCCTTGCTGTCAATAAAGTTTTGCAGCTTGATCAGAACTTTTGCCTTGCTGCCATTCTTCACACATCTTGTCCCATCCGACTTTCATCCTTTTGCAAGTGGATTCGGAGCTCACGTTGATTGCTCTGTGGGCAAGAGCGACTGCGCCCAGCTCGCGGCTGGAGCAGCCGAGTGGGTGCAATGTCATAAATACTGTGACTTAATGTCATAAATAGTGAATGTGATGTCGAGTCTAGTGCATGTGATGTCATACATATGCCCAGTGTGATGACACAGGAATGGGATGTGCTCTTATTTGTATAGAAGATGTGATGTCATATACAGTTGATGGGACTTCACATATAGTGGGTATGATGGCATGAATACAGTGCAAGTGATGTCATAAATACAGTGGTGTGATGTGAGAATGAGTGGATATGATGTCATAAAGAGCCCATATGACGGAACAGATAAATTGGGCACTATGTCATACATAAGGTACTTGTCATCTAACCTATACAGTGGGTTGGATGGCTCAGATTGATGCAGTATCACAAGTACAGAAGATGTGATTTCATATAGGTTTGATGTTACTTCATATAAATTGGGGGTGACGTCATGAGTACATTGGATATTAGGTCGTATATGTAGCGGTGTGACGTCATAAAGAGGGGATGTGACGTCATACAGAGCATATGACGTCATGCAGGTACTGGGTGTGATGGGCATCGAGTGGTTGTGATATCATCTCTAGAGTGGGTGGAACGACACTGAAACAGTGGAAGCGATGTCAGATATAGTGTGTGTGATGTTAAAGAGAATGGGTAGGGAAACCCATATACTGCGTATGATGTCATACCTATGTTGGATATTATATGCATACCTGCAATGTGTGTGATATCATCGAGAGAATGGTTGTGATGATGCAGTCGAGTTGGTGCAATGTCATAAATACTGGGATTTAATGTCATAAATAGTGAATGTGGTGACGAGACTAGTGCATGTGATGTCATACATATGCCCAGTGTGATGACCCAGTTATGGGATGTGCTGTTATTTGTATAGAAGATGTGATGTCATATCCAGTTGATGGGACTTCACATACAGGTGGTGTGATGGCATGAATACAGTGCAAGTGATGTCATAATTACAGTGGTGAAATATGAGAATGAGTGAACATGATGTCATAAAGAGCCCAAATGATTGCATACATATATTGGGCACGATGTCATACATAAGGAACTTGTAATCTAACCTATACAGTGGGTTGGAAGGCTCAGATTGATGCAGTATCACAAGGACAGAAGATGTGATTTCATATAGCTTTGACGTGACTTCATATACATTGGGGTGACGTCATGAGTACATTGGATGTGATGTCATAAATGTAGCGGTGTGACGTCATAGAGAGGGTATGTGATGACATATAGAGTACGTATGACACCATACACATAGAGGGTGTGATGTCATACGCATAGCGGTTTTCATGAAAGGATACAGTGGAGATCGTTTCAGACAGAGTGCGTGTGATGTCAGATAGAGTGGTTGTGCTGTTATCCCCACAGGGCTCCTGATGTCTCCTTAGTGGATATAACGTTATAGACAGAGTGAATGTGATGTCACAGAAAAATTGCCTGTGATTTCACACGCAGTTTGGAAGTGATGTTATAAAGTGGATGAGACATCATATAGAGTGTGTGTGACGTCATGATTACAGTGTATGTGATGGCATACCGTGGACATGGAGTCCTAAGAGTGGGGGTGATATCATGAATACACCTGACTTGATGTTTCACATACTGTTGTGTGATGTCATAAAGAGGGGATATGACGTCATAGAGAGCATATGACGTCATGCAGGCACTGGTTGTGATGGGCTTCAAGTGGGTGTGAGATAATCTGTACAGTGGGTGGAATGACACTGATACAGTGGAAGCGATGTTAGATATAGTGTGTGTGGTGTCCAAGAGAATGGGTAGGGAAACCCATATTATGCGTATGATATCATACCTATGTTGGATATGATATTCATACATGCAATGTGTGTGATATCATCGAAAGAATGGTTGTGATGATGCAGTCGAGTGGGTGCAATGTCATAAATACTGTGATTTAATGTCATAAATAGTGAATGTGATGTCGAGGCCAATGCATGTGATGTCATACGTATGTCCAGTGTGATGACACAGGTATGGGATGTGCTGTTAGTTGTATAGAAGATGTCATGTAATAAACAGTTGATGGGACTTCACATACAGGGGGTGTGATGGCATGAATACAGTGCAAGTGATGTCATATATACAGTGGTGTGATGTGAGAATGAGTGAATATGATGTCATAAAGGGCCCATGTGACGGCACAGATATATTGGGCACGATGTCATACATAAGGTACTTGTCATCTAACCTATACAGTGGGTTCAAAGGCTCAAATTGATGCAGTATCACAAGTACAGAAGGTGTGATTTCAGATAGCTTTGATGTGACTTCATATACATTGGGGGTGACATCATGAGTACATTGGATGTGATGTCATAAATGTAGCGGTGTGACATCATAAAGAGGGATGTGATCGCATACAGAGTACGTATGACATCATACAGATAGAGGGTTTGATGTCATACGCATAGCGGTTTTGATGAAAGGATACAGTGGAGGTCGTGTCAGATAGAGTGTGTGTGATGTCAGATCGAATGGTTGTACTGTCATCCCCACAGGGCTCCTGATGTCTCATTAGTGGATATAACGTCATAGACAGAGAGAGTGTGATGTCACAGATAAATTGCCTGTGATTTCACACACAGCTTGGAAGTGATGTCATAAAGTGGATGAGACATCATATGGAGTGGGTGTGACGTCATGATTACAGTGTATGTGATGCCATACCTTGGACATGGAGTCCTAAGAGTGGGGGTGATATCATGAATACACCTGATTTGATATTTGAAACACTGGGGTGTGATGTCATAAAGAGGGGATATGACGTCCTAGAGAGCATACGACGTCAAGCAGGTACTGGGTGTGATGGGCATCGAGTGGGTGTGATATCATCTGTACAGTGGGTGGAATGACACTGATACAGTGGAAGCGATGTCAGATATAGTGTGTGTGATGTCCAAGAGAATGGGTAGGGAAACCCATATACTGCGTATGATGTCATACCTATGTTGGATATGATATGCATACATGCAATGTGTGTGATATAATAGAGAGAATGGTTGTGATGATGCAGTCGAGTGGGTGCAATGTCATAAGTACTGTGGTTTAATGTCATAAATAGTGAATGTGATGTCGAGTCTAGTGTACGTGATGTCACACATATGCCCAGTGTGATGACACAGGTATGGGATGTGCTGTTATTTGATAGAAGTTGTGATGTCTTATACAGTTGATGGGACTTCACATATAGTGGGTGTGATGGCATGAATACAGTGCAAGTGATGTCATAAATACAGTGGTGTGATGTGAGAATGAGTGGATGTGATGTCATAAAGGGCCCATAGGAGGGCAAAGATATATTGGACACGATGTCATACATAAGGTACTTGTCATCTAACCTATACAGTGTGTTGGATGGTTCAGATTGAGCAGCATCACAAGTACAGAAGATGTGATTTCATATCGCTTTGATGTGACTTCGTATACATTGGGGGTGACGACAGGAGTACATTGGATGTGATGTCATAAATGTAGCGGTGTGACGTCATCAAGAGGGGATGTGACGTCATAGAGAGCATATGACGTCATGCAGGTACTGGGTGTGATGGGCATGTAGTAGGTGTGAAATCATCTGTACAGTGGGTGGAATGACACTGATGCAGTGGAAGCAACGTCAGATATAGTGTGTGTAATGTCCAAAAGAATAGGTAGGGGAATCCATATACTGCGTATGATGTCATACCTATGTTGGATATGATATGCATACATGCGATGTGTGTGATATAATCGAGAGAATGGTTGTGATGATGCAGTCGAGTGGGTGCAGTGTAATAAATACTGTGATTTAATGTCATAAATAGTGAATGTTATGTAGAGTCTAGTGCATTTAATATCATACATATGCCCAGTGTGATGACACTAGTATGGGATGTACTGTTTTTTGTATGGAAGATTTGATGTCATATACAGTTGATGGGACTTTACATATATTGGATGTGATGGCAAGAATACAGTGCAAGTGATGTCAATAACACAGTGGTGTGATGTGAGAATGAGTGGATATGATGTCATAAAGAGCCCATATGACGGTAAAGATATCTTGGGCACGAAGCCATACAGAAGGTACTTGTCATCTAACCTATACAGTGGGTTGGTGGCTCAGATTGATGCAGTACCACAAGTACAGAAGATGGGATTTCATAGATTTGATGTGACTTCATATTCATTGGGGGTGACGTCATGAGTACATTGGATGTGATGTCATAAATGTAGGGGTGTGACGTCATAAAGAGGGGATGTGATGGCATATAGAGTACGTATGACATCATACACATAGAGAGTGTGATGTCATGCGTATAGCGGTTTTGATGGAAGGATACAGTGGAGATCATATGAGGTAGAATGGGTGTGATGTCAGATAGAGTGGTTGTGCGGTCATTCCCACAGGGCTCCTGATGTCTCATTAGTGGATATAACGTCATAGACATAGTGAGTGTGATGTCACAGATAAATTGCCTGTGATTTCACACGTAGCTTGGATGTGATGTCATAAAGTGGATGAGACATCATTTAGAGTGGGGGAAACGTAATGATTTCAGTGGATGTGATGTCATACCATGTACATGGAGTCCTAAGTGTGGGTGGGATATCATGAATACACCTGATTTGATGTTTGAAAAACTGGGGTGTGATGTCATAAAGAGGGGATATGACGTCCTAGAGAGCATACGACGTCAAGCAGGTACTGGGTGTGATGGGCATCGAGTGGGTGTGATATCATCTGTACAGTGGGTGGAATGACACTGATACAGTGGAAGCGATGTCAGATATAGTGTGTGTGATGTCCAAGAGAATGGGTAGGGAAACCCATATACTGCATATGATGTCATACCTATGTTGGATATGATATGCATACATGCAATGTGTGTGATATCATCGAGAGAATGGTTGTGGTGATGCAGTTGAGGGGGTGTAGTGTCATAAATACTGTGATTTAATGTCATAAATAGTGAATGTGATGTCGAGTCTAGTGCATTTGATGTCATACATATGCCCAGTGTGATGACACAGGTATGGGATGTTCTGTTACTTGTAAAGAAGATGTGATGTCATATTTAGTTGATGGGACTTCAAATATAGTGTGTGTAATGGCATGAATACAGTGCAAGTGATGTCAAAAACACAGTGGTGTGATGTGAGAATGCGTGGATATGATGTCATAAAGAGCCAATATGACGGCATAGATATCTTGGGCACGATGTCATACATAAAGTACTTGTCATCTAACCTATAGAGTGGGTTGGATGGCTCAGATTGATGCAGCATCACAAGTGCAGAAGATGTGGTTTCATATAGCTTTGATGTGACTTCATATACAATGGGGATGACGTCATGAGTACATTGGATGTGATGTCATAAAGGTAGCGGTGTGACGTCATAAAGAGAGGATGTGATGGCATATAAAGTTCGTATGACATCGTACACATAGAGGGTGTGATGTCATACGTATAGCGGTTTTGATGGAAGGATACAGTGGAGGTCATGTCAGATAGAGTGTGTGTGATGTCAGATAGAGTGGTTGTGCTGCATCCCCAAAGGGCTTCTGATGTGTCATTAGTGGATATAACGTCATAGAAATAGTGAGTGTGATGTCACAGATAAATTGCCTGTGATTTCACAAGCAGCTTGGATGTGATGTCATAAAGTGGATGAGACATCATATACAGTGGGTGTGACGTCATGATTACAGTGGACGTGATGTCATACCGTGGACATGGAGTCGTAAGAGTGGGTGTGATATCATGAATACACCTGATTTGATGTTTGAAACTATGGGGAGTGATGTCATAAAGAGGGGATATGACGTCACAGAGAGCATATGACGTCATAGAGATATGGGGTGTGATGGGCATAGAGTGGGTGTGATATCATCTGTACAGTGGGTGGAATGACACTGATACAGTGGAAGCGATGTCAGATATAGTGATTGTGATGTCCAAGAGAATGGGTAGGGAAACCCATATACTGCCTATGATGTCATACCCATGTTGAATATGATATGCATACATGCAATGTGTGTGATATCATCGATAGAATGGTTGTGATGATGCAGTCGAGTGGGTGCAGTGTCATAAATACTGTGATTTAATGTCATAAATAGTGAATGTGATGTCGAGTCTAGTGCATGTGATGTCATACATATGCCCAGTATGATGACACAGGTATGGGATGTGCTTTTATTTGTATAGAAGTTGTGATGTCATATACAGTTAATGGGACTTCACATATGGTGGGTGTGATGGCATGAATACACTGCAAGTGATGTCATAAATACAGTGGTGTGATGTGAGAATGAGTGGATATGATGTCATAAAGAGCCCATATGATGGCATAGATATATTCGGCACGATGTCATATAAAGGTACTTGTCATCTAAACTGTACAGCGTGTTGGATGGCTCAGATTGATGCAGTATCACAAGTACAGAAGATGTGATTTCATATAGCTTTTATGTGACTTCATATATATTGGGGGTGACGTCATGAGTACATTGGATGTGATGTCATAAATGTAGCGGTGTGAGGTCATAACGAGAGGATTTCATGGCATATAGAGCACGTATGACATCATACACATAGAGGGTGTGGTGTCATCCGTATAGAGGTTTTGATGAAAAGATACAGTGGAGATCATGTCAGATAGACTGTATGTGATGTCAGATAGAGGGGTTGTGCTATCATTCCCACAGGGCTCCTGAAGTCCCATTAGTGAATATAATGTCATAGACATAGTGAGTGTGATGTCACAGATAAATTGCTGTGATTACACACTCAGCTTGGATGTGCTGTCATAAAGCGAATGAGACATCATATAGAGTGGGTGTGACGTCATGATTACAGTGGGTGTGATGTCGTACCGTGGACCTGGAGTCCTAAGAGTGAGGGTGATATCATGAATACACCTGATTTGATGTTTGAAACACTGGGATGTGATGTCACAAAGAGGGGATATGACGTCCTAGAGAGCATATGACGTCATGCAGGTACTGGGTGTGATGGGCATCCAGTGGGTGTGATATCATCTGTACAGTGGGTGGAATAACACTGATACAGTGGAAGCGATGTCAGATATAGTGTGTGTGATGTCAGAGTATGGGTAGGGAAACCCATATACTGCGTATGATGTCATACCTATGTTGGACATGATATGCATGCATGCAATGTGTGTGATATCATCGAGAGAATGGTTGTGATGATGCAGTTGAGTGGGTGAAATGTCATAAATACTGTGATTTAATGTCATAAATAGTGAATGTGATGTCGAGTCTAGTGCCTGTGATGTCATACATATGCCCAGTGTTATGACACATGAATGGGATGTGCTGTTATTTGTATAGAAGAGGTGATGTCATATACAGTTGATGGGACTTCACATATAGTGGGTGTGATGGCATGAATACAGTGCAAGTGATGTCATAAATGCAGTGGTGGGATGTGAGAATGAGTGGATATGATGTCATAAAGAGCCCATATGATGGCATAGATATATTGGGATCGATGTCATATAACGGCACTTGTCATCTAAACTGTACAGTGTGTTGGATGGCTCAGATTGATGCAGTATCACAAGTACAGAAGATGTGATTTCACACAGCTTTGATGTGAATTCATATACATTGGGGGTGACGTCATGAGTACATTGGATGTGATGTCATAAATGTAGCGGTGTGACGTCATAAAGAGGGGAAGTGATGGCATATAGAGTACGTATGACATCGTACACATAGAGGGTGTCATGTCATACGTATAGCGGTTTTGATGAAAGGATACAGTGGAGATCATGTCAGATAGAGTGTGTGTGATGTCAGATAGAGTGGTTGTGCTGTCATCCCCACAGGGCTCTTGATGTCTCTTTAGTGGATATAACGTCATAGACATAGTGAGTGTGATGTCAAAGATAAATTTCCTGTGATTTCACACGTAGCTTGGATGTGCTGTCATAAAGTGGATGAGACATCATATAGAGTGGGTGTGACGTCATGATTACAGTGGGCGTGATGTCATATCTTGGACATGGAGTCCTAAGAGTGGGGGTAATATCATGAATACACCTGATTTCATGTTTGAAACACTGGGGTGTGATGTCATAAAGAGGGGATAAGACGTCATAGAGAGCATATGACGTCATGCAGGTACTGGGTGTGATGGGCATCGAGTGGGTGTGATATCATCTGTACAGTGGGTGGAATGACACTGATACAGTGTAAGCGATGTCAGATTTAGTGTGTGTGATGTCCAAGAGAAAGGGTAGGGAAACCCATATACTGCGTATGATGTCATACCTATGTTGGATATGATATGCATGCATGCAATGTGTGTGATATCATCGAGAGAATGGTTGTGACGATGCATTCGATTGGGTGCAATGTCATAAATACTGTAATTTATTGTCATAAATAGTGAATGTGATGTCGAGTCTAGTGCATTTGATGTCATACATATGCCCAGTGTGATGACACAGGTATGTGATGCGCTGTTATTTGTATAGAAGATGTGATGTCATATACAGTTGATGGGACTTCACATATAGTGGGTGTAATGGCATGAATACAGTGCAAATGATGTCATAATTACAGTGGTGTGATGTGAGAATGAGTGGATATGATGTCATAAAAAGCCCATATGACTGCATATATATATTGGACATGATGTCATACACAAGGTACTTGTCATCTAACCTATACAGTGGGTTGGATGGCTCAGATCGATGCAGCATCACAAGTACAGATGATGTGATTTCATATAAATTTGATGTGACTTCATATACATTGGCTGTGACGTCATGAATACATTGGATGTGATGTCACAAATGTAGCGGTGTGACGTCATAAAGAGGGGATGTGATGGCATATACAGTACGTATGATATCATACACATAGAGGGAGTGATGTCATACGTATAGCGGTTTTGATGAAAGGATACAGTGGAGATCATGTCAGACAGAGTGTGTGTGACATCAGATAGAGTGGTTGTGCTGTCATCCCGACAGGGCTCCTGATGTCTCATTAGTTGATATAGTGTCATAGACATAGTGAGTGTGATGTCACAGATAAATTGCCTGTGATTTCACACGCAGTGTGGATGTGATGTCATAAAGTGGATGAGACGTCATATGGATTGGGTGTGATATCAGGTTTGCAGTGGAAGTGATGTCATACCATGGACATGGAGTCCTAAGAGTGGGGGTGATATCATGAATACACCTGATTTGATGTTGAAACACTGGAGTGTGATGTCATAACTAGGGGATATGACGTCATAGAGAGCAGATGATGTCATGCAGGTACTGGGTGGGACGCACTTAGAGTGGGTGTTATATCATCTGTACAATGGGTGAATGACACTGATACAGTCGAAGCGATGTCAGATATAGTGTGTTTGATGTCCAAGAGAATGGGTAGGGAAGCCCATATACTGCATATGATGTCATACCTTTGGTGAATATGATATGCATACATGCAATGTGTGGGATATCATCAAGTGAGTGGTTGTGATGATGCAGTCGAGTGGGTGCAATGTCATACATACTGTGATTTAGTGTCATAAATTGCGAATTTGATGTCAAGCCTAGTGCATGTGATGACATTCGTATGCCCAGTGTGATGACACAGGTATTGGATGAGCTGTTATTTGTATAGAAGTTGGGATGTCATATACAGTTGGTGGGATTTCACATGGAGTCGGTGTGATTCCATGAATACAGTGCAAGTGATATCATAAATGCAGTGGTGTGATATGAGAATGAGTGAATATGATGTCATATAGAGCCCATATGACAGCATAGATACATTGGGCACTATGTCATACATAAGGTACTTGGCATCTAACCTATACAGTGGGTTTGAGGGCTCAGATTGATGCAGTATCACAAGTACAGAAGCTGTGATTTCATATACCTTTGACGTGCCTTCATATACATTGGGGGTGACGTCATGAGTACATTGGGTGTGATTTCATAAATAGAGTGGTGTGACGTCATAAAGAGTGGATGTGATGGCATATAGCCTACGTATGACATCATACACATAGAGGGTGTGATGTCATACGTATAGTGGTTTTGATGAAAGGATACAGTGGATATCATGTGAGGTAGACTGGGGGTGATGTCAGATCGAGTGGTGGTGCTGTCATCCCCACAGGGCTCCTGATGTCTCATTAGTGGATAAAATATCATAGACATAGTGAGTGTGATGTCACAGAAAAATTGCCTGTGATTTCACGCGCAGCTTGGATGTGATGTCATAAAGTGGA
>SRVM01016850.1:0-18061 GCA_007570785.1 Antilocapra americana | reverse complement strand
TCATAGAGAGCATATGACGTCATGCAGGTATTGGGTGTGATGGGCATCGAGTGGGTGTGATATCATCTGTACAGTGGGTTAAATGACACGGATACAATGGAAGCGATGTCAGATATAGTGTGTGTGACGTCCAAGAGAATGGGTAATGAAACCCATATACTGCGTATGATGTCATACCTATGTTGGATATGATATGCATGCATGCAATGTGTGTGATATCATCGAGAGAATGGTTGTGACGATGCAGTCGAGTGAGTGCAATGTCATAAATACTGTGATTTAATGTCATAAATAGTGAATGTGATGTCGAGTCTAGTGCATGTGATGTCATAAATAGTTAATGTGATGTCATACATATGTCTAGTGTGATGACACAGGTATGGGATGTGCTGTTAGTTGTATAGAAGTTGTGATGTCATATACAGTTGATGGGTCTTCACATATAGATTGATGCAGCATCACAAGTACAGAAGATGGGATTTCATATAGCTTTGATGTGACTTCATATACATTGGGGGTGACATCATGAGTACATTGGATGTGATGTCATAAATGTAGGGGTGTGGCATCATAAAGAAGGGATGTGATGGCATATAGAGTACGTATGACATCATACACATAGAAGGTGTGATGTCATACGTATAGCGGTTTTGATGAAAGGATACAGTGGAGGTCATGTCAGATAGAGTGTGTGTGATATCAGATAGAGTGGTTGTTCTGTCATTCCCACAGGGCTTCTTATGTCTCATTAGTTGATATAACGTCATAGACATAGTGAGTGTGATGTCGCAGATAAATTGCCTGTGATTTCACATGCAGCACGGATGTGATGTGATAAAGTGGATGAGACGTCATATGGAGTGGGTGTGACGTGATGATTATAGTGGATTTGATGTCATACCGTGGACGTGGAGTCCTAAGATTTGGTGTGATATCATGAATACACCTGAATTGATGCTTGATACAATGGGGTGTGATGTCATAAAAAGGGGATATGATGTCATAAAGAGCATATGACATCATGCAGGTACTGGGTGTGATGGGCATAGATTGGGTGTGATATCATCTGTACAGTGGGTGGAATGACACTGATACAGTGGAAGCGTTGTCAGATATAGTGTGTGTGATGTCCAAGAGAATGAGTTGGGAAACCCATATACTGCGCATGATGTCATACATATATTGGATATGATATGCATACATGCAATGTATGTGATATCATGGAGAGAGTGGTTGTGATGATGCAGCAGAGTGTTGGCGCCCGGCCGGCTGAGGCGATCAGCCAGAGCCATTATGGTCGGAACACTCCAAGCCTGCTGCCATATAAGGCGCTGATTACGTGCCAGCTATACATTCGCCTGGCAAATCACCAAAAGGATCATGCGGCGAACATATATCCGACAGGCCAATTGCCCACAAGACACATATTACTTACACACCCGTCAGAACTCCCCCCTCCCTTTTCCCACTCCCTTCCCTCCTCCCCATATATAAACGCCTTTCGCTCAATAAAGTTTTGCAGCTTGATCAGAACCTTTGTCTTGCTGCCGTTCTTCGCGCCTCTTATCCCACCCCCCGTTCCTTCCGTTTTCAGGTGGATTCAGAGTTAACGTTGATTTCTCTGCGGCCCAGAGCGACTGCGCGCAGCTAGCGGCCGGAGCAAGTGGTGCCCAACGTCGGGCCCGAAAACCGCTTGGACGGATCGCCGTCCCTGTTGACCAGTCCCAGCAAGGAGCACCACGATTACCCGCTCGTGAGATGACTCCAGAGAGAGACCCCCCCACCTCGATGGTAGCATTCGGTCAGGTACGAATTAATCATGGGACAAGCATGTTCGAAAGATGATGTTTTTATTAGCCAGCTTAAAGAATCCCTCAATGTGCGAAGAATTCGGGTTGGTAAAAAAGATTTTGTTTCGTTTTTTCATTTTATTTTTAAGACCTGCCCCTGGTTCCCTCAACAGGGTACTATCGACACTCGTATGTGGAATCGTGTCGGAGATGGCCTTAATGACAATTATGGTGTCTTTGATCCCCAGAGTGTGCCTATCACCACGTTTAACTACTATAATCTTATAAAAGATATTCTCACCAACCAGGGCCATACACCAGACATTCAGCACCTTTGTCAGGAAGGACAAAGAATCCTTTCCCTCCACTCCCGTCCCCCCTCTAGAGCGCCCTCTACCCAAGATCTTATACAAAGCGACCCCAGACACCCAAATAACTCCAGCGCCACTACCGTTACTCGCCCCCCCTCACGGGCCCTCTCAAACTGTCCCTCGATTTCTATCAATATTGAGACAAATCCAAATCCTACTTCTATATACCCTGATCTTAAAGACCTAAAAGGAATAACCAGCACGGACACAGACGATCACCTGCCCCCTGCTGACCGAGCTAATCTAGAAGATGAGGCAGCCCAGTATAACGGCCCTGACTAGCCTCCCTCCTCCTCTGCCCCTGTCGCTCCCACCACAGCCACTGTTTTAAACAAGCCCACGCTTAATGCCTCTCCACCGCCGCCCGCTTCCTTGCCTCCGGCCTGTTCAGCCGCCATCTTACACAGCTCTGTGCTCCCGCCCTTTGTGCCACCGCCATATTTTCCCACCCACCCAGTTACGCCCACCGCTCCCAACACAGCCTGCCTTCCAGCTCCTATTCTGCATAACACTGAGCCACCACCCATCAACCAAACTCCCCTCCCCCAAACAACTTCCCTTCAAGAAGCCCTGATTTTCATCCAAGATGTTAAAGCGGTAGCCAAAGAACTCGCCGACCTGACTGTCTCCGCCCCCCAAGAGCTCTTAGCCTTCCCAGTAACTAGGAGCCAGGCTCAGACTCCGCCTCGTGAGGCGACAGACTCTCAAAGCCCTGAGCCCGGTGCTCACGAACCCTCCACTTAGTGATCATGATGAAGAAGAGTCAGAACACTCGGCTTCTGATGATGATGAGCCCCCGGTCCCACCATCCCCCCATACTTACAAAAAGCTCAGCTTAAAAACGCTAGAAAAGGTCCAAGCGGCAGTGGCCAACTACGGCCCCACTGTCCCCTTCACTGTTGTCCTGATTGAAAACCTTAGTGATCGATGGCTTACACCCAATGATTGGTTCTTCCTAGCCAAGGCTGCCCTAAGCGGCAGTGATTTTATACTCTGGAAAAGTGAATATGAAGAGGCTTCCAAACAGTTTGTTGAACGCAATTCGCGTAAGCCCTCCACAAAAGGTTGGACTCTAAAAAGTTCCTTGGCTCTGACCCCTACCAACGTAAGGAAAAACAGCCTCAATTTTCCCCCAGGTTACTAACACAAATTCAGTCAGCAGGTGTTAAAGCGTGGAAACGCCTTCCCCAGAAAGGCACTGCCACCACCTCCCTTGCAAAGATCAGACAGGGCCATGATGAGCCATATAGTGATTTCATTAGTCGCTTACAAAAACTGGCTGATCGGCTTTTTGGCTCTGGAGAAAGCGAAAGCGCCTTCCTTAAACACCTCACTTTCCAACAATAGACATTTTGACAGCCACCCACCGGGCGCTTAACATCTCTAACCCCAGTCTAGCCCAAGACTGCTGGTTATGTCTCAGCCAAGGCACGCCCATGCCCCTGGCTGTCTCTGTTAATACATCTGACCTCAACACTGTTGACCAAAACTGCACTCTCGGCCTGCCCTTCAGGGTCCAACCTACACTGTTTTCATTCTCCCCCTGCATCTACAAACACCCGCGCAATGATTCCACAGATATCCCCGTTGGTTTCGCTACCTTTACCAACTGTAGCTCTGTGTTTAACTATACCTCTAGCTACACCAGCCTCCTATGCCCTGGACCAGGAAAGGCCTTCGTTTGCGGAAACAATCAAGCCTATACCGCCCTACCCCCCTCATGGACAGGGCTGTGCGCCCTAGCCACCCTGCTGCCAGACATAGATATCATTCCAGGAAATGAGCCCGTTTCCGTTCCCGCTTTTGACCACCTTGCGGGACGGCACAATAGAGCCCTAGCCATAATCCCCTTGCTTGCTGGGTTAGGAATCTCTGGAGCGATAGCTACGGGATCTGCAGGCCTAGGATACGCAGTTTATTCATATTCACAGCTCTCTAAGCAGCTCATTGATGATGTCCAGGCCATATCCAGCACCATTAGTGATATCCAAGATCAACTAGACTCCCTAGCAGAAGTAGTCCTTCAAAACAGACGAGGCTTAGATCTTCTCACCGCAGAACAGGGAGGTATCTGCCTTGCCTTACAGGAACGGTGCTGCTTCTACGCCAACAAATCCGGCATTGTCCGAGATAAAATAAAAAGGCTACAAGCAGATCTAGAAAAAAGAAGGAAAACGCTAATAGAGTATCCCTTTCTGACATGCCTTAATGGACTACTCCCCTATCTCCTTTCCCTTCTTGGGCCCCTGATCACTGTCCTCCTGCTCCTCACCTTTGCCCCCTGAGTTCTGAGGCGTGTCACGACACTTGTAAAAGACCAGCTTAACGACATACTAGGGAGACCCATCCAGATCCACTATCACCAGTTAGAAATGCTCGACCATGAAAATTATCAAGGCCCTCTCCCAAGGGAGCTGCATGATTCTCGAAAGTCTGCATTGGGCCCCAGTTGCTGCAATGGACACCGCTAGGTGCGCAACAAAGTACCGCAAGGAGGAGCCTCCACCAAAGAGGCCACTCTCGAGCCTCCTGCGAGGTAAGCCAGCTTGCATGGAGGTTGACACCAAACTCCTCCCTTCCAAAAAAGGGTGTCCATTAAGCTCTACGCAGAGCTCAGGAAGAGCTTGGCCACTGCCTACCTTAGGCGGTCAATGTCCAAACAAAACCAGACTCCTCGCCTTACAAAACAAAAAGGGAGGAGATGTTGGGGCCCGGCCGGCTGTGGCGATTAGCCAGAGTCATTATGGTCGGAACACTCCAAGCCTGCTGCCATATACGGCGCTGATTACGTGAAAGCTATACCTTAGACTGGCAAATCACCAAAAGGATCATGAGGCGAACATACATCCGACAGGCCAACTGCCCGCAAGACACGTATTCCTTACATGCCTATCAGAACCCCCCCTCCCATTTACCACTCCCTCCCCTCCTTCCCATATATAATGGCCTTGCGGTCAATAAAGTTTTGCAGCTTGATCATAACCTTTGTCTTGCTGCCGTTCTTCGAGCCTCTTGTCCCACCTCCCTTTCATCCGTTTTCAGGTGGATTCGGAGCTCACGTTGATTGCTCTGTGGGCAAGAGCGACTGCGCCAGCTAGCGGCCAGAGCAGTAGAGTGGGTGCAATGTCATAAATACTGTGATTTAATGTCTTAAATACTGAATGTGATGTCGAGTCTAGTGCATGTGATGTCACACATATGCCCAGTGTGATGACACAGGTATGGGATGTGCTGTTATTTGTATAGAAGATGTGATGTCATATACAGTTGATGGGACTTCACATAGAGTGGGTGTGATGGCATGAATACGGTGCAAGTGATGTCATAAATACAGTGGTGTGATGTGAGAATGAGTGGATATGATGTCATAAGGAGCCCATATGACGGCATAGATACATTGGGCACCATGTCATACATAAGGTACTTGTCATCGAACCTATACAGTGGGTTTGATGGTTCAGATTGATGCAGTATCACAAGTACAGAAGATGTGATTTCATATAGCTGTGATGTGACTTCATATACATTGCGGGTGACGTCATGAGTACATTGGATGTGATGTCATAAATGTAGCGGTGTGACGTCATAAAGATGGGTTATGATGGCATATAGAGTACGTATGACATCATACACATAGAGGGTGTGATGTCATACGTGTAGCGGTTTTGATGAAAGGATACAGTAGAGATCACGTCAGATAGAGTGGGTGTGATATCATCCCCACTGAGCTCCTGATGTCTCATTAGTGGATATAACGTCATAGACATAGGGAGTCTGATGTCACAGATAAATTGCCTGTGATTTCACACGCAGCTTAGATGTGATGTCATAAAGTGGATGAGACATCATACAGAGTGGGTGTGACGTCATGATTACAGTGGATGTGATGTCATACAGTGGACATGGATTCCTAAGAGTGGGAGTCATACCATGAATACACCTGATGTGATATTTGAAACACTGGGGTGTGATGTCAAAAGAGGGGATATGATGTAGTAGAGAGCATATGATGTCGTACAGGTATTGGGTGTGATGGGCATAGATTGGGTGTGATATCATCTGTACAGTGGGTGGAATGACACTGATACAGTGGAAGCATTGTCAGATATAGTGTGTGTGATGTCCAAGAGAATGAGTTGGGAAAACCATATACTGCATATGATGTCATACATATATTGGATATGATATGCATACATGCAATGTATGTGATATCATGGAGAGAGTGGTTGTGATGATGCAGCAGAGTGTTGGGGCCCGGCCGGCTGAGGCGATCAGCCAGAGCCATTACGGTCAGAACACTCCAAGCCTGCTGCCCTATAAGGCGCTGATTACGTGCCAGCTATACATTCGGCTGGCAAATCACCAAAAGGATCATGTGGCGAACATATATCCGACAGGCCAATCGCCCACAAGACACGTATTCCTTACATACCCGTCAGAACTCCCCCCTCCCTTTTCCCACTCCCTTCCCTCCTCCCCATATATAAACGCCTTGCATGCAATAAAGTTTTGCAGCTTGATCAGAACCTTTGTCTTGCTGCCGTTCTTGGCGCCTCTTATCCCACCCCCCTTCCTTCCGTTTTCAGGTGGATTCGGAGCTAACGTTGGTTGCTCTGCGGCCCAGAGCGACTGCGCCCAGCTAGCGGCCGGAGCAAGTGGTGCCCAATATCGGGCCCGAAAACCGCTTGGACGGACCGCCGTCCTCGTTGACCAGTCCCAGCAAGGAGCACCACGATTACCCGCTCGTGAGATGACTCCGGAGAGAGTCCCCCCCCCACCTCGATGGTGGCATTCGGTCAGGTAAGAATTAATCATGGGACAAGCATGTTCGGAAGATGATGTTTTTATTAGCCAGCTTAAAGAATCCCTCAATGTGCGAAGAATTCGGGTTGGTAAAAAAGATTTTGTTTCATTTTTTCATTTTATTTTTAAGACCTGCCCCTGGTTCGCTCAACAGGGTACTATCGACACTCGTATGTGGAATCGTGTCGGAGATTGCCTTAATGACTATTATGGTGTCTTTGGTCCCCAGAGTGTGCCTATCACCACCTTTAACTACTACAATCTTATAAAAGATATTCTCACCAACCAGGGCCATACCCCAGACATTCAGCACCTTTGTCAGGAAGGACAAAGAATCCTTTCCCGCCACTCCCGTCCCCCCTCTAGAGCGCCCTCTACCCAAGATCTTATACAAAGCGACCCCAGACACCCAAATAACTCCAGCGCCGCTAACTTTACTCGCCCCCCTTCACGGGACCTCTCAAACTGTCCCTCGATTTCTATCCATATTGAGACAAATCCAAATCCTACTGCTATATACCCCGATCTTAAAGACCTAAACGGAATAACCAGCACCGACAAAGATGATCAGCTGCCCCCTGCTGACCGAGCTAATCTAGAAGATGAGGCAGCCCAGTATAACGGCCCTGACTAGCCTCCCTTTTCCTCTGCCCCTTGCGCTCCCGCCACAGCCGCTGTTTTAAACAAGCCCACGCTTAATGCCTCTCCGCCGCAGCCCACTTCCGCGCCTCCGCACTGTTCAGCTGCCATCTTACACAGCTCTGCGCTCCCGCCCTTTGTGCCACCGCCATATTTTCCCACCCACCCAGTTACGCCCACCGCTCCCAACACAGCCCGCCTTCCAGCTCCTATTCTGCATAACACTGAGCCACCACCCATCAACCAAACTCCCCTCCCCCAAACATCTTCCCTTCAAGAAGCCCTGATTTTCATCCGAGATGTTAAAGCGGTAGCCAAAGAACTCGCCGACCTGACTGTCTCCGCCCCCCAAGAGCTCTTAGCCTTCCCAGTAACTAGGAGCCAGGCTCAGCCTCCACCTCCTGAGGCGACAGACTCTCAAAGCCCTGAGCCCCATGCTCACGACCCCCCACTTTGTGATCATGATGAAGAAGAGTCAGAACACTCGGCTTCTGATGATGATGAGCCCCCGGTCCCACCATCCCCCCATACTTACAAAAAGCTCAGCTTAAAAACGCTAGAAAAGGTCCAAGCGGCAGTGGCCAACTACGGCCCCACTGCCCACTTCACTGTTGTCCTGATTGAAAACCTTAGTGATCGATGGCTTACACCCAATGATTGGTTCTTCCTAGCCAAGGCTGCCCTAAGCAGCGGTGATTTTACACTCTGGAAAAGTGAATATGAAGAGGGTTCCAAACAGTTTGTTGAGGCAATTCGCGTAAGCCCTCTTCAACAGGTTGGACTCTCAAAAAGTTCCTTGGCTCTGACCCCTACCAACGTAAGGAAAAACAGCCTAAATTTCACCCCAGGTTACTAACACAAATTCAGTCAGCAGGTGTTAAAGCGTGGAAATGCCTTCCCCACAAATGCGCTGCCACCACCTCCCTTGCAAACATCAGACAGGGCCATGATGAGACAAATAGTGATTTCATTAGTCGCTTACAAAAACTGGCCGAACGGCTTTTTGGCTCTGGAGAAAGCGAAAGCGCCTTCCTTAAACACCTCACTTTCGAACAACAGACATTTTGACAGCCACGCACCGGGCGCTTAACATCTCTAACCCCAGTCTAGCCCAAGACTGCTGGCTATGTCTCAGCCAAGGCACGCCCATGCCCCTGGCTGTCTCCGTTAATACATCAGACCTCAACACTATTGACCAAAACTGCACTCTCGGCCTGCCCTTCAGGGTCCAACCTACACTGTTTTCATTCTCCCCCTGCATCTACAAACACCCACACAATGATTCCACAGATATCCCCGTTGGTTTCGCTGCCTTTACCAACTGTAGCTCTGTGTTTAACTATACCTCTAGCTACACCAGCCTCCTATGCCCTGGACCAGGAAAGGCATTCCTTTGTGGAAACAATCAAGCCTATACCGCCCTACCCACCTCATGGACAGGGCTGTGCGCCCTAGCCACCCTGCTGCCAGACATAGATATCATTCCAGGAAATGAGCCCATTTCCGTTCCCGCTTTTGACCACCTTGCAGGACAGCACAAAAGAGCCCTAGACATAATCCCCTTGCTTGCTGGGTTAGGAATCTCTGGAGCGATAGTTACGGGATCTGCAGGCCTAGGATATGCAGTTGATTCATATTCACAGCTCTCTAAGCAGCTCATTGATGATGTCCAGGCCATATCCAGCACCATTAGTGATATCCAAGATCAACTAGACTCCCTAGAAGAAGTAGTCCTTCAAAACAGATGAGGCTTAAATCTTCTCACCGCAGGACAGGGAGGTATCTGCCTTGCCTTACAGGAACGGTGCTGCTTCTACGCCAATAAATCCAGCATTGTCCGAGATAAAATAAAAAGGCTACAAGAAGTTCTAGAAAAAAGAAGGAAAACGCTAATAGAGAATCCCTTTCTGACATGCCTTAATGGACTACTCCCCTATCTCCTTTCCCTTCTTGGGCCCCTGATCACTGTCATCCTGCTTCTCACATTTGCCCGCTGGGTTCTGAGGAGTGTCACGACACTTGTCAAAGACCAGCTTAACGACATACTAGGGAGACCCATCCAGATCCACTATTAACAGTTAGAAATGCTCGACCTTGAAAATTATCAAGGACCTCTCCCACGGGAGCTGCATGATTCTCGAGAGTCTGCATTGTGGCCCAGTTGCTGCAATGGACACCGCTAGGTGCGCAACAAAGTACCGCAAGGAGGGGCCTCCATCTAAGAGGCCACTCTCGAGCCTCCTGCGAGGTAAGCCAGCTTGCATGGAGGTTGACACCCAAATCCTCCCCTCCAAAAAAGAGTGTTCATTAAGCTCTACGCAGAGCTCAGGAGGAGCTTGGCCACTGCCTCCCCTAGCCGGTCAATGTCCAAACAAAACCAGACTCCTAGCTTTACAAAACAAAAAGGGAGGAGATGTTGGGGCCCGGCAGGCTGAGGCGATTAGCCAAACCCATTATGGTCGGAACACTGCAAGCCTGCTGCCATATAAGGCTCTGATTACGTACCAGCTATACATTCGACTGGCAAATCACCAAAAGGATCATGAGGAGAACATATATCCGACAGGCCAACTGTCCACAAGACACGTATTCCTTACATGCCTATCAGAACTCCCCCCTCCCTTTTACCACTCCCTCCCCTCCTTCCCATATATAATCGCCTTGCGGTCAATAAAGTTTTGCAGCTTGATCAGAACCTTTGTCTTGCTGCCTTTCTTCGCGCCTCTTGTCCCATCCACCTTCATCCGTTTTCAGGTGGATTCGGAGCTCACGTTGATTGCTCTCTGGGCAAGTGCGACTGCGCCCAGGTAGCGACAGGAGTAGGAGAATGGGTGGAATGTCATAAGTACTGTAATTTAATGTCATAAATAGTGAATGTGATGTCGATTCTAGTGCATGTGATGTCACACATATGCCCAGTGTGATGACACATGTATGGGATGTGCTGTTATTTGTATAGAAGACGTGATGTTATATACAGTTGATGGGACTTCACATATAGTGGGTGTGATGGCATGAATATGGTGGAAGTGATGTCATAAATACAGTGGTGTGATGTGAGAATGAGTGGATATGATGTCATAAAGAGCCCATATAACGGCACAGATACATTGGGCACCATGTCATACATAAGGTACATGTCATCGAACCTATACAGTGGGTATGATGGCTCAGATTGACGCAGTATCACAAGTACAGAAGATGTGATTTCATATAGCTTTGATGTGACTTCATATACATTGGGGGTGACATCATGAGTACATTGGATGTGATGTCATAAATGTAGCGGTGTGATGTCATAAAGAGGGTTGTGATGGCATATAGCGTACGTATGACATCATACACATAGAGGGTGTGATGTCATAAGTACAGTGGTTTTCATGAAAGGATACAGAGGAGATCATGTCAGATAGAGTGGTTGTTCTGTCATACCCACAGGGCTCCTGATGTCTCATTAGTGGATATAACGTCATAGACATAGTGAGTGTGATGTCACAGATAAATTGCCTGTGATTTCACACGCAGCTTGGAAGTGATGTCATAAAGTGGTTGAGACATCATATAGAGTGGGTGTGACGTCATGATTACAGTGGATGTGATGTCATAGCGTGGACATGGAGTCCTAAGAGTGGGGGTGATATCATGAATACACCTGATTTGATGTTTGAAACACTGGGGTGTGATGTCATAAAGAGGGGATATGACATCATAGAGTGTATATGACGCCATGCAGGTACTGGGTGTGATGGGCATAGAGAGGGTGTGATATCATCTGTACAGTGGGTGGAATGACACTGATACAGTGGAAGCGATGTCAGATATAGTGTGTGTGATATCCAAGAGAATGGGTAGGGAAGCCCATATACTGCGTATGATGTCATACCTATGTTGGATATGATATGCATACATGCACTGTGTGTGATATCATCGAGAGAATGGTTGTGATGATGCAGTCGAGTGGGTGCAATGTCATAAATACTGTGATTTAATGTCATAAATAGTGAATGTGATGACACAGGTATGGGATGTGTTGTTATTTGTATAGAAGATGTGATGTCATATACAGTTGATGGGACTTCACATATAGTGAGGGTGATGGCATGAAACACTGCAAGTGATGTCATAAATACAGTGGTGCGAAGTGAGAATGAGTGGATATGATGTCATAAAGAGCCCATATGACGGCATAGATATATTGGGCACGTTGTCATACATAAGGTACTTGTCATCTAACCTATAGAGTGGGTTGGATGGCTCAGATTGATGCAGTATCACAAGTACAGAAGATGTGATTTCATATAGCATTGATGTGACTTCATATACATTGGGGGTGATGTGATGAGTACATTGTATGTGATGTCATAATGGTAGGGGTGTGACGTCACAAAGAGGGGATGTGATGCCATACAGAGTACGTGTGACATCATACAGATAGAGGGTGTGCTCTCATAATTATAGCGGTTTTGATGAAAGGATACAGTGAAGATCATGTAAGAAAGAGTGTGTGTGATGTCACATAGAGTGGTTGTGCTGTCATCCCAACAGGGCTCCTGATGTCTCTTTAGTGGACATAACGTCATAGACAGAGTGAGTGTGATGTCACAGATAAATTGCCAGTGATTTCACACGCAGCTTGGATGTGATGTCATAAAGTGGATGAGACATCATATAGAGTGTGTGTGACGTCATGATTAAAGTGGATGTGATGTCATACCGTGGACATGGAGTCCTAAGAGTGGGTGTGATATCATGAATACACCTGATTTGATGTTTGAAACACTGGGGTGTGATGTCATAAAGAGGGGATATGTCGTCATAGAGAGCATATGACATCATACAGGTACTGGGTGTGATGGGCATAGAGTGGGTGTGATATCATCTCTACAGTGGGTGGAATGACACTGATAGAGTGGATGCGATCTCAGATATAGTGTGTGTGATATCCAAGAGAATGGGTAGGGAATCCCATATACTGCGTATGATGTCATACCTATGTTGGATATGATAAGCATACATGCAATGTGTGTGATGTCATCGAGAGAGTGTTTGTACTGATGCAGTCGAGTGGGTGCAATGTCATACATACTGTGATTTAATGTCATAAATATTGAAAGTGATGTCGAGTCTAGTGCATGTGATGTCATACATATGCCCAGTGTGATGACACAGGTATGGGATGTGCTGTTATTTGTATAGAAGATGTGATGCAATATACAGTTGATGGGACTTCACATATAGTGGGTGTGATGGCATGAATACATTGCAAGTGATGTCATAAATACAGTGGTGTGATGTGAGAATGAGTGTATATGATGTCATAAAGAGCCCATATGATGGGATAGATATATTGGGCACGATGTCATACATAAGCAACTTGTCATCTAACCTATACAGTGGTTTGGATGGCTCAGATTGATGCAGTATCACAAGTAAAGAAGATGTGATTTCACATAGCTTTGATGTGACTTCATGTATATTGGGTGTGACGTCATGAGTACATTGGATGTGATGTCATAAATGGAGCGGTGTGACGTCATAAAGAGGGGATGTGATATCATATAGAGTACGTATGATATCATACACATAGAAGATGTGATGTCATACGTATAGCGGTTTTGGTGAAATGATACAGTGGAGATCATGTCAGATAGAGTGGTTGTGCTGTCATCCCCACAGGGCTCCTGATGTCTCATTAGTTGATTTAACGTCATAGACATAGTGAGTGTGATGTCACAGATAAATTGCCTGTGGTTTCACATGCAGCTTGGATGTGATGTCATAAAGTGGATGAGACATCATATAGAGTGGTTGTGACGTCATGATTACAGTGGATGTGATGTCATACCGTGGACATGGAGTCCTAAGAGTGGGTGTGATATCATGAATACACCTGATTTGATGTTTGAAACACTGGGGTGTGATGTCATAAAGAGGGGATATGACGTCACAGAGAGCATATAACGTCATGCCGGTACTGGGTGTGATGCGCATCGAGTGGGTGCGATATCATCTGTAGAGTGGGTGGAATGACACTGATACAGTGGAAGCGATGTGAGATATAGTGTGTGTGATGTCCAAGAGAATGGGTAGGGAAACCCATATACTGCGTATGATGTCATACCTATGTTGGATATGATATGCATGCAAGCAATGTGTGTGATGTCATCGAGAGAATGGTTGTGATGATGCAGTCGAGTGGGTGCAATGTCATAAATACTGTGATTTATTGTCATAAATAGTGAATGTGATGTCGAGTCTCGTGCATGAGATGTCATACATATGCCCATTGTGATGACACAGGTATGGGATGTGCTGTTATTTGTATAGAAGATGTGATGTCATATACAGTTGATGGGATTTCACATATAGTGGGTGTGATGGCATGAATACAGTGCAAGTGATGTCATAAATACAGTGGTGTGATGTAAGAATGAGTGGATACGATGCCAAAAAGCGCCCATATGACGGTTTAGATATATTGGGCACGATGTCATACATAAGGTACTTGTCATCTAATCTATAAAGTGGGTTGGAAGGCTCAGATTGATGCAGTATCACAAGTACAGAAGATTTGATTTCATATAGCTTTGATGTGACTTCATATACATTTGGGGTGACTTCATTAGTACAGTGGATGTGGTGTCATAAATGTAGGGGTGTGACGTCATAAAGAGAGGATGTGATGACATATAGAGTACATATGATATCATAAACACACAGGGTATGATGTCATACGTATAGCGGTTTTGATGAAAGGATACAGTGGAGATCACGTCAGATAGAGTGTGTGTGATGTCAGATAGAATGGTTGTGCTGTCATTACCACAGGGCTCCTGATGTCTCATTAGTGGATATAACGTCATAGACATAGTGAGTGTGATGTCACAGATAAATTACCTGTGATTTCACATGCAGCTTGGAAGAGATGTCATAAAGTTCATGAGACATCATATACAGTTGGTGTGACGTCATGATTACAGTGGATGCGATGTCACTCCTTGGACATGGAGTCCTAAGAGTGGGTGTGATATCATGAATACACCTGATTTGATGTTTGAAACTTGGGGTGTGATGTCATAAAGAGGGGATACGGCATCATAGAGAGCATATGACGTCATACAGATCCTTGGTGTGATGGGGATAGAGTGGGTGTGATATCATCTGTACAGTGGGTGGAATGACACTGATAGAGTGGAAGCGATGTCAGATGTAGTGTGTGTGATGTCAAAGAGAATGGGTAGGGAAACCCATATACTGCGTATGATGTCATACATATATTGGATATGATATGAATACATGCAATGTGTGTGATATCATCGAGAGAGTGTTTGTGCTGATGCCGTCTAGTGGGTGCAATGTCATACATACTGTGATTTAATGTCATAAATAGTGAATGTGATGTCGAATCTAGTGCATGTGATGTCATTCATATGCCCACTGTGATGACACAGGTATTGGATGTGTTGTTATTTGTATAGAAGATGTGATGTCATGTACAGTTGATGGGACTTCACATATAGTGGGTGTGATGGCATGAGTACAGTGCAAGTGGTGTCATAAATACAGTTGTGTTATATGAGAATGAGTGGATGTGTTGTCATAAAGAGCCCATATGAGGGCATAGATACATTGGGAAAGATGTTATACATAAGGTACTTGTCATCTAACATATAGAGTGGGTTTGATGGCTCAGATTGATGCAGTATCACAAGTACAGAAGATGTGATTTCATATAGCTTTGATGTGACTTCATATACATTGGGGTGACGTGATGAGTACATTGGATGTGATGTCATAATGGTAGGGGTGTGACGTCACAAAGAGGGGATGTGATGCCATACAGAGTACGTGTGACATCATACACATAGAGGGTGTGCTCTCATAATTATAGCGGTTTTGATGAAAGGATACAGTGGAGATCATGTCAGACAGAGTGTGTGTGATGTCAGATAGAGTGGTTGAGCTGTCATCCCCACAGGGCTCCTGATGTCCCATTAGTGGATATAACGTCATAGGCATAGTGAGTGTGATGTCACAGATAAATTGCCTGTGATTTCACACGCAGCTTGGAAGCGATGTCATAAAGTGGATGAGTCATCATATAGAGTGGGTGTGACGTCATGATTACAGTGGACGTGATGTCATACCGTGGACATGGAGTCCTAAGAGTGGGGGTGATATCATGAATCCACCTGATTTGATGTTTGAAACACTGGGCTGTGATGACATAAAGAGGGGATATGACGTCATAGAGAGCATATGACGTCATGCAGGTACTGGATGTGATGGGGATCGAGTGGGTGTGATATCATCTGTACAGTGCGTGGAATGACACTAATACAGTGGAAGCCATGTCAGATATAGTGTGTGTGATGTCTAAGAGAATGGGTAGGAAAACCCATATACTGCGTATGATGTCATACCTATGTTGGATATGATATGCATACATGCAATGTGTGTGATATCACCGAGGGAATGGTTGTGATGATGCAGTCGAGTGGGTGCAATGTCATAAATACTGTGACTTAATGTCATAAATAGTGAATGTGATGTCGAGTCTAGTGCATGTGATGTCATACATATGCCCATTGTGATGACACAGGTATGGGATGTGCTGTTATATGTATACAAGTTGTGATGCCATATACAGTTGATGGGACTTCACATATTGTGGGTGTGATGGCATGAGTACAGTGCAAGTGATGTCATAACTACAGTGGTGTGATGTGAGAATGAGTGGATATGATGTCATAAAGAGCCCATATGACGGCAAAGATATATTGGGCACGATGTCATACATAAGGTACTTGTCATCTAACCTATAGAGTGGGTTGGATGGCTCAGATTGATGCAGTATCACAAGTACAGAAGATGTGATTTCATATAGCTTAGATGTGACTTCATACACATTGGGTTGACGTCATGAGTACATTGGATGTGATGTCATAAATGTAGCGGTGTGACGTCACAAAGAGGGGATGTGATGGCATATAGAGTACGTATGACATCATACACATAGAGGGTGTGATATCATACGTATAGCGGTTTTGATGAAAGGATACAGTGTTGATCATATCAGATAGAATGTGTGTGACGTCAGATAGAGTGGTTGTGCTGTCATCCCCACAGGGCTCCTGATGTCTGATTAGTGGATATAACGTCATAGACATAGTGAGTGTGATGTCACAGATAAATTGCCTGTGATTTCACACACAGCTTGGATGTGATGTCATAAAGTGGATGAGACATCATATAGAGTGGGTGTGACGTCATGATTACAGTGGATGTGATGTCATACCGTGCACATGGAGTCCTAAGAGTGGGGGAGATATCATGAATACACCTGATTTGATGTTTGAAACACTGGGGTGTGATGTCATAAAGAGGGGATATGATGTCATAGAGAGCATATGACGTCATGCAGGTACTGTATGTGATCTGCATCAAGTGGGTGTGATATCATCGGTAGAGAGGGTGGAATGACACTGTTACAGTGGAAGCGATGTCAGATAGAGTGTGCATTATGTCTAAGAGAATGGGTAGGGAAAGCCGTATAGTGCGTATGATGTCATACCTATGTTGGATATGATATGCATGCATGCGATGTGTGTGATATCATCGAGAGAATGGTTGTGCTGATGCAGTCGAGTGGTTGCAATGTCATAAATACTGTGATTTAATGTCATAAATAGTGAATGTGATATCGAGTCTAGTGCATGTGATGTCATATATATGCCCAGTGTGATAACACATGTATGGGATGTGCTGTTATTTGTATAGAAGATGTGATGTCATATACAGTTGATGGGACTTCACATATAGTGGGTTTGAAGGCATGAATACAGTGCAAGTGATGTCATAAATACAGTGGTGTGATGTGAGAATGAGTGGATATGATGTCATAAAGAGCCCATATGACGGCATAGACATATTGGGCACGATATTATACATACAGTACTTGTCATCTAACCTATACATTGGTTTGGATGGCTCAGATTGATGCAGCATCACAAGTACAGAAGTTGTGATTTCATGTAGCTTTGATGTGACTTCATATACTTTGGGGGTGACGTCATGAGTACATTGGATGTGATGTCATAAATGTAGCGGTGTGACGTCATAAAGAGAGGATGTGATGGCATATAGAGTACGTATGACATCATGGACATACAGGGTGTGATGTCATACATATAGCGGTTTTGATGAAAGGATACAGTGGAGATCATGTCAGATAGAGTGTGTGTGACATCAGATAGAGTGGTTGTGCTGTCATCCCCATAGGGCTCCTGATGTCTCATTAGTGGACATAACGTCATAGACATAGTGAGTGTGATGTCACAGATAAAGGGACTGTGATTTCACACGCAGATTGGATGTGATGTCATAAAGTGGAAGAGACATCATATAGAGTGGGTGTGACGTCAAGATTGCAGTGGATGTGATGTCATAAGGTGGACA
>SRVM01016845.1:0-36622 GCA_007570785.1 Antilocapra americana | reverse complement strand
GTGTGTGTGTGTGTGTGTGTGTGTGTGGGTGTGTGTGGGTGTGCTGAGGAGGGCATGAAAACCACCCTATCTCTCTACATGACCCAAGCATCAATCACATTGACATAGTGAGTGCTGTCCTTGACTTAACTCACCTCCTAGTATCTCTTCATCACAGTCTTAGCAAACTTTGTGTAACATTTAATCCTAATATATATATATATTGAAAGACAACACTTTGGACATGTGTACTTGTGGATACAATGGGGGGGGCCCAACCCCATAGCTTCAAATGTCTGGGGCAGCATTGCCCTAGGTCCTGCTGTCATGTATAATTAACAGTTCCTAGTGATCACCTTTAAAAAGTAAAACGATGATTTTTCAATAAGATGATTTTAGTAAGGTGTTTTGACTCAATATATCCAAAATTTGTCATTTTAGTGTGTATTTGATATGAAATTATTACTATTTCAGGGTGGTCCCGTGGTTAAGATTCCATGCTCTCAATGCAGGGGGTGTGGGTTTGATCCCTGGTCAGGAAGCTAGGGGCTTCCCAGGTGGCTTAGTGGTAAAGAATCTGCCTGGCAATGCAGAAGACATGGGTTCTATCCCTAGGCGGTGAAGATCCCCTGAAGAAGGAAATAGTAGCCCACTATAGTATTCTTGACTGGAGAATTCCTTGGACCATCAGAGGAGCCTGATTGGTTACAGTGACAAAGAGTTGGAAATGACTGAGTGACTGAGCATGCATGGATGGAGGGAAATAGGCCACTCATGATTCAACTAAAGATCACAAATGCTGCAATAAAGATCCTGTGTGTCACAACTAAGACTTGGTACAGCTGAATAAACAAAGGTGTTTTTTTTAATTTGACAGCTATTTCATATTATCTTGTACTAAAGCTCTGAAAGTTGGTGTGTATATTGGCAACACATCTCTATTCAGATCTGCCTTCTTCCAAGTGCTTGTTAAGTTGCATGCAGCTCCTGGTTTGTCTTAGATGATGTCTGCACTAGACATATGGGCCTTACCCTAGTGCTTGGACAAGCGGCTTTCTGGTCTTGAGGGTAAACATGGACCCCTGGCTCTGACATGCTGTATCCAAGTTTGAGCCTGAAGGACAGGGAGCCCTGAACCTGTGGAGAAAGGCCTATAATGATATCTCTTTGTCCCATTGACAGAGATGTTCAAAACCTCTTAGAAGCAGCTACCAGTGGGGCTGCCTTGTTCATGAAGGTCGTGACCAACATCATGGCCAACTTGATTGCCTTTCTGGCCGTGCTGGACTTCATCAGCGATGTCCTCTCCTGGCCGGGAAACATGGTGGAAATCCAGGGGTACAGCTTCCAGGTACAGTCCCTCTCGACCTGTGGAGGGGGTGGTTCAGGCCAGTGGCGACTGTGGGTGGACGCCCACAGAGCCCAGATCAACCCAAGTCCCAGCGGCTCATCTTGCTTTGTGCCTCAGCTCATCTGCTCCTACATCCTGCGGCCAGTGACTTCCCTGATGGGCATGGCCTTGGAGGACTGCTCGGTGGTGACAGAGCTGCTGGGGATGAAGCTGTTTCTGAAGGAGTTTGTGGCCTATCAGGGGCTCTCTGAATACAAGCAGCGCTGCCTTGCAGGCAGTGAGGAATAGGTTGGCTCCAAAAAGCAGTGAATCTCTGTGAGTGTTCCCGTCCCCTAACTGCGTCAGGGCATGATGCAGCTGTCCCTGTACAGGCCTGGATGAGACACACAGAGGTGGTGCTCAACCTCCCACATCTCATTGCCATGGGAAACAAGACAGCTTCAGGCTTCACTGTCATCTTTCTCAAAGTCTCTCTATCTCTTGGCTTCCCTGATGGCTCAGTTGGTAAAGAATCTGCCTGCAGTGCAGAAGGGTTGGGAAGATCCCCTGGAGAAGGGAAAGGCTACCCACTCTAGTATTATGGCCTGGAGAATACTAGAATAGTCCATGAGGTCACAAAGTCTCGGACATGAGTGAGCAACTCTCAGTTCATTTCACTTCTCTCTCTCTCTTGAAGATATCTGATCTCCTTATGTAGACAGGGTACCATCCTATGGCCTTGGGCAAGCTACTGCACCTTGCCTCTTCTGTTGGAAAACTAGTGTCATATCTGCCACCACTACCCCAAAAGGAATGGGTGTGAAACTCCAATGAGGAGCTAAGAGAGTAAAACAGAAAGATCTCACCACATTAATCTCCAATATATGGAATTCAGCTCAGGGGTTGGTTTGTGCAGTTAAGACTTAAAAAAAAACACCTGTAAAAGCTTTCTAAAGTGACACTTTTGAAAAGAATAACAGCCAATGTAACATGTTTAAGAATCAAAAAATTATTCATTATATCATCATCCCCAAATGACACCTATTATAATATATAGTCAATTATATCTAATTATACGATAATAAATGTAAACATAATAATATAATATCTAATTCTACCATTTGGCTCTTATACTCAGTGCTGAAATGAGTTGGTTTTACACTGAAAGTTTCCCTCTAAGAAGACGGTTTCCACAGGAGATTTTCAAGATGTGGGATGACTGAATTGTATGGCATGAATCCTTGTGTGTGTGCTGCCAGTAACTTTTGCAAAGAGTTATAACAACTGAAACCACCCCAGCTCTGCCTGTGAGCATTGATTTAACTACACCTGAACAGGCAGAGCAGCCTTTTAAAAACAAGAATAAGTATTGCTACTTAAATGGGCAAATAATAATAGCTCATTGTTTTAACGTGTGTTTCCTGGGTTACTAGGAGCTTTTAATATAAAATATTTTTTGTGTCTTTGAAATTATTTTTTAGTGATAAAGAAATGTACTCTTTAGTTTTTGTTAAGGTTTGTATGGAGTAAAAAGCTCAGATTTCCCCGCACTCCTAATTTTAGCTCCAGTATCACTGTCTTCTCTAGAGGCAGCGGCAGTATGTACCTTTCGGCTTCCTTGGTGGTTCAGCAGTAAATAATCCACCTGGAATTCAGGAGACACAGGTTTGATCCTTGGATTGGAAAGACCACCTGGAGGAGGAAATGGCAATCCTCTTCAGTATTCTTGCCTGAGAAATCCCATGGACAGAGAAGCCTGACAGCCTACGGTCCATGGAGTCTCAGACTCAGACATGACTAAAGTGACTGAGCACACACATACTCATATGCCTTCAGGATATTTTTCAATGAAATTCATTACTTCAGCAAGTATTTGTTGAGACCTCTGAGTTGCCAGGCCTTCTTCTGTGTACCAGAGATAAAATGGGGAATTAGACAGACATGGTCCCTGGTGACATGAAACTTACATCTAGTGAAAGACACAAGAAAACAAAGGAATACAAAATTTTAAACCACAATCTGCAGTAAATTCTATGATGGAAACAATAAAAAGAATCAGGGATGGGGTCTATCCTTGACTAGATAGGACTGACTGGACAGGGGAGGCCTCCCTAGTCAGTGGTTAAGACTCTCCGATTCCACTGAAGGGGGCTCAGGTTCTTTCCAACGACAGGGAACTAAGATTCCACGTGCTATGCATTGCGGACAAAAAAAGACTTCAGTGAGATGGATATTTAGACCAAGACTTGGAGGGAGGGGCAGAGGCCAGAAGAAATGGGTACTAGCATTCCAGGCAAAGAAAGAGGTATATTCAAAGGCTCTGAGGTTGTCCAAAGCACTGGTTTGGAGAAGTGAGAGAAGTCCACTTAGAACAGGTGTTAATCGTAACAGAGTGGCCCAGGCCAAAGAACAGTTTGAAGTCACTGAAAATTTGACTTCTGACATTTTAGCAGTAGTTGGGCTGCTGTCTGGAGGGTGATTGTAGGTGAGTAAGCAGAATGCAAGTACCTTAATGTTTTCAATCAATGTATAAAACTCTGTATGTTATAAAGATATTGACTCTTTTTCATTTTCTTTTTAAAACATTTTGGCCACACCATGCATCATGTAGGATTTTAGCCCCCCAGTTAGGAATCAAACTTGGACTGTTTGCATTGGAAGTATGGAGTCTTAGCCACTGAACCACCAGGAAGTTCCACATTTTCTACATATATTTTTTCCTGGTTATTTTTATTTTTGTTTCTCTTCATTCCATATTCAGAATTTTTTTCTAAAACTACAAATTTATACCAAACCTCTGCATTTCTTACATTATTTCTAAATTTAGAAACTTACCTCCTGGTAAAGGTTAAGTTCCTGAAACAGTATGATGAAGTAGTTAAAATGATGTGATCTTGGGAGTCAGACAAAACTGAGTTCAAATTGTGACACAACTGCCTTTTTGCTGTGTGAACTTCTTCAGTCACTTATAAGAGCCTCAGTTTGCTCCTCTCCAGGATGAGAGCAAAATGCTATTCTGTAACAATACTAATATTATCCTATATTTTCTAATATTTAATGTTTAAAGTGTTAATATGTATCTGCTTTAATTGATCTAGAATTAGTTTTTTGTGGTGCAAGGTATGGGTCTAAGCCTTTTTATTCTACCCAAATTATCCCATGTTGGATATTAGTACTTCTAGGAAATTACACAAGTGTTCACAGCAAAAGGGAAAGAGAGTTGTGTTGCTTACATACCTACTCTAGGGACTTCCTTGATGATGCAGCAGTTAAAGACTCCATGCTTCCAATGCAGGGACATGGGTTCAATCCCTGTTTGGGGATCTAAGATTACACAAGCTGTGTGGCCTGGCCAAAAAGTTAAAAATTAAATAAGAATAAAATAAAATCTGAACTTAAGCCCTCTGCGGATTCACCAACTTCAGCTCCATTGGGATCATGCTGAGAGGCCTGAGTGAGTCCTAGTGGGGCCTCCCCAGCCTCCTATAAAGGGCAGGGATTGCAGCAGGGGTTGGTCTCCAGTTCTGGCTCTCAGATACCTACAACTTCCAAGAGATCTGTATGCCTCAGTTCTCCTCTTGGTCTAAGGCAGAGCCTGAACAAGGAGGTCATGGAACTCCCTCCCAACCCTGGAATTTCATGATTACTCTGCTGCTTGGCTGGCCCAGGGCCCTAGGAGGGGTCCAGAGGCATGGCATTGGCTGCCCGGCCGAAGCTTTGACCTGCCAGTTCCCATACCCACAGTGGACAGATAGGCCCTGTGGGGCATGGGGAGGAAGTCTCTATAGAACTATTAGCTTTTTACAAAAAAAACAAAAACAAAAACGTTTCACCCTTCACAGTCCCCTGCCTAGTGGTGCAACCATGCTGTTTTATTGAAAAGCTAACTGAGCTGTGCAAAAGTGAAATGTGACCCGAGTCACTCAGCTATAAAGTGGCTGTTAACTGTCACTGTGTTAGTCGTGCAGTCGTATCTGACTCTTTGCAACCCCATGGACTGCAACCCATCAGGATTCTCTGTCCGTGGAATTATCCTGGCAAGAATACTGGAGTGGGTTGTCATTCCCTTCTCCAGGGGATCTTCCCAACCCAGGGATACAACCTAGGTCTCTTGCATTGCAGACAGGAGCTTTCTTTACCATATGAGCCACCAGGCAATCCTAATAAATGGATGAACCTGTGTTTAATCCTGGGTCTGCCTGACTCCAAACTCAATGTTCTTTCCCTACACCTGCCACTGATGACACGTGGGGAAGTGTGGACTGCTATCTAGTCAGGCCAATGAGGACTCTCTGATTCAACAAGCATCAGGAGGGCAGCGTCTGTTCCTATGGCCCCCAGAAGAGGAAGGCTGGTAAGCAGACAAAGCCAGAGGGGCCTGTGGAGTCCTGGACCTGAGCCCTCCTGTCCTCCTGAAGCCTCCATGTCTCCCCAGTGGATGGGCAAATTCTCCAAGATCGTGCTCCAGGCGCACTGCACGGGGGCCTGTGTGTCCCTGGTGAACGCCTGTGTGACCAGTGAGTACAGGCCTGGTGGGCTCAGTCCAGGGCTAGGCACTGGGGCCTTGGCCTCTCTGGCAATCGTTGGGTAGGGTTGAGGGGGATAGTAAGGGGCTGGACCCTGCCCACTAGCTGCTTTCTCTGCACAGGCATCCTCTACATGCCCAGGGGACGTGCAGTGGACTTTGTGCCCCTCCTGAACAAGACCCTCAGCAGCAACAGCTTTGAGGTGTACCAATGCTGCCAGCAGGCCTTCCAGGGGTGAGTGACTGGGCCAGGAGGCCACGGGTGGGGTGATGACAGTGATAGGGTGCAGAAACTTGAGTACATGGGGTGGGGAAGGCCTTTGGTACCAGAGCAAGGGTGGAGAAATGTTATGGCTGTGGCTGATGTAACCAAGAACAAAGGAAGTGGGGCTTGAGGACCAAACTTAGAAGAAGGTTGGACCAGAGACATGGAGCAACTTCCCTGAAGTCGCTCAGCCTTTAATGGTCATCAGAGCCCATTCCTGGAGTGCAGAGTATAGCTTCTGCTTCTTTTCATCACCAGCCCGAAGTTCAGCCTAGAGGCCCTGGACAACTGTTGTCAATTCTCTAATCACATAGTCTTTGTATAGCAGGGATAGAACGTCTCTGTGTCTTCCAGTTGTTATTCTCTCCCAGTAAGCAGCTGCTGCCACCCTTCTCTCTCCAGACCCCCCTATCCTGTGGGAAGCCACAGGGCTTATACCACCTCAGGCACAAATCAGGAAGGGTGACCAGGGGCTGGGTGGAATGAGGGGTGGCCCTCAGCCCTCACCTCCTTTTTGCTCTTGCATTTCCTCCCTCCTCAAATGTAATGTTCAGAATCGCCTCTGTATCTTCTCTCTTCTCTGTCTGCCCTGCCCTGGGTCAACCCTGTTTGCCCACCCCTTCTTCTCTGGGGCTCTCAGCTCTGGCAATTCACTGGCCTTATTCCCTTCTCCTCTCTGGGCACAGGAATCTCGCTGTGGCTCAACCCCTGCCACATGGCTTTTCCTGGAGATGCTTTCCACCACTTTCATAGACTCCCCTACTGCCCACCTCCACAGCACTTTCCATACTGGTGGCTTGTGTAGCACTGTCCTCCAAGGTATGCAGAGGTTTCCATAATCCTCTAGGTTTGGGAAACACTGGGCTAAATAAAGTTAGGATTTTTTGGTTTTGTTTGTTTTTCTCACTGTGGACTTGTCAGAGCTTGATGTGGATATAACAGGAGACGTTTTCCAAAATTGGCTGTAAGAATCTTTTGGATGGACGCATCTTTTAGTTGAGGATCCCATGGGAAACAATCTGGAAAATATTGGTTCATGTTCCGACTGCTTTACTCTACATAACTATCACCTTTGTAGATGTTTACTGAACACTACGTGTCAGTACACTGTTCTCAGTGATTCATAGTTTGTAACTCAGTCCTTACCACAACCGTGTGAGGCAAGTGCTGTTGTCATCCCTAGTTGAAGGACCAGAGTTCAAAGAGGTTAAGTAAGTTGCCTAAAGTGGCACAGCTGGGAAGAGGAAGTCAGGACTTGATCCCCAGCCATCCAGTTCCACCAGCTATAGTGTGTGGTCTCTCCACTAAGCTGCTAAGAGCTCAGTTGTCTGACTTGCCCTACACCCTCTGTTTGCCTCTTCACCCCATCCCCATCCCTCTGCTCCAGCAGGTCAGGCATCTGCTGTCTTTTCTGTGCCTCTGAGCCTTTGTTTTGGGAGTTCTTGTCACCCAGCATGTCCTGCCCTATGCTCCTTGCACTCTGTCCTCATTTCCTTAGCAACTTTGGCTGCTGGGGCCTGCAGGATGCTTCTGCCCCCCATTGGCCATGGGGCACCTGACCCCTCACCCACCTCTGTTGGATAAGGCTCCCCAGCTGGGGCATTAGGTAGAGGCCCAGCTGGTTAGTAGTTACCATGCTCTGTCAAGGACCTAGGCTCTACTAGGCACTGGTCTTACTCCTTGTGACCCCCACGGGCTGGCCCTCGGTACTTTCTGAAGGGCCCACGTCCTTGCCCTTAGCTCAGCACAACAGAGTCAGTGGCCTGACTCCCATGCCCCAAGGCAAGGCTATTTCCTGCTCCCTGCAGCCCCGACTTCCCTTGAGCTGTCACAGGAGGCCCTCCTGACTGGACATCACAGCTGTCTCTTAGTATCTTGGCGCCACCTCCCCCAACTTCCTTTCCTGGACCACGTGTACACACATCACCTGGCCAGTTACATTCCCGAGAGGACTATTGGCCCCTGACAGACAGGACTCAGATATTTCTATGTCCTCATGGTGCTCAGCACAATGCTGGGCCTGTGAAAAGCGGGAGTTTTCCAGGTGTCACTAGTGGTAAAGTACCCACCTACCAATGCAGGAGACTTAAGGATACACAAGTTTGATCCCTGGCTTGGGAAAATCCCCCTGGAGGAGGGCATGGCAACCCACTCCAGTAGTCTTGCCTAGAGAATCCCATGGACAGAGGTGCCTGGCAGGCTACAGTCCCTGGGGTCGCCAAGAGTTGGACATGACTGAACCAACTTCGTACATATTGTGCACATATTGTGAAAGGTGTTAAATGAGTATTTATGGAACGGAATTCACCTTCTGTCAGACGCACTAGCGTGCATGCCATGCTGTACCTGTATAGACTGTTTTGAGCTCAAGAGCTTTACTGACCGAGGGGACTCCTTGGTCATCTGAGCAGCAGACTCTTACCATCTCCTCCACCCACCATGGTCCTTCTTCTTCTTCTTGCACATGCAGAACCTGGGAGGCCATTGAGGGTGGGACTGCAATAATACACTGCTTAGAGAGGAGGTGCCTGTGCTGGTACCAGCTGCCTGTGCCTCAATCAGATCATCGCAGTCACTCAGCCATGTCCAACCATTTGCGACGCCATGGACTGCAGCAAGACAAGCTTCCCTGTCCATCACCAACTCCTAGAGCTTACTCAGACTCATGTCTATTGAGTTGGTGATGCCACCCAACCATCTCATCCTCTGTCATCCCCTTCTCCTCCTGCCTTAAATCTTTCCCAGCATCAGGGTCTTTTCCAGTGAGTTAGTTATTAGCATCAGGTGGCCAAAGAATTGGAGTTTCAGCTTCAGCATCAGTTCTTCCAAGGAATATTTAGGACTGATTTTCTTTAGGATTGACTGGTTGGATCTCCTTGCAGTCCAAGGGACTCTCAAGTGTCTTCTCCAACATCATAGTTCAAAAGCTTCATTTCGTCAGCACTCAGCTTTCTTCACCATCCAACTCTCACATCCATACATGACTACTGGAAAAACCATAGCCTTGACTAGATGGACCTTTGCTGGCAAAGTAACATCTCTGCTTTTTAGTGCCTGTGCCTAATTGCACCCTAAGCAGCAGCTTCTGGGTCAGGATTGGCCTGGATGCCTCCACTTAACCCACCCCCCCGTCAGAAAAGGCATTGCTAATCAATCACAGCGTCCCTTGCACTAAATCCAAATAGGGACTCAGAATCTGGATGAGCTCAGGACTGGACGAGCCCACCACCAAGTGATTCGAGGTGCCTTTACCAGACCTTAGACTTCCCTGGTGGCTCAGATGGTAAAGCATCTGTCTGCAATGCAGGAGACATGGGTTCAATCCCTCTGTTGGGAAGATCGCCTGGAGAAAGAAATGGCAACCCACTCCAGTATTCTTGCCTGGAAAAGCCCATGGACGGAGGAGCCTGGTAGGCTACAGTCAGTCCGTGGGGTCACAAAGAGTCAGACACGACCGAATGACTTCTCTTTCTTCCACTTTACCAGACCCTAAGGACCCAGATTGATTTTGTATCTCTGGCCTGAAAAAGTCTCAGCTTTGTGAAACACTCTAGAAATCAATGAGGACAGGGTGTCCAAGTGGTTAACGCTGAGGGAATATGCTGCCTTTTCCCTGTGCTCTACACACATGAAATCAAATCCTACCTTCATCAGATGTGTGCTTTGGGGCTTCCCTGGTGACTCGGATGGTAAAGAATCTGCCTGTAACTCAGGAGACCTGCGTTTAATCCCTGGGTCAGGAAGATCCCCTGGAGGAGGAAATAGTGACCCACTCCAGTATTATGGCTTTGGAAATCCCATGGACAGAGGCTATAGTCCATGGGGTCGTAAAGAGTCAGAGATGGCTGAGCGACTAACATTTTCCCTAGAAAATCAAAGGGAGTTGAAGCAGAGAGGATCCTTGCAAGGAATGAATAACATGAAACTATTTTGTCCACTCCAGGTTTGTATATTGCTTGTTTATTCAGTCAAGGAACGTGTACTGAGTACCTAAGGTCTTACTTGGCTTGATTGGGCTGCCATAACAAAGTACTGAAAACTACACAGCTTAAACAACAGAAATTTATTTTGTCTTACTTTTGGAGGCTAGAGGTCTACGGTTAGGGTGTCTGCATGATTGGCTTCTGATGAGGTCTCTATTCCTGATTTATAGACACCAGCCTCTCACTGTGTTCTCATACAGCAAAGAGAGACAGCATCTCCCTGGTTTCTTTTAATAAAGGCCCTAATCCCACCCATCATGGGAACACCACTCTCAATACTTCATCTAAACCTGGCTTAGTTGCAAAGGTCCCCATCTGCAAACACTGTCACACTAGGGGTTAGGGCTCCAACATACGAATCTAGGGGCACACAGTTCAGTCTGTAACACGTACTTGTGCTGCACTGTGACCTAGGTAGGGGGACAGTGGTGAACCAGGTTGTGTAATGAGCTACAGAGAAAGAAGAGGATCCACTGGGAATAGAAGCCCCAGCAGAGGCTGGGTGGAGATGGCTTCTAGGGAGGATTCCTTGAGAGGAGGGAAGGAGAAAGTGACTCCAGTGGGGCTGGTGGCGTGGGTACACAAATGTGACCTGACTAATGGCATTTTCTTAAAGTTCTTAATATATTATTAAGTGAAAATAATGCAAGAATAGGATTATACAAATTGCCATTTAATTTTTTTATATATTTTAACACAATACACTCTAGTATTAGGTTATCTGCAAGATAAGGACAGGATTTTTTTTCCCCAACTAAAGCCCAGGTCAATAATTTCAAAAAACATTTTTATTTATACCAAATGTTTGAAAGCACTGAATCCTCATCACTAGACCACCAGCGATATATCAAATATTTGAACGTGCTTGTATGATTTTACATAAACTAGATTTCTTGAAATATGCAGATTCTGTGTTATTCTGTACTTCGTGTGAATAGCAATACAAACACAGCAAATATTTATAGTTTTTTAAAAATTGATTTTATTGAAGTATAATTGATTTCCATTGTTGTGTTAGTTTCCCATGTATAGCAAAGTGATTCAGTGTGTATGTGTGTGTGTGTGTGTGTATAGTTTGCATCTGCTAATCCCAGACTCCCAATCCATCCCTTCCCTATTCCTCTTCCCCCTTGGCAACCATCAGTGTTCTCTATGGCTGTGAGTCTGTTTCTGTCTCATAGATAAGTTCATTTGTGTCATATTTTAGATTCCACATATAAGTGATATCGTGTGGTATTTGTCATTTTCTTTTTGACTTACTTTTCTGAGTATGATAATTTCTAGGTCGACCCATGTTGCTTCAAGTGGCATTAGTTGTTTTTGTTTATGGCTGGGCAGTATTCTATCATATATATATATATCATGCTACATACATACATATATACATATATGTATGTATGTATGCTACATTTTCTTTATCCACTAGACTGTTGATGTAAATTTAGGTTGTTTCTATGTATTGCCTATTATAAATAGTGCTGCTATTAGATAGGAGGTTCAGACAGTAAAGAATCCATCTGCAAATCAGGAGATACAGGTTGAATCACTGGGTTTGGAAGATCCCCTGGAAAACGAAATGGCTACTCACTCCAGTATTCTTGCCCAGAGAATTCTACCACGGACAGAAGAACCTGATGAGCTACAGTCCATGGGGTTCCAAAGAGTTGGGCACAACTAAGGAACTAATACTTTAATGAGCATAGTATGTATGTATATCTTTTCGATTATCCATAGCAGTTGCACCAACTTATATCCCCACAAACAATGGAAGAAGGTTCCCTTTTCTCAAGACCTGCTCCAGAATTTGCCATTTGTAGGCTTTTTAATGATGGCTGATATGACTGGTGCATTTATTGTAGTTTTGACTTGCATTTCTCTTAACAATTAGTGATTGGGTGTCTTTTCATGTGCCTGTGGCCCTCTGAATTTATCATTTTAAACTCAGCTCTGGTGAGATGGCCTGGTCAGGGACTCCTCTTATTCACATGACTATCTGAATGACTGCATTTGGAGAGAGCAGTAAGAGTCAACATCTGAAGCCCTTTCAGTATTTGAGGCTCCTGCCCCCCTCCTGCTGCTTCCTGCATGTGCCTGACCATGAGTGAAAGAAATTGAAAGGGCTTTGCTCATAGAAAGGACTGGATGCCAAGAGCATGGTGAGAGCAGGCCTTTCTTAGGTGGGGCTGGCTGTCGCTGCCCATAGAGCTGACTGAAGATAGGAGTTGACCAAAGCCAGGCTCAGAGCAGCAGAGAGTGCTGCCCATGGAGGCACCACAGAGGGACTGTCTTGCTTTTGGAGAGAGGCATTGAGAACAGCATGCCCTGGAGGGAAGGTCGCTGCCAAAAGGTTCCGGGATGGGACCTGGACAGCTGCCCATTGTGGGGGTGTCCAAGCCTCACTCACATCTGGGATCAAGGGGCAAATGTGGGGAGGGTAAGGAGAAGAGGGCAACCTGGAACACCAGAGGCTGCATAAGGCCACACACAATGGGGTCCACTCTGTGATGGAGACCATTTTCTGCTCAGCCCCATTTTGTCCTGGACCAATCCTTGTAGAAAGGGCAATATAAGTGAATTACTGGGAAAATAATAATAATCAAGGCATTTTTATTATTCAATTCAATGAATATAAGATTACTCTGTCAACTTGCTATGCAGTTTCTGAATGTCACTTTCAACATCTATACGTATGTTACTGCAAACCCCAAAGCAGATGTGGACTACATCAGTCCATGCTGTGAATAAATCTGTCCTATATCATTTTCTGTTCTTAATGAAAACTCTTCAGAGCATTTTCTCCTCAGATGATTTGTTCTGCATTTAAGATTCCCTAAGGGGAACTGGGGAATGGCCATGGGACTCAGGCTGGAATCCATGAAACCCACCTTTCATATGATAGCATGCATGCAGAATTGGAAGGACCATAAAAGAATTCCAAACAATGTATGTATATGCTCCCCACTCAAGCAGTGAAGTGTTACCCCCACCTCTGAAGGGTGAACGATGCTTAGTGATATTCTTACAAAGGGTACAGTATGGAAGCAGGGGAACAGGAAAGAAACCTTGCCACAGAGAAGCCTGGTAAACACTTCCTTAGCCAGGTGGTCACAGTTAACCTCTTCAATGGTAAGTTAATTTGAGAACATGTACGCTTGATATGTTGTGTTGAGAAGAGCAATTCAACTCTGTGTTGCTCCTCCCCAAAGCTCTTAACCCCAGTCTTGTTCAGTTGCTAAAGTTGTGTCCAACGCTTTGTGACCTCATGGACTGCAGCACGCCAGGCTTCTCTGTCCTTCACTATCGTTCTGAGTTTTCCCAAACTCATGTCCATTGAGTCGGTGATGCCATCCAACCATTTCATCCTCTGTCGCCCCCTTCTCTTTTTGCTTTCAATTTTTTCCTGGGATCAGGGTCTTTTCCAATGAGTCGACTCTTTGCATCAGTTTGCCAAATACTGGAGCTCCAGCTTGATCATAATCCCTTCCAATGAATACTCAGGGTTGATTTCCTTTAAAACTGACCCATTTGATTTTGCTGTCCAAGAGACTCTCAAGAGTCTCCTCCAGCACCACAATTTGGAAGCATTAGTTCTTCGGCATTCAGCCTTCTTTATGGTCCAGCTATCATGGTCCAACACCAGTCTAACCATTAGAAAATATCAGACAAACTCAAATCGAGATGCAGTCTACAGAATATTGATCTTCAGTCCTCAAAAGGCAAGTCAATTAGAAGCAGGGAAGCTCTGAGAAACTCTCATAACCTCAAGAAGCCAAAGGGAACATGTGTACTCAATGTGTACCACAGTTGGTTGAATTTTATCCCCCTCAAAAGCTATGTCCAAATGTCAGCCGTCAGTACCTGTGAATCTGACCTGCATTGGAAATGAGACTTTACAGCTGTAATTAGGTTAGGGACCTCAAGATGACATTATCCTGGATTTAGTGTGAGCCCTAAATTCAAGGACTGGGTGTCTTTATAAGAGAAATGAGGGGGGAGTTTGAAGCACACAGGCCCAAAGATGCACAAAGAAGGTCATAAAAAGATGGTCACAGAGATCAGCATCTTGCTCCAAGATATAGCCCACACAAAGCCAAGGAGTACCTGGGGCCACCAGAAGCTGGAAGAGTCATAAAGCATTCTCCCCAAGAGACTTTGGAGGAAGGGTACCCTGCACACTTAGGACTTTTCCTTCTGGAACTCCAGACAATATATTTACATTTTCAGACACTAAATCTGTGGTGATTAGTTCCAGAAACCCTAGGAAACTTATCCAATATCTTGCACGGGATCCTGGAGTGGAAAAATTACATTAGGGAAAAACTCATGAAGTCCAAATATAGTGTGGAGTATAAATTAAAAACATTAATATTTCTCTATTAGTCGTGATAATAGATCATAGTAACTGGGAGAGGAAACTGGGTGGGAGGACCTATAGGATACATGGGAACTCTATTATTTATACAGCCTTTCTGTAAATATAAAAGTTTTTAAAATTAAAAATTTTTAAACTGCATGGGGTGGGCTTCCATGGTGGCTCAGTGGTAAAGAATACACCGACCAGTGCAAGGAACATGAGTTTGATCCCTTGTCTGGGAAGATCCCATATGCTACAGAGCAGCTAAGCCCATGTGCCACAAATACCAAGCCAGAAACCTAGAGCCTGGGAGCTGCAGCTACTGAACCCCCCCCCCCCAATGCTAGACCCTGTGCTCTGCAATAAGAACAGCCACCACAATGAGAAACCCTTGCAACTAGAGAGTAGCCCCCTCTTGCTTCAACTAGAGAAAAGGCCAGGAAGCAATGAAGACCCAGCACAGCCAAATAAACAATTGCATGGGAAAACCCCTGCATGGACACAGATTTTTTTAACTTGTAAGTCATCCCAGGGGTATCTTTGTCCTAGAAAATGCTTGTTCCAGCTGGCACCCCATCAGGGTCTGTGAGTCAATCAATGGGGCCCAATTATTCTTTTTCCATTGATTCATCCTGCTCTCACCTCTGTTGACCCTTCACTTTAATTCAAGCGTGTGCCTTCAGCTGAATATGAATTAGTCCTGGCCTCTTTACAACCACATGGAGAACATCATCTGCTTGAAATTACTAAAGACTCAGAATTGGCAAGCCCTGAGTTTGGACAGGACTCTGTATATCATGTTGAAGCTGTCTGCCCCTACCAAATTTTCTGAGGCTTTTTATACCCACAGTGTAGATGGTCTCTATCATTAAGGAGATTTTACATTTGAATCACGAGACTCCACCCCCATGACCATTGTAGATTGAATCAAGACTGAACAAGTGACTCAAGTCAAGCTAATCTAGTAATGTCAATGGTGTCTCAGATTGTGGGGAAAGTGATCAAACTAAAGAAAAAAAAAAGAAACAGAGTTCAGAGCTGAGTCATAACAGGGGGCATGGCTTGGAGCTTATTTCATTTCCTCCCCCTCCCGCCCCCTGCAGCCTTAGTGCTCAAATTTTCCTTGGATGCAATGAGAGCTTAATTCTTTCCCAAATCGCCCTCTAATCTGAGCTAACCATGAAGGTTCTGTTTACTTTTCAATCAAAAGGATGCCTTCTAGGTATACCACATTGTTCAGCTACTCAATCTGCTTGAAATCAAGTGTTCATGTCATTTTCTTGCATACCATTCAAATAAGAATCTCACTACTTCTCCAGGCAACCCATCTCATATTGGTCAACTCCACTTCTACGAAGGTTCGTTTTGATTGTCTATCAGAAAGTGTACCATTTTATCCCAGGTTTGCCATTCTGGACTACTCAGAACAAGTCCAAACATGTGTGTGCCTTTATTGTTCCCCCACCCACCCACTGCCAAAGCCAAAGTAATATTGTGCATCGGTTTAAAAAAAGATCACATTTTATATAAACCTTATTGAAACGGTCTACTCTCTCTCCACAAGACAGCCCTCCAACACCTCAAAGATGGGAACCATCCAGTATTCTTTTTTGAGCTGGGAACATTGAGTTCTTTCAGTTGTTGCTCACATAGGACATAATAGTCTCAGAAGTTTCCCCAGACTTGATTCACAGTTGTTCTTCCCTGATGTACAGACAGGTCATGTGTCATGAGCAAGTTCAAGATTGAAGCAAGAACGCAGGGTGGTAAATAAAATCTCATGGGTGTAACCAAGAGGATGTGCTGGGGCAAAAGAGTGAATATAGACTTGGGAGGGTGTTTGAAGGTGGCAGACCTCATAGGATGGAGGAGTGTTAAGAATCTGCATGCCTGCTTCAGAAATCCTAAGAGCTGGAAGCTCGTGTGTTGAGAGTAAAACACCAGGAGGAATTGTCATGGAGGGAGAGAATGGAAGAAAGTCCTGACCCAAATCAAAAAGGGGACCAGAGCCAGGATATGAATGGTGTGGATGAGACATTCTCTACTGGTACATCTCTTAGGATTCCTACCTACCCTCCATCCAGGGTACAACAAGTTCCTAACTTGCCTGGGGAGTGATTTCCATTGCAGAGGGGCAGGGGAATTGCTATTTTTGAATCAAATTCTGATAAAGACATGGAATGGTAACGTGGGAGTAACTGTCCATGGAAATTTGTGAGTGGAAGCAAAGGAGAATCTGGCATAGCCAGGCACTGATTCCACCCTTGAAAATACAGCCATTCAGGAAGAAGTCAAAATGCAAGGCTGGTTTTTCTGTAGTAAAATATCCCAATGAGAAAAGTAAGGCAGAAGGGACAAAAGAAACCATCATGGTTATAAATCAATATTTGGGCAAACTATGGGAGATGGTGAGGAACAGCGAGGCCTGGCATGCTGCTGTCCATTGTGTCACAAAGAGGTGGGCAATACTTGGGGTCTGAACAACAGCAACATAAATGAATATCAGGAACCTAGCTTACGAGAGTTTAAAAATAATGGTCACCAAAATCTGACCAAAGAACACATGATCCAGTGTATGAAAGATGGCCTACCTGCAGTCTTTAGTTTCCCGACCACTGCCTTAGATAAAGGGATGCACCCTCCATGTCCCTGATACATTTCACAGCTTTTCTCCAAGCCTTCTGGAACACAGATTAGAAGGTTAGCCCTCTTAGATCATGGAGGCAAAAGCAACAATCTAGGAATGGGGCAGCCACAAGTTAGAAGTAGCCTGGGCCCCACAGGTCTTTGTAGAGCAAGATTGCAATTACAGTGCAAACTTTATGTGAGTGAAGAAGAATATATATGTTGTACATGTCGTATATGAGGTCTCTGTCATACACACCCTGCCACTGGAGAAGAAGAGCAAGACCGGCAGGAAGAGCAACTTTGCCTTTTCCCTGTGGGGTTCTTGATGAACAAATGGAAACAAGACCAAATGGAAGGAACTTCCTGGTTGTCCACTGGGCTTCCCCTGCAGGGGCAAAACTTCAATCCTAGTTCAAGATATTAAGATCCTATAGGCTTCCCAATGCAGCCAAAAATGGTAATAAAAATAAAAATGAAAGAACAAGGAAGAGGTAACCTTATGAGGACTGTTTGGGACAGATTTCAAGTTCTCCTATAAGGTTATGTGCTGTTTGACTTCTCTCCAAACAGTCCCCTTCTATATCTTTTCAAGATGGGGCTCATTTTTCTTTTATTTGTTATTCATTTATTTACTTTTCAACCATACCTTACAGCTTACAGGATCTTTGTTCCCCAACCAGGAATTAGACCTAGCTTGGTGGTGAAAGCACCAAGTCCTAACCACTTGGTCCACCAGGGAATTCCCCAGATGGGACTGATTTTTCGTATAGATGAAGGAGACAGGCAATTGGAGGAGATCACAACCCACTCCAGTATTCTTGCCTGGGAAATCCCATGGCAAGAAGAGCCTCATGAGTTACAGCCCATGGAGCTACAGAGAGTTGTACACAGCCGAGCAATGGAGCAGACACAAGATAGGCAATAAAGAGAGCTTGTGTGTCCAACTCTTTGCGAGCCGACCAGGGTCTTCTGTCCATGGGATTTCCCAGGCAAGAATACTGGAGTGGATAGCCATCCTCTTCTCCAGGAGATCTTCCCCACCAAGAGATGGAATCTTGGTCTCCTGCTCTGCAGGTGGATTCTTTACCATCTGAGCTGCCAGGGAAGGCTTTTGAAGCTACTACTAACAGCTCACTTACTACATATGAGCTGTTTAAGCTATTCTGCGCCAGCTGACAAAGACAAATTTTGTTTTCCCAAGCAAATTTTTGTTTTCCTTCCAAGAAAAAAAGATAAATTATTTAGGGATGAGGTGGGAAATTCGCTTTGTGAATTAATGATCGCTTTTATCTCCTGAAACTTGGTTTGTCAGTAACATTCCTTTCTACTTATAGAGATGGTGTTTGTTTATATTCTAAGCAATCTACTTTTTTTCAAAGCCAATGCCTACCTTAGAGGAGAAATGAACTGTATCAAAGCACACAACTTTCAAAGGTTCTTTTCTTCCACAGTGACTCAGAGTGAAGTATCTCTAATCTCCTTTATTGGGACCTGGGGAAGGCTGGGTTTTGCAATGTCAGCTTTTCTGAGCTAGAATGTCGCCAAACACTGGAGGCTGGCTCCAGGGTCATCTTGGTAAGAACAGAACCCTACGTAAGAAAATTTAGTGGCTGGTAGTGGAAAGGAGGTGACCTGTCTGCTGAAACATTTCATCATTCAGTGAATCATTATCATCTACCTAAGCTATAATGAATTCCAGGAAGCACAAGTCAGCAGCTCTCAACACATCAGTGGGTTTATCCCTTGTGAGTGTGTCACAGTCATTTACTGTTGTTGTTCAGTCGCTAAGTCATGTCCAACACTTTGCAACCCCATGGACAGCAGCATGCCAGGTTTTCTTGTCCTCCACTATCTCCCAGAGATAGTTTAAACTCATGTCCATTGAGTCGATGATGCCATCCAATGATCTCATCCTCTGTTTCCCCTTCTTGTCCTACCCTCAGTCTTTCCCAGCATCAGGGTCTTTTCCAATGAGTTGGCACTTTGTATCAGGTAAGCCAAGTTTTGGAGCTTCAGTTTCAGCATCAGTCCTTCCAATGAATATTAAGAGTTGATTTCCTATATGATTGACTGGTTGGATCTCCTTGAATCCTAAAGACTCTCAAGAGCCTCCTCCAGAATATTCATGTATTGGTTTTCTTACAATAGTGGAAGTACTGGAGTTTATGAACAATTTACCTTTTTAATAAAAAATATATAAGTCAGAGCAGTGTTTTACTCAGAGTTCATTTGGTTGCAAGCCACAGAAAACAAAGAAACAGTTCCAGAGAAAAGGGGAGGATGAACTCTCTCTCTGGGAAGTTTCAGGAGGACAGCCCCAGGCAGCGGGACTCAGTGATGGTCCAAGATTCTCTCTGTGCATCTCGGCCCCTGCTTTTTGTTGTGCTTGTGTCTTCCTGTGTACATGGTGACTTCCTGCTATAGAACTGGCTTTCTCCATAAGGCTGGGATCCTGACCATTGGAAACTCATGGATTCACATGGAAGCTTACTTGCCCCCTTGACAGCTCATTGGGGATATAAAAAGGGGGCAAATCTCCAAGAGTGTGATTGACCCTTTGGGGTCACGTGCCCTCCTCCAGGCCAGTCACTAAGGGCTAGAAGGTGGGATATGATCATTGGTCCAGTCTGGCACTTTTCCCTACTCCCAAATCTATCACTGTGACTGAGAAGGCAGAAGATGGCAGCTTCTGTTCGGACAGAATGGGTGGAGGCAGGGGGTTGAGCAATTCCCCTAAAGAACGGGGAGTTTTGTCCCCTGAAGAAAGGCAGCTGTTCTTCCCAAGTATCTGTAAGGACTTGCAATGCTGCACATCTTTAAGAGGTCTGAGAGGATTTCCCTGGTGGCCCAGTGGTGAAGAATCTGCCTGTCAGTGCAGGGGACCTGAGTTTGATCCCAGCTCTAGGAAGATCCCATATGCTAAGGGGCAACTAAGCCAGTGTGCCACAGCTACTGAGCCTGTGTGCCCTAGATCCCATGTTCCACAATAAGAGAAGCCACCACAATGAGAAGCCAGCCCACCACAGCTAGGGAGTGGCCTCTGCCTACTGCAACTAGCAAAAGCCTGTATGCAGCAATGCAGACCCAGCTCAGCCATAAATCACTATATAAAACATTTTAAAAAGTGTCTGATAATAGAACTAATGGAAATTTTGAATAACTTGGATAAAAGAGACTAACATTTTCTGAATGCTACAGGAGGGATCAGTCTCCTTACACTAAGAGCCCTTTCAAATGGCTCAATATCCCCTGTCAATAGGATTTCATCAAGGGGCATCATCCCCGCCCTCCTGATGAAAAGCCAGAGAATCCTGGATTTACTACCTCCTTTCCTCACTTCTTTTCATTCCATCCAAACCAGAGTACTCCATACACATGATCTAACAAGTCTAACAATACCAGAAACAGAGTATACCTCCTGCCTTGTGGGCCAGTTATTTTCTTGTCTTTCTGATTTTGTTGAAGAATGAAACACAGGAGATAAAATTTTTCTGAGGTATTGCATACCTGAAAAGGTCTCTATTCTATCATTACATTAGGTTACTAGTTGACAGGGCATAGAATTTAAGTTTGGAAATCGTTTTCTCTTACAGTTTTGAAGATTTTATCCAACTGTTCAGGCTGAGAAAGCTGATTCCATTTCTCCTCATTTTTAATCACTTGCATATTAATGACTTTTTCCTTTCTGGAAGCTTTTAGAGTAATTTCCTTATCCTTGGTATTCTAACATGATAATGGATCTTTTTCCATTCTTTGTGCTGATAATTCAGTGGGACTTTTTAAAATTGATATATGATTGACTTTTAATATTATATAAGTTACAGTGTATAATACAGTGATTCACATTTTTAATAGCTATACTCTATACTCCATTTATAGTTATTACGAAATGCTATATGCTGTACAATATATCCATGTAGCTTATTTTATTTTTGGCTATGCTGGGTCTTAATTGCCAAGGGGGCTCTTCTCTAGTTGTGGCGAGTGGGGGCTATATTTTAATTGCAGTGCATAGACTTGTCATTGTGGTGGCTTTTCCTGTTGCTGGGCACAGACTCTAGGGCATGGACTTTAGGCATGGGCTCAGCAGTTTTTGTGCATTGGATTAGTTACTCCAGGGCATGTGGGGGTCTTCCCAGATCAGGGATGGAATCTGTGTCTCCTGCACTGGCAGGCGGACTCTTTTTCACTGGAAGCCCCTGGTAGCTTATTTTATAACTAATAGTTTCTACTTCTTATTCTCCTTTCCTCTCTCCACTGGTAACCACTAGTTTGTTCTGTGTATCTGTTAGTCTGCTTTTTTGTTGTGGTTATATTCACTAGTTTGCTTTATTTTTTAGACTCCACATATAAGTGAACTCATACAATATTTGTCATTCTCTGTCCAACTTATTTCACTCAGCATAATGCCCTTCAAGTCCATCCATTTTGCTGCAAATGGAAAAGCCACATTAATGTTTATGACTGAGTAGTATTCCTCTCGACATATATGTATATCAAGTTTTATTTATCCATTCATCTATTGATATGGTTGTTTCCATATCTTGGCAATTGTAAATAATGATGCTATGAACATTGAAGGGACATGTAGCTTTCCAAGGTGGGTCTTTCAATCTGTGAATTGGTGTCATTGATCTCTGGGAAGTTTTTTAATCATGGAATTCTCTAGGCTAGAATACTGGAGTGGGTATCCATTCCCTTCTCCAGGGATTCTTTTTGTTATGATTCCTCTAATATTTCTTTCTGGAGCTATAATTTGCCTGTTGGATTCTCTGGATTTATCTTCTACTTTTCTTCTGTGGTCTCTCTGTGATTTTTGTTTGCTCTCTTGGAACTGTCCCTTAAGCTTATCTTCCAACTTCTCTCTCCATATTTTTCCTGCTTCCATAAGTTTAATGTTCAAATGCTTCTTCCTTATGATTAAGAATTTTTAGCATGTTTTTTTTTTACCGTTTCATGGATGTAATCCAACCCCTACGTGTCTGAGTATATTAATCATTTTAAGGCATTATTTTCTCTGTCCACCTGTGTTGTCTCTGAGCTCCCCACTCCTTTTTTCTGTTTGTAACTTCTGTCTTCTATATTGGATGCTTTCTTCAGATATCTGGTAATCTTTTGCTTTTCAGTCTTGTATTTCTTTACTTTTACTTTTTTACTTTCTTCACTGTGCGATGCAGCTTGCAGGATCTTAGTTCCCCAACCAGGGATTAAACCCATACCTTCTGCATTGGAAGTGCAGAGTCCTAACAGTACTTATATGTCAGTAGTTACAGATCACTGTCCTGGGGTCCTTGTGTTTCGCTAGAGAAGAATGTTTCAGTGTCCTGCCTGAAGTGTATCCATTGGGCAGAGAGAATTCTTTGAATGGGGTGGCACTGAACCTCTCACTTAATCCTTCTTTTAAAATACAGAGCCTTGGGGCTTCCCTGGCAGTCCAGTGGTGAAGACTACACCATCTAAGGCAGGGGGTTCAGGTCCCCTGGTCGGGGAGCTAAAATCCCACACACCTCATGGCCAAAAAGCCAAATCATAAAACAGAAGCACTATTGTAACAAATTCAGTGAAGACTTTAAACATGGTCCACATTAAAAAAAAAACTATTAAATAAATAAAGTAAATTGCAGAGCTGCATCCTCTCCACTGTGCCTGTTTCCCCTATTCAACCTCTGATCAGAATAAAAGCCCAGTTTCCTGTCTGTGTCAGAGGCTGGGGAATACGTGGAGATGCGTGGAGCAGGTAAGTGGGTTGTGGATCCCACTTCCAACCCTGCGTTTGGCCCCATCTTCACTCCTACCTTCTGCCAGAACGGGAGCCCACTGAGTCCTCATGGTCCTGCCTTCTCAGCTCTGCAACCTGCTTCTTCTGCTTCTCATTTCCAAAATGTCAACCTCTCTTCCCTATTTTATTGCTGCTCCCTTCATCGTTTCCCTTTGTATTTTAAGAATATCTTATCTTTTGACTATCTTTTTAGTTGGGAACAAACAGCTGAATGAATTTGCTCCATTGTCCACCTTTAGCTGGCAGACCAGAGTCTACCATGCAGGAGCAAAAGGACAGGGTGAAGTGAGTGGGTGGGCTCGGGAGCCAGACACATCTACGGCTGAGTTCTGCCTTCACGTTTCCATAATCCTTTGTGACCTTGGGCAAGATGATCAATCAGCCTCTCTGAGCCTAGTCGGCACAGGGGAATAAGGCCTCATAATGAGTGGAGGGGGTTATATTGTGAGTTTTCTTGAGTTGTGGTGGGAAACTTGGGGATCCACTCAAATCATGACAGGGACCTCAGTGAGCCTCTCATCTTGCCCAGGGAAGTCAAGTCTGTTTTTGAGTTGCCTGCAGGAGTGTGCGATTGCTCTGGAGTCACTAATGGGGCATCATAGGAACTCATTTCGATTTAAGGCCGAGGAACTTGGGGTTCCATCTAGATTAGTGACATGGATCTTAGGGTTCCTATCAAGTTTAAGCTAGGAGTCATGTCTTGGCTCATGTTGAGGCATGGGACATTGCTTTTCTCTTCCTTTTACAACACGTGTGTGTGTGTGGGGTCAGGACCCCTGTCCAGTTGAGGCAGGAAATTGGGGCTGTTTATAGAGGTAAAACAGGGAATTAGGACTCCCCTTGTGTTGTGAGGTGAATACCCAGAGGTGCAGGAGAAGCAGGACTTATCTAGAGTTGAGGGGTTCCTCGGTGTCCTTTCAATTTGCGGTGAAAATCTCTGGGTTACACTTGAGTTAAAATAGGTGAGAAAGGCCTCCTCTTGAGATGTGAGAGGAACGTCGGGTGTCCTCCTGAGATGATGCAGAGACTAATAGGCCCTTATCTAGCGAAGAGGTGGAGAATATGGGTCTCTTTCAAGTTGTGACGGGTAACACGAGGTTCCTCTTGAATGGCGATGCATATCTTGGGGATTCTATTGAGTTGCATAAAGGGGTTGTCAGCTTCCTTTTGAGATTCAAAAGGGAATGTGAGACTGTTCTGGAGATGCTGCATGGATAAGGGCCTCACTTTGCATTGAGGGGGGGATCTCTTAATTTCTTGAGTTTTGGCTAGAAGTTTAGTGTTCTACTCTATCTACCACTTTGACCTCAGGGAAAATCTCTTGAAGCCTCAAAGAAATCAAAGCAATATTCGAGTTTCAAAGAGGAGCCAAAGAAGTTGCTAGAGTAACTGCTGGGGAATCAGGCCTCATCTCACATTCAGACAGAAATCTTGGGATGTTCCTCGAGTTGCGGTGGGCAGTTTTGGATTCCCCTCGATTTGGGACATGGTGCTCTGGGAGCCTCTAATGTTGCCTCAGGGAAGCCAGGCCCTCCTTTCGATGTGGGAGGACCATCGTGGGATCCTTCTGGAGGCACTGCAGTGGAATAGAGCCTCATTGGAGTTGAGGTGTGAAAATCAGGGTTCCTCTCCAGTTTCAACAGGGATATCAGAGTTCATATTAAATTCTTATAAGAGAGTCAGCCCCCATCTCGTTTTGAGGCATGTAACCCCTATTACCTCTCAAATTGTCAGAACTCCTTTTAGTTCAGGTGGGTCATTTGAGCTTTTCCTAGATGTGTGCAACAGGGGAATCAGACCTTTATTCATGTACCAGGTGGGTATACCTGAGGTTCCGTTCTAGTCTCCCCAGGAAAATTAGGCCTTATGTCAAGTGAAGGGGAACATCTTCTGGTTTCTCTCTTGTTGTGGTCAGAAGCTGAGGTTCCAGTCAAGACATGATGGGGACCTCAATGATCCCAGGGAGGTCAAGTCTCTTTTTGAGTGTCCTGCAGGAAAAAAGGATTGCTCTGGAGTCGCTGCAAGGTCATGATAGGAACTCATTTCCTTTGAAGGCAGGAAAACTCAGGGTTCCATCTCCATTTGCAACATAGATCTCAGGGTCCCAATTGATATTAAATAGGGAGAGAGGCATCGGCTCAAGTTGAGGCATGGAACTGCGCTTTTCTCTCTTGTTGTAAAGAGGATGGGTCAAGACTCCTGTCCAGATAAGGCAGATAATATGGGTTTTTATTTAAAGGAACAACAAGGGAGTTAGGCCTCAATTCATGCGATGAGGCAAATACCCAGAGGAGCATGAGAATCAGGACCTATCTTGAGTTGAGTGACAATTGATGTCCTTTCAACTTCCGGCAGGAACTTCTGGGTTTTCCTCAAGTTTGATTAGATGAGAAAGACCTCCTCTTGAGGTGCAAGAAGAACTTTGAGAGTCTTCTTGAGGTGACACAATGGCTAATCGGCCATCATCTCTCCAAAAGGCGGGGAACACCTCTTCCGAGTTATGGCGGTGAACACGAATTTCCTGTTGAATGGCAACGAGTATCGTGGGGATTCTCTTGAGTTGCATACAGGGAGTCAAGCTTTCTCTTGAGATTTGAGAAGGAATTTGCGACTGTACTGGAATCGCTGCACAGGAAAACGACCTCACCTCACATTGAAGGGGAAATCTCTTCATTACTTAAGATGCGGCAGGAAGTATAATGTTCCTTTCCATCTGACACTTTGACCTCAGGGAACCACTCATGAAGCCACAGGTATGTCAAGGCATCTCTGGAGGATTAAGGAGGAGCCGAGGAAGATTCTCGAGTCACTGCAAGAGAACCAGGCCTCATCTTGCATTCAGAGGGAAATCTTGGGATGTTCTTATAATTGCGGTGGGCAGTTTCTCAGGTTGAAATGGCAGTTTTGGATTCCTTTCGAGTTGTGACATGGTCTTCTGGGAGCCTCTAACGTTGTCTCAGGGAAGTCAAACCCTGGTTTCGATGTGCTAAAACCATTTTGGTGCTCTACTCAAGTCACTAAGGTTGGATAGGGGCTTATCTGGAGTTGAGGCATGAAACTCAGGATTCCTCTCCATTTTTGACAGGGTTATAAGGGTTCCTATTAAATTTCTACAAGAGAGTCATCCCTCATCTCGTTTTGAGGAATGTAACTCCTCTTTCGTCTCCAGTTGTCAGAACTAGTTTTAGTGTGGAGGGTCATTTGGGCATTTCCTGGATGTGTGCAGTAAGGGAATCAGACCTTTATCCATGTAGTTGAGGATAAACTTGGGGTTCTGTTCAAGTCACTGCAGGGAAATAAGGCCTCATCTTGAGTTGAGGGGAATATATTGTGGTTTTTCTCGAGTTTTGGTGGAAGTCTTGGGATTCCAGTGGAGCCGTGACAGGGACCTCATTGAGCCTCTCATGATGCCCAGGGAAGACTAGTCTATTTGGAGTTGCCTGTAGTAGAATGGGATTGCTCTGGAGACACTTCCAGGATATTATAGGGTCTCATTTTAAATTAAGGTGGGGTGACTGAGGGTTCCATCTCCATTTGCAACGGGGACCTCAGGTTCCTAACGAGTTGAAACTGGGAGAAATGTCTCGGCTCGTGTTGAGGCATGGGACTCTGCATTCCTCTTGTGTTGTTAAAGGAGAGGGAGTAAGGACTCCTGTTTAGTTGATGCAGGTAATTGGGGCTTTTTCTCGAGGTACAACAAGGGAGTTAGGCCTTCCTTCATGTTGTGAGTCGAATACCCGTGAGTGCAGGAGAAACAGGCCTTAACTGGTGTTGAGAGGCTGCTCAGTCTCCTTTCTGGAGGCAGGAATTTCTGGGTTCCTCTCTAGTTTCAATAAGTGAGAAAGGCGTCCTTTTGAGGCCAGGGAGGAATGTCGGGTGTGACCTCGAGATGAAGAATGGGGCTAATCGGCCCTCATCTCACAATGAGGTTGGGTACACGGAGTTCTTTTGAGTTGCGGCGGGGAACACAAGGCTCCTCTTGAATGATGACACCTATCTTGAAAATTCGCTTGAGGTGTATAAAGGGAGTCAAACTTCCTTCTGGATTTGAGCTCTGGTGGTGCTGCCCCGTTAAAGTGCCTCATTTTGCCTTAATGAGGGAATCTCTTATTTTCTTGAGTTGATGGGGGAAGTATAATGTTTCTCTCAATCTGCCACTTTGACTTCAGGGAACCCCTCGTGAAACCTAAGGGAAGTCAAGGAAACTTTTTAGATATGAGGAGCAGCCGAGGAAGGTTCTCAAAGCACAGCAAGGAAATCAGGCCTCATCTCACATTCCACCGTGAAATCATGATAGGTTTCTAGAGTTGAGGCAGGCAGTTTCTCAAGTTGAGGCCAGCAGATTTGGATTCCTCTCGAGTTGTGACATGGTCCTCTGCGAGCCTCTAATGTTGCCTCAGGAATGTCAGGCCGTGCTTTTGATGTGCAATTGCCATCTTGGTGCTCTACCTGAGTCACTACGGTGGACTAGGGCCTCATCCGGAGTTAAGGCATGTAACTCAGGGTACTTCTTCATTTTTGACAGGGCTATCAGAGTTCCTATTGAGTTTCACCAAGAGAGTTTGCTCTCATCTCGTTTTGAGGTATGTAACTCCCCTTTCCTCTCTAGTTGTCAGGACTCCTTTTAGTTAAGGCTGGGCTTTTGGGCTTTTCCTAGATGAGTGCAACATGGGAGTCAGATATCCATCTGTGAAGCTGAGACTAAACCTGGGGTTCTGTTTAAGTCACCACAGGAAAATAAGTCTTCTTCTTGAAGTGAAGGAGTTATCTTGTTGTTTTTCTCAAGGTCTGGTGACAGCTTGGCATTGCACTCGAGTCATGAAGTCAAGGCAAATTGGGAGATTTTAGGAGGCGCCAAGGAAGGTTCTAGAGTCACTGCAGGGGAATCAGGCCTCCTCTCTCATTCAGATGGAAATCTTGTGATGTTTCTCGAGTTGTGGCGTGCAATTTCTTGAGTTGCAGCCAGCACTTTTGGATCCCTCTCAAGTTGTGACATGGTCCTCTGTGAGCCTCTAATGTTGCTTCAGGGAAGTCAAGCCCTCATTTTGATGTGCAAGGGCCATCTCATGGCTCTTCTCCAGTCACTACAGAATAGGCCATCATCATAAGTTGAGGAGTGAACCTCAGGTTTTGTCTCTAGTTTTGAAAGGGATATCATAGCTCCTATTGAGTTTCTCCAAGAGAGTCAGCCCTCATCTCGTTGTGAGGTATGTAATTCCTCCTTGCTCTCGAGTTGTCAGAACTCTTTGAATTGAGGTGGAGCATTTGGACTTTCCCTAGATGTGTGCAACCAGAGAGTCAGACCTCCATCCATGTAGCTGAGGAGAAACCTGCAGTTCTGTTCAAGTCACCACAGGCAAAGAAGGCTTCATCTCGAGTTGAGGGGGTTATACTGTGCTTTTTATCGAGTTTTGATGGGACGCTTTGGGTTCCACTCGAGTCGTGGCAGGTACAACAGTGAACCTCTCATTCTGCCCAGTGAAGTCAAGTCTCCTTTTGAGTTGCCTGCAAGAGTGTGGGTTTGCTCTACTGTCACTTCCAGAATATCATAGGGACTCATTTCAAATTAAGTCGTGGGAACTTATGGTTCCTCTCCATTGCCAACACAGATGTCAGAGTCCCTTTTGAGATGAAACTGGGAGGAAGGCCTGAGCTCGTGTTGAAGCCTGGGACTCCATGTTCCTCTCCTGCTATAAAAGGGGGAGGGGTCAGGACTCCTGTCTCGCTGAGGCAGGTAATTGGAGCTTTTTCTCGAGTTACAGCAAGGGAGTTAGGGCTCCCTTCGTGTTCCGAGACAAATTCCCAGAGGTGGTGGAGAGTCAGGCTTTATCTGTAGTTGAGGGGAAACTCGGTGTCCTTTTGACTTGTGACAAGAAGCTCTGGGTTTCTTTCCAGTTTCAATTGGTAAAAAAAGTGTCCTCTTGAAGTGCAAGTGGAATGTCTTGTGTACTCTCAAGAAGACACAGAGGCTCATCATCTCTCATCTTGCGATGAGGTGGAGAATATGTGGCCTTTCGACTTGTGGCAGGAAGCATGGGATTCCTCTTGAATGATGTTAAGTATCTTGTTGATCATCTTGAGGTGCATAAAGGGAGCCAAGATGCCTCTTGAGATTCGCGAGGGAACTTGGGAGTGTTTTGGAGGCACTGCATGAGAAAAATGGCCTGACCTCACATTGAGAGGGGATTTCTTTGTTTCTTGATTTGTTGCGGGAAGTACAGTGTTCTTCTCAGTCTGCCAGTTTAAACTCAGGGTCCCACTACTGAAGCCTCAGGGAAATTAAAACAACTTGAGAGATTTGATCAGGAGCAGAGGAAGGTTCTCGAGTCACTGGAGGGGAATCAGGCCTCATCTCACATTCAGAGGGAAATCTTGAAATGTTTATTGAGTTATGGCGGGCAGTTTCTCGAGTTGCAGCGGACACTTTTGTATCCCCTTCATGTTGTGATGTGGTCTTCTAGGAGCCTCTAATGTTGTGTCAGGGTATTCAGGCCCTCTCCTTAATGTGCGAGGGCCATCTCTGTGATGACACATTCTCGAGTCACTACTACGGAATAGGCCCTCACATTTAGTTGAGGTGTGAACCTCAGGTTTCCTCTCGAGTTTCGACAGGGCTATCAAGTTCCTATTGAGTTTCTCCAAGAATGTCACCCCTCATCTAATTGTTAGGTGTGTAACTCCCTTTTGCTCTCGAGTTATCAGAACTCCTATGAATTAAGGCGGGGCATTTGGGCATTTCCTAGATGTGTGCAACAGGGGAGTCAGACCTCCATCCATGTAGCTGAGATGAAACCTGTGGTTGTGTTCAAGTCACTGCAGGAAAATAAGGCCTCATCTCGAGTTGAGGGGGTTATATTGTGATTTTTCTCGGGTTTGGGTTGAAAGCTTCGGGTTCTAATAGAGTCATGTTGGGGACCAGAGTGAGCATCTAGTCTTCCCCAGGGAAGTCATGTCTCCTTTCGCGTTGTGTGCAGAAGCGTTGGATTACTCTGGACTCACTTCTGGGATATCATAGGGTCTCATTTCAAATTATCGTGGGGAAACTCAGGGTTCCATCTCCATTTGTGACATGAATGTTGGGGTCCCTATCAAGATGAAACTGGGAGGGAGGCCTCAGTTCATGTTGAGGCATGGGACTCCGTGTTCCTCTCATGTTGTAAAAGGGGGAGGAGTCAGGACTCCTGTCTAGTTGAGACAGGTAATTGGAGCTTCTTCTCAAGGTACAACAAGGGAGTTAGGCCTACTTTCATGTTCAGAGGCGAATTCCCAGAGGTGCTGGGGAATCAGGCTTTATCTGAAGTTGAGGGTAAACACGCTGTCTTCTGACTTGTGGCAGGAAGTTCTGGCTTATCTCGAGCTTCACTTGGTGAGAAAGCCCGCCTCTTGAGGTGCAAGAGGAACGTCGTGTGTTACTTAGAGAAGATGCAGGGGCTAATCATCCCTCATCTTGCGATGAGGTGTAGAACACGGGGCCTTTTGAGTTGCGACAGTGAGCACTAGGTTCCTCTTGAATGATGATGTGTATCTTGGAGATCCTTTTGATGTGCATAAAGGGAGCCAACCTTCCTCTTGGGATTCGAGAGGTAACTTGGGTGTGTTCTGGAGGTGGTGCATGAGAGAAAAAGCCTCACCTCACATTGAGGGGTAAATCCCTTCGTTTCCTGAGTTGTGGCGGGAAGTATAATGTTCTTCTTGATCTGCCTTTTTAAAATCAGGGACTCTCTCATGAAGCCTCAGGAATATCAAGGCAACTTGGGAGGTTTGAGAAGGAGCCAAGGAGGTTCTCAAGTCACTGCAGGGCAATCAGGCCTCATTTTGTATTCAGAGGGAAATCTTGGGATGTTTCTCAGGTTGTGGTGAGCAGTTTTTCGGGTTGCAGCAGGCATTTTGGGATACCTCTCTAATTGCTATGTGGTCATCTGGGAGGCTCTCATGTTGTCTCAGGGAAGTCAGACACTTGTTTCGAGGTGCAAGGGCCATCTTTGGGCTCTTCTCGATTCAATACAGCAGAATAAGCCCTCATCTTTACTTGAGGTTTGAATCTCAGGTTTCCTCTATAGTTTCAACAGGGCTATCAGAGTCCCTATTTAGTTTCTCCAAGAGTGTCATCCCTCATCTCGTTGTGACGTATGTAACTCCTCATTGCTCTCCAGTTGTCAGAACTCCTTTTTATTGAGTCGAGGCATTTGGGCTTTTCCTAGATATGGGAAACAAGGGATTCAGACCTCCATACATGTAGCTGAGGAGAAACCTGGGGTTCTGTTCAAGTCATCGCAGGGTAATTAGGCCTCATCTCGAGTTGTGAGGGTTATATTGTGCTTTTTCTCGAGTTTTGGTGGGAAGATTCGGGTTCCACTTAAGTCTTGGCTTGGACCCCAGTGAGCCTCTCATCTTTCGCAGGGAAGTCTAGTCTCCTTTTGCATAGCCTGCTGGAGCATGGGATTGCTTTGGAGTCGTTTGTGGCATATCATAGGGTCTCATTTCAAATTAATGCGAGGGAACTCAGGGCTCCATCTCCATTTGCAACACAGATTTTGTAGTCCCTATGGATTTGGAACTGGGAGAAAGGCCTCATCTCGTGTTGAGGCATGGGACTCCATGTTCTCAAGGTACAACAAGGGAGTTAGGCCTCCCTTCATGTCCTGAGGTAAATTCCCAGAGATGCTGGAGAATCAGGCTTTATCTGAAGTGGAGGTGCAACTCGCTTTCTTTTCGACTTGCGACAGGAAGCTCTGGGTTCCTCTCGAGTTTCAATTGGTGAGAAAATCCTCCTTTTGAGTTGTGACTGGAACGTCGTGTGTCCTGTTGAGACGACACAGGGACTAATCAACCTCATCTCGCAATGAGTGGGAGAGCATGGGTCCTTTCCTGTTGTGGCAAGGAGCTGGAGGTTCCTCTTGAAAGATGACGCATATCTTGGAGATCCTCTTGAGGTGCATAAAGGGAGCCAAGCTTCTTCTTGAGATATGAGAGGTAACCTGGGAGTATTCTGGGGGCACTGCATCAGAAATAAGCCTCACCTCACATTGAGAGGGGAATCTCCTTAATTCTTAGTTGTGGCAGGAAGTATAGTGTTCCTCTCAATCTGCCACATTAAATTCAGGGCCACTCTCTTGAAACCTCAGTGAAGTCAAGGAAACTTGGGAGGTTCCATGAGGAGCCTAGGAAGGTCCTCAAGTCACTGTAGGAGAATCAATTTTCATCTCGCATTCATAGAGATATCTTGAGATGTTTCTCGTGTTGTAGTGGGCAGTTTCTCGAGTTGCCCTGGGGACTGTTGGATTCCTCTTGAGTTGCCACGTCGTCCTCAGGTAACCTCTAATGTTGCCTCATGGAAGTCAGGTCCTCGTTTTGATGTGCAAGGGCCATCTCGGGGCTCTTGTCGAGTCACTACTGCAGAATAGGGCCTCACCTTTAGTTGAGGTATGAATCTCAGGTTTCCTTTCTTGTTTTGACAGGGCTACATATCAGAGTTCCTATTGAATATCTCCAAGAGAGTCAGCCCTCATCTCGTTGTGAAGTCTGTAACTTTGATCTTGAGTTGTCAGAACTCCTTCTTATTGAGGCGGGGCATTTGTGCTTTTCCTAGATGTGTGCAACAGGGGTTTTAGACTTTATCCGAGTATCTGAGGAGAAACCTGGTATTCTGTTCAAGTCACCGCAGGGATATAAGGCCTCATCTTGAGTTGAGGGGTTTATATGGTGCTTTTTCTCCTGTTTTGGTGGGAAGCCTTGAGTTCCACTCGAGTCGTGTCGAGGACCTCAGTGAGTCTTTCTTCTTGCCCAAGGGAGTCAAGTCTCCTTTTGAGTTGCCTGCAGGTGAGTGGGATTGCTCTGGTGTTGCTTCCGGGATATCATAGGGTCCCAATTTAAAGTAAGGTTGAGGAACTCAGAGTTTCATATAGTGCTTATGATGTCATACATATATTGGGTGTGATGTCATGCATGCATTGGTTGTGATATCATCCATACAGTGGGTGTACTGACACCTGTGTAGTGGATGTGATGTCGGACATAGTCAGTGTTATGTCATAAGTATTGTATTTTGATATCATAAAGAGTGTGAAGTCATGGATAGTGCTTGTGATGTCATACACAGGCACAATGTGATGTCATATCTATAGTGGGTGTGAATTCATCAATAAAATTGGTGTGATGACACAGATATATTGGATGTGATACCACATGTGGTGTGATGTCGTAAAGAGTGAATGTCACATCATATATAGTGAATATGATGTCATACACATCGTGAGGTTGTCATACACAACCTTACTTCAGTCATATATGCAGTGTGTGTGATTAGACAGATACAGTTAATGTGATCTAAGGAATACAGTGGTTGTTATGTCTTAAAGACGGAGGTGTGATGTCATAAAGTGTGGATGTGATGTTATTTATAATTTATATGATGACATAGATATTGGGGTGTGATATCATACATACCCCAATGATGTATGTCATCTACACAGTGGATGTGATGACACAGATACAGGGCATGTGATGGAAGATATAGTGGATGTGATGTCATATACCCTGGATATGGTATTGTAAATAAAGTGAATTTATGTCATAGATACAGTGGCTGTGATGGCACATGCATACTGGATGTGATGTCACATACACTAGATGTGATGTCATATATAGCGGGTGTGATGTCATGAATACAGGGTATGTGATGTCATAAAGAGTGAGTGTGATATCATATGTACTCCATATGATTCCATACATATATTGGATGTAATGTCATTCATACAGTGTGTGTGATACCGTCTACATATTGGGTGAGATGACACAGAGTGGATGTGATCAGTTATAGTGGGTGTGAAGTCATAAATACTGTGATGTCAAATAGAGTGAATGTGATGTCATGTATACTCATTGTAATGCCATGTATACACCCAGTGTGATTTTATACATAGATTGGTTGTGATGTCACCAATAGAATGGATGTGATGACATGTGGAAGCGATGTCACATGTATAGAAGATGTGGTGTCATATACAGTTGAGGTGACTTCATATATATTGGATGTGATGTCATGAATACAGTGGTTGTGATGCCAAAGATGGAGAAGTGGGTTGTCATGAAGAGTGGATGTGTTATAATATATAATGCATAGGATGTCTCAATTTAAAGTAAGGTTGTCACACATATAATGGGTGTGATACCATACATATAGTTGATGTGTTGACACAGATACAGTGGATGTGATGTCAGATATAATGGGTGTGATGTCATATACTGGACGTGATTTCAGATATAGTGAGTTTGATGTCAGATCCAGTGGTTGTGTTGTCACACAGAGTGTGTGTGGTGTCCTATATAGTGGATATGATGTCATAATCATAGTGGGCATAATGTTATAGATAGTGTGGCTGTGATGCCACAGGTATAAAATACAGTGGAAATGATGTCATAAATACCATTGTGTGATGGTAAGTAAAGAGTGGATGTGATGTTATATATAGTGCATATGATGGCATATATATAGTGGGTGCAATGTCATATGTAGAGTGGGTGTGAAGACACAGAATGAGTGTGATGTCAGATGTAGTAGGTTGATGTGATATATAGTGGTTGTGTTCTTATTGCACACAATATGTGTTATGTCATATAACATGGATATGATAATATAAATGTAGTGGGTGTGATGTCATCAATAGAGTTGTCATGATGTCTCATGTATAGTTAATGTGATGTCATCATCATTGAATGTGATTTCACATATAGTGGCTGTGATATAATGAATACTGTATATTTTATGTCATAAAGAGTGAATGTGATGTCATGTACAGTGCATGTGAAACATAGACATGTCCAAATTGATGTCATATATAGAGTATTTGTGAGTTCATCAATAGAATGGGTGTGATGGCACAGATACAGTGGATGCAATGTCACATGTATCCAAAATGTGATGTCATATTCAGTGGATGTGATGTCATATATGAGTGTGATATCATGAATGCAGTAAATGTGATGCAAAATATATCAGTGCAACGTCACAAAGAGCGGATGTGATGTCATATATAATGCATATGATGTCATACATATCATGGGTATGGTGTCATACATACAGCAGATGTGATGACATAGGTACAGTGGATGTGATGTAGACACAGATAGTGTGATGTCATAGATACAGTGGCTGGGTAGTTGATGTGACGTCATAACTAGTGGATGAGATGTCATATATAGTGAGTGTAATGTCATGAATACAGTGGATGTGATGTCATAGAGAATGGATATGATGTCATAGATACTGCATGTGATGTCATGTATATCTCAGATGTAATATTGATACAATGGGTGTGATGACACTGATACATTGTGTGTGATGTGAGATATAGTGTGTGTGATGTCAGATATAGTGGTTCTCTTGTAAAATACACTGAGTGTGATGACATATATAGTGGATATGATGTCATAAACATACTGGGCGTGATGTCATAGATACAATGGCTGTGATGTCACATGTATAGTCGATGTGATGTCATAATCTGTGGATGTGATATTACATAGAGAGGGCATGATATCATGAACAGAGTGGATGTGATGTCATACAGTGGACATGAAGTCCTAGAGTGAGTGTGATATCATGAATACATCTGATTTGATGTTTGAAACACTGTGGTGTGATGTCATAAAGAGGGGATATGATGTCATATAGAGCATATGATGTCATACATATACTGGGTGTGACGGACATAGAGTGGGTGTGATATCATCTATACAGTGGGTTGAATGATACAGATACAGTGGAAGCGATATCAGATATAGTGTGTGTGATGCCATAGGTACAGTGGTGTGATGTCCGAGAGAATGGGTAGGATAACATATATACTGCATATGATGTCATACATATATTGGATAAGATATACATACATACAATGTGTGTGATATCATCAATAGAGTGGTTGGGTTGTGACGATGCAGTAGAGTGGGTGCAATGTCATAAATACTGTGATTAAATGTCATAAATAGTGAATGTGATGTCGAGTCTAGTGCATGTGATGTCATACATATGCCCAGTGTGACGACACAGGTAATGGATGCTCTGTTATTTGTATAGAGGATGTGATGTCATATACAGTTGATGTGACTTCACATATAGTGGGTGTGATGTCATGAATACAGTGCAAGTGATGTCTTAAATACAGTGATGTGATATGATAATGAGTGGATATGTTGTCATAAAGAGTGCATTCGGTTCCATACATATATTGGGTGCGATGTCATACATAAAGTACTTGTCATATCACCTATAGAGTGGGTTTGATGACTCAGATTGATGCAATATCACAAGTACAGAAGATGTGATTTCATATACATTTGATGTGACTTCATATACAGTGGGTGTGATGTCATGAGTACATTGGATGTGATGTCATACATATAGTGGTGTGATGTCATAAAGAGTGGATGTGATGACATATATAGTACATATGATATCATACATATAGAAGGTGTGATTTCATACATACAGTGGTTTTGATGAAAGGATACAGTGGAGATCATGTCAGATAGAGTGAGTGTGATGTCAGTTATAGTGTTTGTCTTGTCATTCACACAGTGCTCATGATGTCTCATTAGTGGATATAATGCCATAAACATAGTGAGAGTGATGTCACAGATAAATTGCCTGTGATTTCACATGTAGAGTGGATGTGATGTCATAAAGTGGATGAGCTATCATATAGAGTGGGTGTGATGTCATGATTACAGTGGATGTGATGTCATAAATACAGTGGGCTGATGTCATAGAGAATGGATATG
>SRVM01016837.1:0-50386 GCA_007570785.1 Antilocapra americana | reverse complement strand
GAGCGCGTGGCTACAACACTAGTAAGTGCTTGCTTATTGAAGGACTCCTAATGCACAGTCCCAAAAAACCGACAAGGAGGAGAGAAAGTGGGTAAGGTCCACAGCAGCCTAGAGTACAAGGGACAGAGAGAGACAGAAGGGCACACACTCCAAGAGTGAGAGAGAGAGAGGCAGAGAGAAATGCCCTAGAACCTAGGAACATCCTAGATTGAGTACAGAAAATCCAAAGAGCTCCTGTTTGCTCATGAACTTCAACAGAGGAATCAGTGGAAGGTGAACCAATAACTCTATAAGGATCCAGGTCTGCACAAGATGTATCATCAGGTGCAGGATTCTGTAGTTTGCAACAATTTGTCTCAAATGAGATAATTTTTGCAGATTTAGCCACGTACCATCAAGGTGTCTTATGAAGACAGTCACGGCCATGCAAATGATATTGGAGGGAGACCCCTCATTAGATTGTGTGCATCCCATCAAAGCAAAAATGCAACTCATAAAGGAAAGGGAAGAGAATAAATGTCTGGGGCCAGTGGACTTTGTTTTGTTTTCTCTTTAATCAATAAGCTGCTCTGCAAGAAACTTTCAAGAGTTATTCTGACTGGTTTTCATTGGACTCAAGTATGTAGGTCACCGCTGAAAACAATTATAGTTATCAATATACTTTCCAAACACCTTGGAAGTTTAGCTGCTGAACATGTGCAGTATAGTATCTCTGGGTAACGCCCACATTATTATTCCATTGTACCTCCCACTAAGCTGAGTCAGTAGGTCACTACTCCCCTTGTTAGAATAATAGATCCATGTATAGAAAGTTTGTTGTGATGGCAGGACCATGAAGAAAAAGACTCATTCCTTGAGTTGGAAAAATACATTGAAATATAAATTAGCAAAACTATTGAATAAAATTAAGAATATAAAGAGATGCCTTCCGTTTCTGCAAAGGTGCAGTGTCAGGAATCAGATTTAAATCTGATTTAAATCCTCCTGCCTAAATCTCACTCTCCCCCTTTTCACCACCCCCAAAGGAAAAAAAATACAAAAGACATGAAAAACTGGTTTCCAAGACACTGAAAATCAGGCAGCAAAGAACAGAGGCTTTGAGAGATGAGTAACAAACAAGATGAGTTCTGCCAGCGAGCCCAACGTACTGCTTTCAGGGAATTCCCAGGCTGGGCACCAGGAGAGGGATCTGAGGTCAACTCCATGGACTGTGAAAATGAAGCTGAGTCTTGGTGGAGAGTAAGGCAGCTAGAGTTCACAGGACAAAGATCCAGGGATTCTTATTTGCAAAGCAGAAGTAGAGACACAGATGTAGAAAACAAATGTTTGGGTATCAAAGGGGAAAGGGGGACTAGTATTAGAAGATTGGAATTTACATATATTTACTACTGATACTATGTATAAGATAGATAACTAGTGAGAATCTAATGTATAGCACAGGAAATTCTTGATGTTCTGTGGTTACGTAAATGGGGAGGAAATCCTAAACAGAGGGGATATGTGTATATGTATAGCTGACTCCCTTTGCTGTATAGTAGAAACTAATATAACATCATAAAGCAACTATTCACCAATAAAAGTAAATAATAGAAAAGAAACATTAAAAAAAAAAGGTCCACTGATAAGAGAGAGAGTGAGTGGGAGAGAGAGAGAAAATCCAGGGACACGAAAAGGTCTCACTCAAGTACTCAGCAGAGTAATGATCAGGGTATTGTTATGAGGAAAGTACCTGTGACCAAGGAAAGAAACTTTTTAAAAGATTCTGGAACAATGTGTAGTGCTCATACAGGACAAACAATTGTATTCAATCCCCCCAGACAGACTGGACTAATTGTAGTTCATTGACCATTGGTCAGGAAACTCTTTTTACAGTGATGGGAATAATTAGCACTCGACTGACCTACCTGAAAAATCAGGAGAGCAAGATCCAAAGGAATCTAACCATTTACAAGTCACTCAACTGTACCCCAGAGTAAAACTCAAGAAGATTTATAAAAATATCAAGATAGCCAGTATCCAGAAAGGGAAATTTTGATCATGTCTGGCCTCCTACCAAAGAATGCCAGTCAGTCAAAGAGGCAGGAAAACAACAGATAGGAAGGAAGTCTCCTAATGAATGAATGAATCAATTAATCAACCAAAACTGAACCAGAACTGACACGATATAAAAATCAGCAGAGAAGACTTTAAACAGTTATTGTGACTGTGTGCATATGTCCCAAAAGTTAATTAGAACCATGGAATATACAAAAATGTCCAAAAATCAAACTTCAGAGATGAAAACTATAACATCTGAGACAATCAGTTTGAACAGATTAGACATTGCAGGGGGAAAAAAAGCACACAAGATTAGGGAACAGAAAGTCAAGGGCAGTTTTTTTCCAAAAGGAAACTCACACCAAAATGGAATATTTTTAATGAAAACAGTGTCACTTAATGGTAGGGCAACATTAAAAGAGATGATACATAGGTGATTAATGTTTCTGAAAATACCCAGGGACAATAAATAGTTTTTGGAGGAGCAATGTCACATAATTCCAATTGTAGTAAAGATTATAAGCCCACCAATCCAAGGAGCCAAATGAACAAAATAAATAAGCACAACAGTATGAAAAAAAAACCATGTCTAGTCACATCATAATTAAAGTGCTCAAAGCCTTTGAAAAAGAATACAATCCCGAAAAGACCAGTATCTACAGCAGCAAAAATAAAGGTATAAGATTTCTCATCATAAGCATGTAAGTGAGGGACTTCCTTGATGGTCCTTGTTGTGGGCTGGATCCCTGGTTGGGGAGCTAAGATCCCACATGCCTGTATCAAAAGAAAAAAAAATGAAACAGAAACAGTATTGTAACAAATTCAACAAAGAGTTAAAAAAGAGAGAAGCATAGAAGTGATAAGACAGTGGAGCAACCTCTTTAAAGGACTGAAGCCTAAAAAGTCAAGGTGGAATTCTATTACTACCTACCCCCAAAAGTCCTTCAAGATGAAGATGAATAATGACCTTTCAGTTCAATTCAGTTCAGTCACTCAGTCATGTCCAAATCTTTTCGACCCCATGAACCACAGCACACCAGGCCTCCCTGTCCATCACCAACTCCTGGAGTCCACCCAAACCCATATCAGTTGAGTTGGTGATGCCATCCAACCATCATCTGTCATCCCCTTCTCCTCCTGCCCTCAATCTTTCCCAGCATCAGGGTCTTCTCCAATGAGTCAGCTTTTCACATCAGGTGGCCAAAGTATTGGAGTTTCAACTTCCACATCAGTCCTTCCAATGAATACCCAGGAGTGATCTCCTTTAGGATGGACTAGTTGGCTCTCCTTGCAGTCCAAGGGACTCTCAAGAGTCTTCTCCAACACCACAGTTCAAAAGTATCAATTCTTCAGTGCTCAGCTTTCCTTATAGTCCAACTCTCACATCCATACATGACAACTGGAAAAACCATAGCTTTGACTATACGGACCTTGTTGGCAAAGTAATGTCTCTGCTTTTTAATATGCTGTCTAGGTTGGTCATAACTTTCCTTCCAAGGAGTAGGCGTCTTTTAATTTCATGGCTGCAATCACCATCTGCAGTGATTTTGGAGCCCAGGTCTGTTATGACCTTTATAGACATACAAAAGCTAAAAGACTTCATCACCAACAGACCCACATTCCAAGTAATGTTACAGTAGCCCTCCAGGAAGAACACCTCCAGGTGGAAATCTAGATGTACACACAGTGATGAAGGAAGAGAGAGATGGCATCTGTGTGGGAAAAATACAAGATTTTTAATTTAAATCTCTTTGGAAATATGGAACAAATTTTTTAAAACAACAGTGAGTTATGGGGTTTATAACATGCACAGTGAAGGAGGAACGTGAAGAGATACAGTTAGTTGCTCGTTGCACTCATTCTTGGAGCTGAAGGGTGGTAGTAGAAGAGGGTTTTTTTGGCCTTTCTCAGAAAGGATGCGAGGAGCAGAAACAACCACAAAGTCTTTGCGTACTTACAGATGCACACAGGCAAGGCGTACCTGTGTAGGTTTGAACCACCCATCCTTTTGCTTATCAAGCAAACGCGCGAACCAATTCCGCCACAGAGATACGCGTACGTTAGGTTCTTCTCATCCCCATGGATGAGCAATCACTCCTTCCACGCCAGGAGGAGCCACCCGCCTTTCCCGGGAGAGCGGTGTCGGATCCAAGCCCTGGACAACCGGAGAAGCCGTGGGCAAGCTGGGCGGCGGGCAATTCCGAAGGCAGAAGTGCCGCCGAGCGTCCCCGCCGCAGAAGCAGCGCTCCGGAGATGCCCCGTGCCTGACCGAGGGGGCCCGAGGGAAGCTGAGCGCCGGGTGGACTCGTAACGGTCCTTTCGTTTCTTTGCTCCGCCTTCACCGAGCCGTCAGCGCCGCCGGCGCTGCCCTCGCTCCGATCGGCCGCGGTCGGTGGGGCAAGAGCTGGAACCAGCGGGTGGGGAAGGTCGGTCCAAAGGGACAAACACGAAGAGCCAGGAAAGAAGCTTGCGAGGTGGGGACAAAGACAGCCAGACCTCCCAGAAAGAGCGTACCAGATCTGGGGAGGTGAGAATTAGTTTTTGGTTTGGTTTCGTTTTCTCATCATGTGTCGGGATTGAGAGGAAGAGAGGGAAAACCAAGGATTGGAGATGAAAGAGAGAATAAGAATACCTGCAGTTTCCATGAATAAAGCAGCGCAATGATTGGAATAAAGTCAAATAACATAGATCAAAGATAATTGTAGTTTTGAGTGTGGCGCGCCGTGATCGTATAGTGGTTAGTACTCTGCGTTGTGGCCACAGCAACCTCTGTTCGAATCTGAGTCCCGGCATTAGAGTTACACCTGGTATCTGCTTCCCCTATTTTCTAAAACCGGGTAATGGTCTACACTGGGTTCTCTGAAACGTGACGGCCAATTCTATCCAAATAGAAAATGATTAAGGTGTGTAATCACAGAACAAGATGCACAAATGAAAAGCTATTTGGTGTGAAATAATTACCAGGACCAAGATGTAGAAAACTTTTATCAGCCAAGTATGGATGATACACTTTGATACATGGATGAGGCCCTTCGATACATTTTCCAGGTAATGCCTATCCATCTCCTACTACTCTAAGCTATTCTGATGGCCACTCCACACTTTAACCTTGTCCTTTCTTCAAACTCACCTAAATGAATATACACATTTTACTATATAGGAATTATCAAGCAGAAATTCTGAAGTCGAGTTTCCCACTAGTAAGGAAATCACAGAGTTCAAGACCACACGAAGGCAGTGAACAACCCTTTACCCTGGATAAAGCCCCTTCAAGATCATGGTATCTCTGCTGCCAGGTACCCCATGAGCCACCATCTTTCTTTCAGGGTCACCCTCCTCCCCTCCACCCTTACCAAATCCCTCTCTGCAAAGTAATTCTAGCAAAGATCTCCCAATCTTCCTGCTCTTCCCCACACAGGCAGAGTACACAGGCTCACCCACAAGACTGACTGCCTTTCAGCAGCTCTTCCAGACCCACACACACCCACAACCATTGTGCTATCTCTTCCACTGCTGCCTCTGCAGGCTTGGTCCACACTCCCCGCCCCTCATCTACCATCCCCACTCCCTCTCTCACCTCTTGCCTTACAGTGGACATAACATTTGTCCTACCAGGTCTTCTGGGCAAGTGTCCAAGGCAAAAGGGAAAACGTGCCCACTGCCTCGTAGAGACCATGGGGATTCCAAACAGCAGCAGCTGGAGAGTCAGGACATTTATCAGGATCACTCCAGATGCCCCGAGCCTGAGCACTGATATTCTGGTGTTGATTTTTACAGGAACTATCTGCTTATGTCACCAATAATAGCTTTTTCTTTGTGGTAGTGAGATGAATTGGAAATTCTAATTACTCAGGGAAATGAATGTGAATGAATAGATTGAAAGAGAGTATTTTAAAAATATATTTCACCCTGCTCAACTGACAAGTGGGTGGAGATGACAAAAACCTGGGAGACCGGCAGCATCTGCTTTTGCTGGGCCAGTCATTGGATGTGAACCACTGGCCTCTGGGAATAACTCTAACTTGGGTTTCTGTCTGCCAAAGATACTTTGGAGTATCTGTCTGCATCACAGGGATAGATCACAGTACCCCTTTTCCTTCTCCTGGGAAACCTAAGCCAGGGTCTTCCTGGATCACAAAGGTAGATATTTTAATGACCAGGAGTTGTAACAAAATATTCTTGATAATTTTACTCATTAGGGAAACAGACATTAATACTATAAGGAGATATCATTACACACCCTCCAGAATGACTGTATTTAAAAGAATTTGTACATCAAATGCTGACAAATGTGGAGCAATTCCATCTGTAGTAGTTGGTTTGATATCATTTTGGAAGACTGTTGGCAATTTCTAATAAAGTTAAAGTTAATCCTTGACTCCATGACCCAGCAATTGCAGAACTTCTGTGAATGTACACATACACAAAAAGTCTGGTATGGAATATTCATCAAAATACTAAGAATATTCATCAAGAACACCAATTAACACCAGAAAGTCTCCACCAAAATTACTTCTATAATACCAAAATTAATGTGATATGCATAATATGAATATGCTTAATGAACAAAATTTTGCATGAAATAGAAGTTACAAAAAATTGTGCATCCATTCATCTGAATTGCAAGAGTAAGCAATGGTACACTGTTGCAGTAGACCTCACAGTAATAATTAGCAATCGATCTAGTATAGGGATTGCCTAGAAATAGGGCTCAAATGACTTTCTGGGATGGTGGGAATTTTCTATAACTTGATCCAGGTGATGACTACATTTGCCCAAATTCAACAAACTGCCTATGAACTAAAGGTGTGTACTTTTTACACTATGTAAAATATAGTTCAATGATTTACTGTTTCCATAAAAATCAGTGGATGGTGAGTGGAGACAAGTTGTTGTAGATAGACTATGAGGACTAGTTTGCATTTATTGTAAAGCCATTAAATACTTGTTTTCCTTTAGTGTAAAAAAAAAGCCCTTACTGGTGTCAGAAATATCTTCACTTTCAGTAAGAGAAAAACAAATACTGTAACACATATATATGGAATATAGAACGATGGTACTGAGGAACGTATTTGCAGGATAGCAGTAGAGACACAGACAAAAAGAACAGACTTATGGACATGGGGGAGGGGGTGAAGGGGAGAGTAGGACAGATGGAGAGAGTAGCATGGAAACATATAGTCTAGCGTATGTAAAACAGATAGCCAGTGGAAAATTGCTGTATTACTCAGGAAACTTGAACCAGGGGCTCTGTAACAACCTGGGATGGGGTGGGAGGTGGGAGGGAGGATCAAGAGGGGACATATGTATACCTATGACTGATACATGTTGATGTATGGCAGAAACCAACATAATATTGTAAAGCAATTATCCTTCAATTAAAAATAAATAAATTAAATATAAATTTAAAAACAAAAAGAAATAGCTTTACTAGAAAAAGCCAGCAACGACCATGTTATTTCGTTAGTGCAAATGATAGACAAGTCTCCTCGAGAGGCAATATTTCAACTTTGGGGATGTGTTCTGCTTAACAGTGAGATAGGTAATTGTCCTAGATTTTGCTTTGACCAGTAGATTTGTGCGCTTTGGGATTTACTCCTCTTCTCACTGTATATCACTGCAAGGCCAGTGGCAAACTCTGCTCTCCAACCACTGCTAAGGGACATAGCTGGTGCTGGAATTAAAAGCAAACAGTTGAAATAGTACTCAGATGTAAAAAAGAATGAAATAATGCCAACTGCAGCAACGTGAATGGGCCCAGAGACTGTCAAACTAACTCAAGTAACCCAGACAAAGACAAGTATCATATGGTATCGCTTATATGAGGAGTTTAAGACACAAAACAAAAATGATACAAATGAGCTTGTATACAAAACAGATGGCCCTGCAGACATAGAAAGCATTATGGTTACTAAAGGGAAAAAGAGGGAGGGATAAATTAGGAGTTTGGGATTAACATATACACATGCTATATATAAAATAGATAACCAACAAGAACCTACTGTATAGCACAGGGAACTATGCTCAATATTTTGTAGTAATGCATAAGGAAAATGAATCTGAAAAAAATAGACATATGTATGTATAACTGAATCACTTTGTTGTACACTTGAAACTAACAGAACATTGTAAATCAACTATAAGTCAACTGAAAAAAAAGAAAAAAGGCAAATGGAAAGACAGGTTATAGACACCACCTTGCTATAGCTTGGCTCGGAACCGAGGTTGCTGCTGCTCCAATGCAGCACTTCCACTATACAAGCACAATGCACCACAGACTTGCCTAACTGCAGCCATAACTGCACAGACAGGTCTCTGCATAAAGGTACCACACTGTTTTTGCTGTTTTGTTCATGTACACTTACAGAAGTTCGTGCTTTTCTCTCTTTGATGTTTTCTCCGATTCTACCTCCCTATTCTGCTACTTAATAAAAGTAATTTTTCTCTCTCAGGATCTGGCCCGAATCTCCTCACAGGCTTTCTGGAGGTCTCTGTTTCATTCATGCCTTTTCTTGTTCTCCCTGCTTTTCACTTTTCCTCTTTGGATATGATCTCTTTCCAGCTGCGGCCACACGGATCTCACCTACTAAACCGCTGCCCAGTGGCGCAGGTGGTTGGGTACAGGCGTGGCAAACAAGGAGCCATCACTGAGCCCCCTGGGCGTTCAGCTTCCCCGGAGCCCCTCGACTCAGGCTCGGGGCGTCTCCCGGCGCTGCTTCTGAGGCAGGAGGGGAGCAAGGCGGGGCGGAGACGCTCGGCTGCCCTTCTGCCTTCGGCATCGCCCGGCTTCCCCACGGGATCCAACGCGCTGAACGGACTCCGTTTCCGTGGTTGTCCGAGGCTTGGGGCAGAAGCCACTGTTATGTGAAGGACTGATGGCTCCGCTTAGCTTGGTAGTTAGGCTTGCTTTCCGTGAGGCTAGTGAGCAATGTCCGCTTCTGTCTCTGTGGCGCAATCGGTGAGCGCGTTCGGCTGTTAACCGAAAGGTTGGTGGTTCGAGCCCACCCAGGAACGCGTGTAACTCTTTTAAAATGTCAATAATGAACAACTGTTTCTAGTTCGCGCATCCTCGCCCAAACCCAACTGCCCCCTGCGTCTTGTACACACACACAAGGACTTAAGTCCAGATATTCCTTCATCCTCTCTGGAGGAAAGCAGGTCACTGGGAATCCTGTAACTCATGAAAGAGTAGGCTTATCTTCTTTACCCTGTAAACTCCTTTTACCAATGAAGTTTTCCCACTGTTGTAGTAGTTTCTATTTAACCCCTTCCATGTGCTTTTGCCGTTTGGTTCTATGCTTTTCCTCTGACAGTCATCATTTTTGTACACATGGGGACAGGGTAGAATCCTGGCGGAGTAATCGCTCTATCGCAGAATGCATATGGTTTTGTATGTGATTCCTTTTTCTTGTCTTTGTTGACTTATTGGCTATAAATATCTTGTTATTTCAGCAATTGCTTTCAGCAATTGCATGTGATAGCATGCATACCTCTGTAATTCAGCACAGTCTGCCTTCGAGGGATGGCACACATTTCTCCCTTGCCTGCCCTTATGCTTTTGCTGTCTGATATTTTACTTTGCATATGTTATGAACCCCAAATTCAAGGTTATTACTTTTCCTTAAATTGTTCCATAGTTTTAAAGAGAGTTAATTGATAATAAAAAAGCATATATTTTCCCGTACATATGCCATGTCTCTTTTCTTTCATTTCCTTGGTATACATCAGGAATTCCATCTGATGTGAGTTCCTTTCTTGAAGGATTCCTTTAACTTCTCTTGCTGTGTGAATTTGCTGGTAATGAAATCTTTCAGCCTGTGTATGTCTATAAATGTCATCTTTCAACTTTTATTTCAGGTTGTTTTTTTTTTGGCAGGGAGTAGGCTTAGACTTCCACCCTGACTTTTTCCACTCTCAGTCCTTTAAAAATGTTGCTTGACTGACTTCTCACTTCCATTTCTTTTGATGAGAAATCTAACACAAACTTTATTTTTGTTTTCAAAATGTGCTGTGTCTTTTCTGTTTGGCTGCATTGTGGGTTTTTTTTTTTCCAATGGATTAGAGAGGTTTAATTATAATGTGACTGGGCATGGTTTTCTTCCTGTTTCTTGTGCTCACAGTTCATTTGGCGCGTTTGATTGGTGGGTTCATAACTTTCATTATGATTGGAGTATTTTCTGTTGTGTTTCCTCAAAGTTTTTTTTCTTCAAAAAATTTCTCCTGGATTTTCAGAGACTCCAACCACTCCTATATTAAGCCTTTTAAAGTTGTTCTCCCTTTCAATGGTGCTATGATCAGTTTTTTTTTTAATTACTGGTATTTCATTTTGGATGTTTTCAGGTGTTCAAGACTTAGTATTCCCTGACCTTTTCCTACAACGTCTAATCTGTTGTTAATTCAGATGTTATAATTTTCATCTCTAAAGTTTGCTTTTATGCCATTTTTGTGCTCCACATTTCTAATGAACTCTTTGATCATATGTAACATAGTCATGGTAACTGTTTAAAATCCTCTCTACTGAGTTTTACATCATGTCAATTCTGGTTCAGTTTTGATTGATTAATTATATTCTTTCTTTTGAATCATATTTTCCCACCTCTTTGCATGCCTGGCATTTTTTTGTTGGTGTTTGGATGTTGGACATTGTCAAAATTTCCCTTCTGGATACTAGCTATTTTGGTATTTCAATGAATTGCCTTGAGTTTTGTTTTGGGGTACAATTAAGTAACTTGTAAACAGTTTGATCTCTTTGAATTTTGCTTTATGATTTTTTTTGGTAGGTCATTCAAGGTCTAGAACTGTGGTCTTCTCCAGGGTTCATGAGTTATATCAGTAGTCTAGTCTGACTGGGAACAGTGAGTACAATTGCCTATCCTAGATGAACATTAAGCATTGTTCTATGATCTCTTGTTCAAAATTTCTTTTCTTGATCTTAGGCATTTCTACACAAGCCTACTCATATCAGAACTTTGCTTATTACTTAAGGGAGACTTTTTTGTATCTCTGGATTGCTTTCTCATCACTGGACCTTTGTTCTCTGAACCCTGGCTGCCTTGCTCTCCAGCAAAACTCAGCTTCCTCTCTACAATCCAAAGAGCTGGTTTTAGATTCCCCCTTCTCTTGCCCAACCTGGACACTCTGAAAGCATTAACTTGGGCCAATGGCAGGGTTCGCCTTGTTTCTCATCTCTCAGAGGCTGCTCTCCTCTTTTGCCTGATTTTCTGTTTCTAGAAACTGATATTATATAATTTCTTTTATCTTTCCTTTGGGAGCAAGCAAGAAGGGGAGGGTGAGATCTGATTTCAGGCTGGAGGGTAAATCTGATTTTTTCACTCCACCTTTGTAAGAAGCTGAAGGTATTTTAAGTGTTCTTCATTTGATTTCAATAGCAGGTGTGCCAATTTGTATTCCCATCTTTCCAACTCCATGAAACAGATTTTTTTTTCTTCATATTCTTGTCATCATGACAAACATGATATATGTCTATATGATACTCTAACAAGGGAGAATGGTACCCTTCTGATTCAACTAAGCTAGAGGTACAACAAAAGTCCAAGTGGATATTACCCTGTTGCATATGTTCAGCAGCTAAACTTCCAAGATGTTTCTAGAAAGCCTTCCAATAACTCTAATTAATTCTGGTGGTGACCTACTTATTCAAGTCCAGAGGAGACTGACCAGAATGACTCCAAATGGCTTCACACTAAATTTATTGATAGGAGGGGGAAAACACTAGTCTCAGACATTTATTCTTCCCTTTTGTCATGAATATATTTTTGCCATCTGGATGCACACATTTAATAACTGGTTGACCTCTTATTCAAGGCTACCTTAACATGCCAATCACTGTCTCTGTGTGATTCCTTGACAGTGTTTGGCTGTTTCTGCAAAACTTATCTCATTTGAGGCAAATTGTTGGGATCGATAGGATTCTGCACCTGACAATCCATCTTGTACAGACCTGGTACCAAGAGTGATTAGTTGACCTTCCCTGAGTTCTTCTGTTGAATCTCATGAGCACTCATGAGCTCTTAGGGTCTCACAAAGTAAACTTAACTCTTGGAGATTCTCTCTACTCTTTCAGTGTATGTCTTTATCTGTCTGTCATTCTCTGTCCCTTGTACTCTAGGTCTCCCTAAATCAACCTAATTTCTTCTCCTTTTCATCTTTCCTTTCACCATTGCACTAGATTGCCTTTAATCACTGAGCACTACTCAGGCAATTATTAGATGCCAGGTCCTGCTGTGGGGGAAGGGGAAGAGAAATGCTGCATTTTGAGCCAACTCAAGGTCTCTGCCCTGGTGAATCCACATCTGGAGGCATCAAAAAGGGACGGTGTAGTGAGAGCAGAACTGGTTCCTGGCAGTGTGTTTTTTCCAGGCTAATCTACTCATCTCAGCCTAGGGTTCTAGCAGTGATAGAGATAAGAGAAGCATAATGAAGATGATAACAGTAAGATGGATGACTTCAGACTTAGAAGGCAGGAAGCCAAGAACCAAAACCTTGTTTTTTATTACATAAACAAGCACTTTAAGGAAAGAGCAGGCTTTCAGTGACAGAACCCTATTTCCTGGAGCTAACATTCTATGTGTTCCACAATTCTTACAGTGACATTGATGGACACAGTCACTACTTCCTTATAAAAGGTACCTGAGCCTCCTCTTAACCTGTTCACATATGGCCATTCTGTAATCTAGAAACATAGGAGGCAGAATTGAAGTAAAACAGCGTTTCTCATTTCTATCTCAGTTATACATTATACAGGCAAAGATCACACATCAGTGAATTTAATATCAAAGACTTCAAAGATAAAATAGACATCAAAAGTTAATCTGACATACAATAGAGAAATATATGTTGGAAACATACAGTAAATGATACCCCAAAGTGTAAGCAGAATTATTTAAGTGACTACGATTTCTAGAATTATAATACCAATCTCCATTTAACATATATGGTATACTTAATTTACTAGAATACATAATTTTAAATTTTATAAATGTAAATATTTATTGGATTTAAAAATTTTTTGATAAATGGGTAAAACTAGTATAGAAAATTTAGGCAGTTCAGTGTTATTAGAATTTTGAAAGAAAATAAACCCAAGACTTGTGCAAACTAGAATACTATGCTACCAATATTTTCCATATTATTACAATATTTGGAAAACAAAGTAGTTTTTAGACCTAAATTACTAAACTGGTATGATGCATACAAGGAATCTTCTCTAGAAGTACAACATTTTCTGTATGATCACATATCAATTATTATAATTTTCTATAGTGTTAAAAACATTTGAGATTTATCCTTATTATCAACTTGAATTATTATACTAGCATACTAGGTACATACTAATTTGTTTCTATGATAAAGTGAAACTAAAGTTTTTGTTTTTTTCTTCTCCAGAGTTACATTTCAGTGAGAAATTTCAATAAAAAACTCCCTAGATGTTATCCACTGGAATTCTCAACCTAGAAGCTGTATCAGTACCTCATTTTGGGGAGGGACAGAGTGGAATGACCACAGACACAGTGGAATCAATACAAACTATAAATCAGAATGCCAGCAAAAAGGAATCAAACCCAGTCTGTTGTGGTGAAAGTCCCAAATCCTAGCCTCTAGACCACCAGGGAACCTCATAGAGTGTCCTATTTAACGTCTCCATGTAAAAACTAAAGTAAATACTATATTCCATAGATGCTGAGAGCAGGAAAGGGGGAGATTCCCAGCTGCCCAGGGCTGAATAAAGCTGTGCAAGTCTTCCAGCTTGAGCCCCGCTGTTCATTACCCTTCCCCTCTCCTCTCCTGGGCCATACTTTGGGCTCTGGGGCCAGGCTGCAAGGTGACAGGCCGGGTTCCATCCTGGTCTAGCTTTAGCGCTGTGTACATCAGAGCCAAGGTCAAGCTCTCTTTCTGAACCTCTGCTGTCCTTATGAGTCAGGTGCTGACTGGCTCTCAGCGGGTGATGGGTGGATAGCTCTACTTCCTGATCTCAGACCTGGCTCAGGTGCCTCTCCTGCTAACGGCAAGTGTATGGACACCTTTTCATGCCCGGACAGCTCGGCTGAGCGGAGTTCTTTTCTACCCGTCTTTGGCTCCAGCCCCCATTGAAGAGTCAGTTCGGTTTCTATTGTTCTTTCATGCAAACCAAGTGTGCTGAGGTGGGAAAAAGCTAAGTGTGCGTCAGGTGGATGAACTTACTGGTTTTCAGAGCCATAATATGTGTCAGGGTGTAGAGGAAATTTAGGTGCCAGAGGAGCTGAGGGGATTTCCGGAGGTAAAAGTTGAGTTCTGTGCCCTTCTTGGAGTAACTGGTTGTGCCCTGGTGCCCACAGTGACTCAGACAAATGAGGCTTGGTTTGTAGCGCAGAGCAGGCTTTCAAGCTGTCACGGAACTCCTGTTTCTTGGGGATGGAAAATGCAGCTGCGTTTGAGGTCTCACTCCACGCCGCTGACCTCTTTTGTGTTTAAAATGTAAATCTAAAACTCTGGGAGAAAGTAAAGTTGTTTCCGCCCGGTTTCGAACCGGGGACCTTTCGCGTGTTAGGCGAATGTGATAACCACTACACTACGGAAACCGCACGATCTTGCACTCCTAATGACATAGCCAAGAAGTCTGTTTGACCACAATGGCCCTCAGAAATTTTCGAAGGAAGGGAATCCTGGAAGCACAGGCTATCCCTTAGATAAGGAGACTGCGGCTTCTGAAAGGCGCTGGTTTAGGGTTCCTCGCTTCTCTTGGAGCGAGGTCCCCGGGGACCCCCGACAGTTTAACCTCGGGATCCTGCAACTAGGGTACAGCAACGTCCCGGAAAGCAGGGGTCGCTCTCGCTGACTCCCCGGTTCCCGGAAGCCGCAGGAGCCTGGGACTTTAGGTGCCTCTCAGACCCAGACCACCTCGACGCCCAGCAGGAAGGACACAGCCCCTTACGGGCTGCAGACCCGGGCCTCGGTGGCCTTTTTCACGGCGCCGGCGGTCAGTGGGCTTGGCTCTCGGAAATGATCCATGCTTTAAAGCCACCCGGAACACGAGGACTCGCCCTCCCCTCTGTTCCGATGTGCCTGACCCGCGCGCTCTTTCCTCGCAGCCCTTTCGCAGCCTCGCTTCTCCAGTGTCGTCCCTGGGAAGGGGGATTCCTCAGGTTCCTGCCTCTGTGGCTAATTCTAGTCGTCACGCTGAAGTCCAAGACTTTGATCACACTTTCACGTTTTAGCAGGAAGCGCAGCAAAGGCTGACGGCTCAGGTGTTTTGTCTGTTTGGAAATACCGAACAAGAACGCAGGTCGGGCCTCCCAGCCTGTACTGAATTTGCTTGCAGACCAGGCTCTGCATAAGGCCGCGGAGGAGCCAGGCTCGGTCCACAAAGATCTCATGGTGGTTCATCCCTCCCTTATTGTGTTTGAGATTCTGCTTGAAGGACAGTTTTGTTTTACCTTTTACAGGTCTGAAACGCCTTTTATTTGCCTTTTATAATATTTTCTAACAGGTCTCGGAGCTCGAATTTTAACCTAGGAGGAGAGATAAAGGCGGTTTTCCCGGAAAACAGTTGTCTGGAGGCTTTTTCTTGTTCACCTCACAGCAGGCAGAGTTTCTGTTTGCTGAAAGACTTGAATGCAAGGTTGGCTGTGTGTCTGTCTGTCTCTGGTTTCCTTTAGAAGGGTAACAAGTTTGGAGGTGCTGTGCCGTTTTCTCCGGCAGTGGTTTTCTTCTTTTCTTAGTGCAGCGGTCACTGTGTTTTCTTCCAGTCAGGGGCTCCTACTCCCGGGAAGGCGCGGGCCACATGCGCACCGCTCCCCAGGCCGCGGGGCTCCGCCTGGTTCCGCCTGGACTCCGAGTGCAATCGAGGGTGCGACCGCGCGGTAGCATCCTCACCAGCGCTGGAGCCTGAGTCTCCAAAGAGGAGGACTTCAAAATAGCTTTAGATCAGGACATTTCATGAGCTTTCCCCTGTTTTCCTCCCCTGGAGGTTCTAGTTTTCACCTTCCACTTCCAGCCAGAGGAACGGATTCGCCAACTTTCTGTCGCCTCCGGCGGCGCTGCCGTCTCACATCGTCTGGACCAGGGCGGGGTGGTCGTTTCCCGGACGGGGTGGAGGGACAACAGGCGCCCGAGGGACCACAGACATATGGCTCCATGCAGCTGCAAGGGAAGGCGAGGGGCTCCTGGGACCGGGCCCTGCCCTTGGCCATGAGGCCGGGTCCAGAAGAGGGACGCCGCCCAGCACGAAGCCCAACGGCCGCCCAACGCCCCCACCATCCTCATCCGAGCTTCAGGGTGAGGGAGCCAGGCATTCCACTGATTTCCCGCCTTTATCAGGAAAGCCGTTTACACAAATCCAGAGTCTAGAACAAGAGGGCCTGTGTAGACCAAAGTCCACATAGACTGAGAAGCAAACACAAAGTCCTAACGATGTGGGGTCTGAGGAAAGCCCTGCGTCCTGCGTCCGAGACTACTCTTGGTATGAGCGCGAGGAAGTTGGCGTCATCCAAGGTGAGGACACAGCAGGCGCGGCAGATCATGGGGGAAGACCTGGAATCCAGGGTTGGTGAGAGGTAACGCTCTCCTTCCTGAAACTGTTTCCCTGGGAAGCAGGGGCCACTTGGCTCTCAGCCGGCGATGAGCGGGTCCATCTACTCCGTGATCTCTGACCTACTTCCGGGCCTCTCCTGATAATGGCACGAGGACCGGTTGCGTTTCCTTCGCCATCAGCTCAACCCGCAGAGTCTGAAGCTCTTCGTCCTGCATCTTTGGCTCCAGCCGGCGGGGTAGAGTTGAATTCGTTCTCTTTTGTTCTGTGACTCAAATTAGGTGTCTCTCACGTGTGCTGGGGTGAGGGAAAGCTAAGTGTCTTCACAAGGAATTAACTTCTTTGTTTTCAGAGACATAGTAGGTGTCAGCGGTAGAGACTATTTAGGCCCCAGATGAGAAGGTTGCTGGGATTTCAGAAAGTAAATGTAGCCTGAAGTCAGTCTTGTCCTGTGCCCTCCTTGGATTCACTGACTATGGCTTGGTCTACAGTGTGACTCAGAGCAGAGAAACCGGGGCTAGTTCTAGGACCGATGGGGCTTTCATGTGGCAAGGAACTCCTCCCATGTTTCTTGGGCCAAGGAAAATTCAAGAGAAGCCGCTACTGCCACACCTTCTGCCCCCCTTTTTAGTTTCTTGAATGGGAATGTAAATCTCAGGAAAAAAAGCAAGTCTGTTCCCGCCCTGTTTCGAATCCGAGAGCTCTAGCGGGTGAGGCGAACGTGATAACCACTACACTACAGAAACGAGGTCTGTGCTGGAGTTTGACCCAATGTCCCCCGAAACCTCAGGTCCTGCCAGCACCCTCTTGATCCCCAGTCTTTCAAAGTGAAGAATGAACCTGGAACCACCAGTCTCGGGCGAGGAGACTGCAGCTCCCAAGAGCCCCTACTTTAGGGCTCCTCCCCTCCCCCCAAAACCCGGCCCCTCGGGCCGCTCAGAGTCTGGCTTCCGGATCCCACACCCACTGCAGAGTCTCCAGTTGTGCCGCCATGCACCCGAGGGTGGGGGTGGCCTCTGCGGACGCCTCAGCCTCGGGAAGCCACAGGAGTGGGGAATGGGGGGGGGGGGGTTGGCTTTGTTTGAGACCCGGGTAACCCGGTTGCCCCGCAGTGTAAACGCCGCTCCTCGGGTGCTGTGGACCAGCGCCGGCGCTACCGTGTTCACTGCGCAGGGAGTTGGCCTTTAAGGCCCTGTCGGAAATGATCGATGTTTCGAATCCACCCGGGAGCCGTAGGACCTGCTCTCCTTGCCCTCCCTCTGCTTCGAAGCGCCTGACTCGCGGGCTCCTTCCTCGCAAAGCCCTTTCCCCCGCTGCGCTTCCCCCCTATCCTCCCCGAGGAGTCCTGAGGGTGGGCGCCCCGGTCCTGCTGCTGTGGTGTATGCCAATCGACTCTTAGAGTCCTGTTGTTTAATCCTATTTTCACGTTTTAGCAGGTACTGTAACAAAGGCTCTGCTTCAGGGCTTTTGGCTCTTTGACACGGAACATCAACGCAGGCCGAACAAACTTTCTAGGCCTGTGCTGAATTCAGTTGCACCTCTGGCCACCAGACTATTCAAGGACCGATAGGGGCTCTGGACCTGTCTGAAGATCCTGGAAAAGTCAGTGCAGATTTCAGATCACAGGATCTCTCCCTCTTTTCTGAAATTAGTTTCAAAAGGGCAGTTTTAATTTCAACTATTAGAAATTAAACTTCCTTTTATTTGCCTGCTTAATTTTCTTGCTTAGCAGGTCATGAAGTGGGGATTTTAACCATGAGAAAGAGTCAGTTTTCAGTGAAAGGTAGTATCTGAAAAGTTCCCACGTTTCCCACATAGCAAAAGACCATGAGCAGAAAGCATTTCCTTTGTTGAAAGATATTAATGTTTTTTCTTCTTAAGGAATTTTTGACATGAAGTTAAAAATAAAAGCTAGTTGAGGGGTATTCTTTTTTCCCCCATCAGTTGATTTTCCTTAAAAACAAAAAAACCAGATATTTATTTATTGATGGTCTGGGTTTTGATTGCTGCGCTGGGGCTTCCTCTAGTTGCTGGCGGCCTCTTTCATGCTATGGGCCTGATGGAATGTGGGATCTTTTCAGATTAGGGATTAAACCCATGTCCCCTGCACTGGCAGGTGGATTCTTAACTGCTGGACCACCAGGGAAGTCCCCAGCAGTGGCTTTTCGTTGCACAATAAATTCCCTCAGTTGTTCATACTCAAAAAATTCACCCCTCATCCCCCAAGGCAGGAACAGGAACATCCTGTCATCAAGGTCAGTGTTGTTCTGCTTTGGCTCAAAATGGGACAGGAACTGACTCTGTCAGCCACACCAGAGACTGGAATGACTGTTCCAGGTGAGGCAGACGTCGTGATAGCTTAATCAGGAAATTTCTTGATACTTCCCTTCCCTCTTTGATCTATCTCCCTCTTTCCCCACCCATTCAGAGAACAGGATTCATTTTCTTCCTGCCTTGGAGGACACTTTGGCATCCCTTCTAGACAGAATAACAAGAGTGGTTGCCCTTTCCCCTACAGGACTGGGAACAGGTAAGGGCACCAAGGGAACCATTGGACCCCTGGGCACCTACACATAAGGGGATCCTCACAAGCCCCCAAAAGCACTGCCTGAAGCTTCTCTGCCAGCCGAACAGGGATGTGTGGTGTTCCTGAGTCAGAGGAGCAGCCCAAACAGTCCTCAGATGTGTCCCTGAGCTTCCAGGACAGGCCTGGAAAAAAAGCTGAAGTTGAGGGTAAAGCCAGGGAAAAAGTGCAAAGGAGAGGCTGACCCCACCACCTTGAGACTGTTGGAACCTACAATCTCAAAGGAGCTGAGGGTCTCATTTTAGGTTGGTCTCTACTTTTATCCAATCTCATTTAGAGGACAGGAAAGGGTAGGATTGTGAAGAGCAAGGTCCAGACTTAACAAACAAGAAAACGTGCATTCCTGACTAATTAAATATGGGATTTGAGTAAAATATTGGCATAAAAAAGAACTCTTTGGGGGACTTTTTATTCTAAGTATTGGGAGGATGGGAACAAAGAATTTCAACTAAGGATGAAAACAATACGGGTCCAAAAGGTTTTTCTCGGGGGAATATCTGAAGTTTTTTTCCCAGGCCCCTAGGCCTTGATTAAAAAAGACAATAGATTTGAGCAGATAGTTCAGAAAGGAAGATATATTCATGTCCAATAAAGCACATAAAAGTGTGCTTTATAAGATTAGCTGTCAGAGAAATGAATACTGAAACCACACTGTGAGACCACTGCTCCCAGCAGCCTGGCTAAAACTAAAAAGACAAAAAAACACTCAGTCTTGGCAAAGATGTGAAAAAAAATCACAACTTTCACACAATGTTGGTGGGGATATAAACTGATAACAACTGCTGTGGGAAATGCTTTGGTGGGTTTTATGAACTTGAGCAAGTACCTTGCTTGGGTATCAGTAATTCTTCACCTAGATATTTTTCCAAGAGAAGGGGAAACATATATGTACAAAATCTCCTATGTAAAGAATGTTCAAAACAACTTTATTCACAACAAGCAGGACTGGAAAAACTGGAATGTCCATTATCAGGTGAAGGGTAAGGCAACTTGGTATATCCAAGCAAAGGAATACCACTGAACAATAAAAAAAGAAATGAGTATCTGATATAGTCAACAGTATAGATAAAATTTAGAGACTTGGTGCAAAGAAGCTGGACACAAAGGAATACATATGCTATGTTTCTGTTTACATGAAGTTCTAGAAGATGCAAGACTAAAGTGAAAAAGAAAATAGGCCAGTCAGTAAATAATGCAAAGGAAAAGAAGATGATGTTGTTGATCCTAGTAATTTTACATTATTTTTAAGCTTTAAATTTTTATTTAAAAATGTATTTATTTATTCATTTGCTGGTGGCAGGTCTTAGGTATGGCACACAAGGATCTTTGCTGCATCAAGTGGGCTGTTTCCTTGTGACCCATGGGCTCTCTAGTGACCCTTGGGCTCTCTAGCAACGCATGGGGTCCAGAGTGCCTGATCTTATTTGCTCTGCAGCATTTGGGATCTTAATTCTCTGACCAGGACTGAACCTGAGTTTCCTGCATTGCAAGGTGTATTCTTAACCACTGGGCCACTGGGAAAGTCCCCTGAACTTATAAATGTTACTTTTATTGACATTTAGTTAAACTACATATTATACTAGTTTCAAGTGTACAACATAATGATTTAATACTTTTTAAGTGTTTTTAAAGACTTTTTAAATAAATATGGATCATCTTTGAAGCCTTTATTGAATTTGTAACAATATTGCTTCTGTTTTTTATATTTTGGTTTTTTGGCCACAAAAAAATGGGATCTTAGCCTCCTGACAGGAGCTATTGAACCTGCACCCCGCTACATTAGAAGGTGAAGTCTCAACCACTGGACTACCAGGGAAGTCCCATGATTCAATATTTTAATAGATTATACCCCACTTAAAACTTTAAATATTGGCTATAGTGCCTGTGCTACACAACATACTTGTAGCTTATTTATTTTATATAGTAGTGTGTACTTCTTTACTCTCTATCCCTATTTTGCTCCTTCTGCCTTCCCTCTCATACATGGTAACCATTAGTTCGTTTTCCAAATATGAATGTTATGTCATATTCATTCATCTCATTGTTTAGATTCCACATATAAGTGATAATATACAGTATCTGTCTCATATAGCTCTCTGACTTATTTCTCTAAGCGTAATACCCTTTAGACCCAGGAAATGGCCAAACTTCATTCTTTTTTAAGGCTGAGAGCTATTCCACAGTGATGTGTGTGTGTGTGTGTGTGTGTGTGTGTGTGTATACATTTATCTGTTGAGTGATGTGAATTGCTTACATATCTTGACAATTGTAAAATAATGCTGCTTTGAATATTGAGATGTATGTATATTTTTTAGAACCAGTATTTTCATCTTCTTTGGATTATGCCCAGGAGTGGAACTGCTGGATTATATGGTAGTTCTATTTTCAGTTGAGGAACTTCCACACTGTTTCTACAATAGTTGCATCATTTTACATTTCCACTAATAGTATACAATGGTTCTCTTTTCTCCACCTTCTCACCTACCTTTGTTATTTGTAGACTTTTGATTATACTCATTCCGACAGGTGTAAGAGTTTTGATTTGCATATTTTAAACACACTAAGCTCATCCTCCTTCCTCGCCAGAAGCTCACTAATATTGTAAATACCTTAGCCAGAAAACATGGCTGTATTGGCACCATTTCATTAATGGAAGCTTCAGACAAGGCTCCTTGAGAGAGCCATTTCACTTTTGAGGGGTGATTTCTGAGTATGGGGCATGTCCAAGGTTCCCAGTAGCCTAGCTCAAGGTTTCTTTACTGCAGATTTTCCTGCTCTCTGACTGTAAATAAGGGTCACATTTGATGCTAAGATTAAAAGCAAACTGAACTACATATCACTTCACGTCCAGATAGACGCCAGATGCAGCACTTTTAGACTGGAGCCAGGATTACTGCAGACAAAACACGGACTAGCTTTGCTGGGAGAATCCACATTTCCCTTAATATTTTTGATATAAGATATCACAATATTTAGTTGCTTTGTTCTTTCACAACTTGCTTCCTGACAAGATGCAGTAGGAAGCAAAAACACTATGTGCTGATCTTTCCAAAAATGTTTAGTTTGATCAGAATGTAGGACACTAAACAAGATAATTAGCCTGTCCTCTTCAGAAATTCAATGCCATCAGAAAAAACAAAAGCAAAGAAATCAGGAGAAAGTTCCAGGTAATAAGAACCAAAGTGCAATTTAGAAACTTTAATTGGAATGGGAGAAAGAGCAGTACCACAACACATACACCTAATTCTTAATCTCTTACTCACACTAACACCCAAAAAGGATGTCCTTTTTATTATAGGGGACTGGAATGTGAAAGTAGGAAGTCAGGAAACACCTGGAGTAACAGGCAAATTTGGCCTTGGAGTACAGAATGAAGCAGGGCAAAGGCCAATAGAGTTTTGCCAAGAGAACGCACTGGTCATAGCAAACACCCTCGTCCAACAACACAAGAGAAGACTCTACACATGGATATCACCAGATGGTCAACATCAAAATCAGACTGGTTATATTCTTTGCAGCCAAAGATGGAGAAGCTCTATACAGTCAGCAAAAACAAGACTGGAAACTGACTGTGGCACAGACCATGAACTCCTTAATGCCAAATTCAGACTTAAATTGAAGAAAGTAGGGAAAACCACTAGACCATTCAGGTATGACCTAAATCAAATCCCTAATGATTCCACAGTGGAAGTGAGAAATAGATTCAAGGTATTAGATCTGATAGAGTGTCTGAAGACTTGTGGACAGAGGTTCGTGACATTATACAGGAGGTGGTGATCAGGACCGTCCCCAAGGAAAAAAAAATGCAAAAAGGCAAAATGGTTGTCTGAGAAGGGCTTACAAATAGTTGAGAAATGAAGAAAAGCAAAAGACAAAAGAGAAAAGGAAAGATATACCCATTTGAATTCAGAGTTCCAAAGAATAGCAAGGAGAGATAAGAAAGCCTTCCTTAGTGATCAATGCAAAGAAAGAGAAAAACAATAGAATGGGAAGGACTAGAGATCTCTTCAAGAAAATTAGAGATACCAAGGGAACATGTCATGCAAAGATGGGCACAATAAAGGACAGAAATGGTATGGACATAACAGAAGCAGAAGATATTAAGAAGAGGTGGCAAAAATACACCAAAGAACAATACAAAAAATTTCGCCACCCAGATAATCACAATGGTGTGATCACCAACCTAGAGCCAGACATCCTGGGATTTGAAGTCAAGTGGGCCTTAGGAAGCGTCACTATGAACAAAGCTAGTGGAGGTGATGGAATTCCAGTTGAGCTATTTCAAATCCTAAAAGACGATGCTGTGAAAGTGCTGCACTCAATATGCCAGCAAATTTGGAAAACTCAGCAGTGGCCACAGGACTGGAAAAGCCCTGTTTTCATTCCAATCACAAAGAAAAGCAATGCTAAAGAATGCTCAAACTACTGCACAATTGCACTCATCTCACACGCTAGTAAAGTAATGCTCAAAATTCTCCAAGCCGGGCTTCAACAGCACATGAACCTTGAACTTCCAGATGTTCAAGCTGGATTTAGAAAAGGCAGAGGAACCAGAGATCAAATTGCCAACATCCGTTAGATCATCAAAAAAAAGCAAGAGAGTTTCAGGAAAACATCTACTTTTGCTTTATTGACTATGCCAAAGCCTTTGACTGTGTGGACCACAACAAACTGTGGAAAATTCTTTAAGACATGGGAATACCAGACCACCTGACTTGCCTCTTGAGAAATCTGTCTGCAGGTCAAGAAGCAACAGTTAGAACTGGACATGGAACAACAGACTGGTTCCAGATAGGAAAAGGAGTACGTCAAGGCTGTATACTGTCACCCTGCTTATTTAACTTATATGCAGAGTGCATCATGAAAAATGCTGGGCTGGATGAAGCACAAGCTGGAATCAAGATTGCCCAGAGAAATATCGATAACCTCAGATATGCAGATGACATCACCCTATGGCAGAAAGTGAAGAGGAACTAAAGAGCCTCTTGATGAAAGTGAAAGAGGAGAGTGAAAAAGTTGGCTTAAAGCTCAACACTCAGAAAACTAAGATCATGGCATCTGGTTCCATCACTTCATGGCAAATACATTGGGAAACTGTGGAAACAGTGACAGACTTTACTTTTTGGGGCTCCAAAATCACTGCAGACGGTGACTACAGCCATGAAACTAAAGACGCTTACTCCTTGGAAGAAAAGCTATGACCAACCTAGACAGCATATTAAAAAGCAAAGACGTTACTTTGCCAACAAAGGTCCATCTATTCAAAGCTATGGTTTTTCCAGTAGTCATGTATGGATGTGAGAGTTGGACTATAAATAAAGCTGAGCACTGAAGAATTGATGCTTTTGAACTGTGGTGTTGGAGAAGATTCTTGGGAGTCCCTTGGACTACAAAGATATCCAGCCAGTCCATCCTAAAGGAAATCAGTCCTGAATATTCATTGGAAGGACTGATGTTGAAGCTGAAACTCCAATACTTTGGCCACCTGATGGGAAGAACTGACTCATTTGAAAAGACTGTGATTCTGGGAAAGATTGGAGGCAGGAAGAGAAGGGGACGGCAGAGGATGAGATGGTTGGATGGCATCACCGACTCAATGGACATGAGTTTGAGTAAGTTCCTAGGAGTTGGTGATGGACAGGGAGGCCTGGCGTGCTGCAGTCCATGGGGTCTCAAAGAGTCGGACATGACTGAGTGACTGAACTGAAAAGCACCCTAAAGATGAAGTGGGCATCCAAAGGGACCAGTCCTCCAGATGCTGGTGAAGGTGGATGGAGTTCCCATCAGTAGTTGGAGCCAAAGCAGATAACCTGGGACCAATGGCCAGTGAGTAAGCAGCTCCTTTTCCTCCTCGGATGAGCAGCAGTTGAACTTGTAGCACTTGAGTTTCTCTCCCTTGGCTTTGGATGGATTCCAAGCATGCAACAGGTAAGTCTATTTTTAAAAATTATTTATTGTAATTGGAGGCTAATTACAATGTTGTGGTGGTTTTTGCCATACACTGACATGAGTCAGCCACAGGTGTACATGTGTCCCCCCAATCCTGAACCCTCCTCCCTACTCCCTCCCCACCCCATCCCACCCTCTGGGTCGTCCCAGACAGAGCACCTGCTTTGAATGCCCTTCTTCATGCATTGAACTTGCACTGGTCTTCTATTTTACATATGGTAATATACATGTTTCAATGCTAAGTCTGTTTTTTTAAATGCATTTACTTGGGGTGGGGTGTGTGTTAGCCGCTCAGTTGTGTCCGACTCTTTGCCACTCCATGGAGTGTAACCCGCCAAGCTCCTCTGTCCTTGGGATTTTCCAGGCAAGAATATTGGAGTGGATTGCCATTTCCTTCTCAGGGAGATCTTCCTGACCCAGAGATCCCAGAGATTGAACCTGAGTCTCCCACATTGCAGGCAGATTCTTTACCATCTGTGCTACCAGGGAAGCCCTTACTTGGGGTAAGAGTACTTTAAAATCTTTTAGCCAAGAAAGTGATTTCTGAAGAGTTTTAAAGTGAGGACCTGTAGGTGTGGGGGAAACTAGACAAAACAACCACACCCTACTGAAAACATCTCACACCCAGGGCCACTTCAGCTGGCTAGGCTTGACCCTCAGATTGGCCCCATTTTTTTTTCAATACATCGTTTGTGGAACTCAAATAAATATGTATTATATGTAGCAGTGAGACTCCTGCAATGTGGGCTGGTAGTAAGAGAGAGAGAGATCAGGCTCAACTGTGAAAACAGCAAAGAAAAGTGGGAATTTATAGCCAAGAAGCAGGGTGAGGGTTAGTGGACGGAATGTTACTAAGAGGAAACATCAGGAGTTATGGGGAGATTATGCTAAGCCAACCTAAGGGATGCTTGCTGAATGCCAGCCAAAGTGATCAGGCATCAGCTGGGATGTGGTGATGGTGGAGGGGAAGGAGACTTCTCGGGTATCATGGTAGGGGTGTTCTGTTTAAAATGACTTAGCAGGATTTATGCTGAAATTGGACAATGCAAAGAACAATTCTGAAGACTGAAATTCAGGCTCTAGTTGAGAAGAGAGTTCAGAGGAGCCTGATGTAGAGTTTGGTCAAGGAGAGAATTTTGTCAACAACCGTAGCTCTCATACATGTGTTATGTAACTATAAACTGGTAAAAGCATTTGCGGAAATATTTAGGCAGTTTCTTGTAAAATTAAATACTCACCCTCTCTCTTAGGTTCCATCAGATCCTTCCTTAAGTAGTCAACCCAGAGAAATGGGGAAGAGGAGTGTGCCCACAAAAACACTTTATAATAAGAATGCCCATAGGAGCTTTTTCACAACAACCCAAACTTAGAACAACCCAAATAGCCAACATCAGGAGAATGATAAAGAAACTGTAAAATATCTATGCAATGGATTAACACTTAGCAACAAAAAGGAATGACATACTGAATGCAAGAGTTTTTAAAAGATGTAAGACTAGTTTAAGGTGACATAAATAGGGATAGTGATTGTCAAAAGATGAAAAGGATAATGAAAAGTATCTTGTCTATGGTTTCCATGCATATAGCATTATGGATCCAGTTGTAACTAAGTCCAGGCACATCTAAAAAGAACAAAATAAAGTAGAATGCTCTTATTGCTCCCATTTTACAGATGAAAGAAGTGAGGCACAAAAGATGTACTTTATCCAAGGCCACACAAGGGCAGAACCACTTTTACAACCCAAAGCTTGTGTTCCTGAGCACAGATTAGTTGGGTCTTTCTTCACAGATGTCTGTATATCAGAATTTCTCAATTGTAGGGATGGGAAGAAGAGCCAGGAGAGAGTGGACAAGAAAGGGATCGAGGGAGGGGTAGAAGCACAAATTCTTTCCTTCTCCTCCCTACCAATCCTAGGAATTAGTATGTGTCCACTCCAGGTCTTCCCAGGTGGCTCCATGAAAAGAATTCAGCTGCTAATGCAGGAGAGAAGGGTTTGGGAAGATCCCCTGGAGGAGGATTTGGCAACCTACTCCACTACTCTTGCCTGAGTAATCCCAGGTACAGAGGAGGCCTGGTATGATACAGACCATGGCATCACAAAGAGTCGGACACAAATAAGTGACTTAGCATTCACTCAGGCAGGCACTCCATATGGAGTCCAGAAAACGTGACCACTATTGTCTCTGGTGCACACTATTAATGCACTAGGCTGTTAGCCTGGAGGCTGGTGGTTCTAGCCCACCCAAGAATTGTGGGAGTGGTTTTCATTCCATTTCATTCACGGTTTTCTATTCTGGGTCCTATCTACCTTACAACTATTGCCAGGTTAGTGCTAGCTCTGTTCTCACGAAACACTTTCTGTAAGAGTGTTCCTAACTCAGGAACTCTGGAAAGAGGCCTAAGAATCCATGTTCTGCTGGGGTGAAACATGTATTCAGTCTTTTAAGGCTTGGACAGTAAGTTAAAATATATTTGCCTCAAGTTTTTCACTTTTATTTTTATTTTTATTTTTTTTTACACTACGCTAGGTGGTTTATTTTATTTGTTCAAGGACTCATCTTGCAAGCATTAAAGCAAGCATGGGCTTTGATTCTGGGAGCCCAGATTCACAGACTTAAGAAGACAAAAGCGAACTGTGCTCCATGTACATGGATGCAAACTAAAGTCTCGTGGTTAATCACACTGTAGTTTTAAGTTTCTACAACCTCGCAGCCAGGAGTCACAAGTCCTTTAGGTCCTTTTGGATGCCCCAGACGGTATCTGCACTTTTCTAGAGTTGGACAACCTCTTCATCCTTCAGCTTCTGGTTGATAACACTGGTTAACCCTCGCGCATTCAGGATACATGGAAGACTCAGGAAGACTTCATTCTCGATGCCATACATGCCCTTCACCATTGTTGACACTGGGTGAATCCTGGATAGATTTTTCAACATGGATTCAATAAGATCAGCCACACTTAATCCAATAGCCCAGTTGGTGTATCCTTTTAGCTTGATGACCTCATAGGCACTCTCAACCACCATCTTATGCACTTCCTTCCAATTTTCTCTATCATTTTCTGTTCCCATTTCTGGATTCAGTTCCTGGAGAGAAACGCCTGCCACATTCACTCCACTCCACACAGCCACGCTTGAGTCACCATGTTCTCCCAAAATCCATCCATGGCAGCTGCTGGGATGAATGCCAAGTTTTTCAGCCATAAGATAGCAAAATCTAGCAGAATCCAGATTACATCCACTCCCAATCACACGGTGCTTGAGTAATCCACTTAGTTTCCAGGTAACATATGTGAGAATATCCACTGGGTTGGAAACCACAATGATGATGCAGTCAGGACTGTACTTGACGATCTGAGGAATAATGAACTTGAAGACATTACAGTTCCTTTGCACCAGATTCAGGCGACTCTCCCCCTCTTGCTGGCGAACTCCTGCAGTTACCACCACGATCTTGGAATTGGCAGTGACAGAATAATCTTTGTCTGCCACAATTTTTGGTGTCTGAAGGAATAAGCTCCCGTGCTGCAGGTCCATCATTTCTCCTTTGAGTTTATCTTCCAAAACATCCACAAGAGCAAGCTCATCCGTCAGAGACTTTCCGAGAATGCTGATGGCACATGCTATACCAAGCTGTCCGACACACACTACAGTGATCTTATTGTTTGGGATTGTTCCCTCTTCTTCCGCAGCTGGTGCAATCAGTTTTTCCTTAAGAGTTGTCATTGTGCCCAGGGTAGAGAAAGTTCTCGAGACAGTGGTAAGGGCTGCACGGAGAAGACAAAGTCAGCAGCGTGCGTCTCCTCCAGCGCAGGACCCACAAGGAGGCAAGTTTCTCACTTTTAATAGGAGACCAGAGATTAGTATTTGCTCTATCGATTATGTTATCAGAGAAATCATCATCATAATTATCCTCTGCATTATTTTTGATAAGGGTATTTCTTCCATAGTCTGTGTATTACTTGGTTTCATGGTTTTATGATTATGAATTTGCTGCAGCCGTCATGACTGTACACATGCCACTGACCACTTTTGCAGGCATTCCCATAGTCTAGAGAACTAGATGTGCAATTGCTGCCTTCAGTGTTTATATGCTTCTTATGTTGGCAAATCCTGCCAATTTGCTTTCTACAGAAGTGAGACTGAGTCATATTCCAATTTATTTTCTAATCTTTCAATGTCCTTTTCTTCATTTACTTGCCAACACAACAGTGTTTCTATATATCTCTCTATGATATTCTAACTAATAAGGGAGCAGTGCCTTCCTGACACAACTAAGGGGAAGGAGAGCAGATGGACACTGTGGACATTACACAGAGATATTCTATATAGTATGTCGGAAAACTAAACATTCAATATTTTTAAGTCTTCCAATAACTGTAATTGCTTTCTCTGATGATTTAGTCAAGGAGGTCCAGAGAAGACTGGCCAGAATGACTTTGACAACCTCCTACCAAGCGACTTATCCGAGGAGAAAAATCTCGCTGATCCTGGATGTTTTCTCTTTCTCCCTTTTCCTCTTTTATTTATACATTTGGCTTTGATGAAAATAATCTAATGCCTATCCCCCTTCCTATAAAATGGGGAATTGGCATTTGAATTTGTTTATTATTCCTTTTTTCCCCCCACTATGTCCATAAAAATTAGCACATCACCAGAGTCAATAGAATCCTGCCCCCGGCAAGCTCCTCCTTCAGACCTGGACCCTTGGATCCAGTGGCTCATGTTTGCTCTGTTCTACTGTTGAATCCCATGAGCAAAATCGAGCTCTTTGGCTTTTACATACTAAGTGTGTTTATTGGATAAGTCTTTTTTCTTCCTCTCATTTGTGCATCATTGTTTTCTCCCATCACTATGGGATTCTGCTTGTAATTTTAAGAAGTGAACTTCTGGGGATAATCCATGTTGAGTGGTCGTTGACAGGGATCCATTCCCTGTGAGGTAGAAGTTGACAGCTTATCTGGACTGTTAGGCCTTTTCAATTGCTGCTTGTCCTGAGGATTCTGGTATTTCATTAGCATGAAATAATAACACTGCAGCAGGGAAAATGTGTCCACCTCTTGTCTTTCCAGTTTGGTAAAAACCATATAAGCCCAATCAATAGTGGTCAATAACTGCAAAATGGGAATATCTAAAATAAGGATGATCCTAATATATAATGGTTCCCCCATAAGGAACTCTTAAAATGAATAAATAGCTACACTGAAAAAGAATTAGTACAGGAAGAATACTGTTGCATTTTTCAGCATGCAACAGGCAGCTATCTTTCATTGATATACTCCAGTTTCTAAATAACTAAAAAAGTCATATAAATGACCTTTCAGGATTGTTTAAATCAGACAACAGAAGCTGAGGAAGAGACATTTATGTCATTACAAGAAAGTAATGAGTCAGCAACATGAGCACTTGTGACGGCTCTACTAATCAAGATTGAATACTTCCAGAACTGTAAGCAAGTTCAGTCCTTAATAAAAGTGGATGAAAAGCAATACTTCATGCACAGATTCATACACTGGAGACTCATAAGTGTATCACAGAATTACTCTGATTTTCAGCAATGAGTGTCCTTCAACATTAAGCAATAGTGTTGCTTAATTATTTTATTTTGTTTCCCTCACTGGCAAGCGGTTTTGCTAGATATCATTGCCTCTGCTTTCACCTTAAATAATACCCTCAGTTTGATGGAATTTTCTCCTTTTAAATAGATTTTCTTAGAAACAAATCAATATACTTTCTCTTCCTCCAGAGAGAAAGGACAAATTAGGTATCTAAAAATTTAGAGGAGCTGCTACCCCAATTAGTTTAGGGAAAGTAATAATCATTTACATGACTTTAAATATAAATTTTAAATGAGAAAATTAAGAATTTCTAGAGAAAGAGTTTTATGCCTATATTTAAATGCCATATTTTCTGAAAGAAAAATATGCTGCCAATTTCCTAACATGAGAAAATAAAAGATTTAGCTATAGATTCAATTGATGTTCTTGGTTACTTCGTACAAAAAAGAAAGAAAGAAATGAAATTGATAACAAAATGCATCTTAATATATTTAAGAAGTTATTTAAATATTTGATGTATAATGACATTGGAAAGGTTTATGTCATTTATTTTTTGAGGTGACTCAGGAAAGTTAGAATGGTTTAATAATTTGGTCTAAAAGTGACTACATATTTTCTTTCATATTTTCTCATAATGTAGAAAATAATAATAACATAATAGTCTATACAAGTCTTGGGCTTATATTGACTTGAAAATCCAAATTAAATTGCACTTCCTTAATTTCCTCTAGTGGTTGTACTGATCAAATAAACAAACATTGCATCCAATAAATATAAAAATTTAAATTTATGTGTTCAAGTATATTAAATGTACTAGAGAGGTAATATCTTTAAACGGGAATTAACACTTATAATTCTAGAAACCAGAGTACTCAGCTATTCCACTTACAGTTTTTTGTAAATATTTTTAGATGTTATCTACTATGTTATTCCACATATACCAAAAAAGTGATTGCAACATTCTCATGTTCCAACATGTTGTCAGCAGAAATGGAATTGTATACGAACCGTGTAAACACTATGTGACAGAGGAATTACTACTTCCAGGACTCTTTGCTATAGACCTTGTACAAGGGGCCAACCATGTGTGTACAAGGATGACTACAGCATTATTTGTAACCATGAAATCATAAAGCCAGCTTAATTTCAAAAGCATATGGAAAGGGTTAAAAAAATACTCTATTTAATAGTACCTGCAGGGGGAAAAAAAGGCAGTAGTAACTCGTTAAAAACAATTCAGAAAGTAAGGATGACATCTCAGGGATTTCCAGGGGACCTGTTTTCCGGTTGGGGCTTCCCTGATCGCTCAGTTGGTAAAGAATCCGCCTACGATGCGCGAGACCTGAGTTCGATCCCTGGGTTGCGAAGATTACCTGGAGACGAGAAAGGCTACGCACTCCGGTATTCTGGCCTGGAGAATACCTTGGGCAGTCCATGGGGTCGCAAAGAGTCGGACACGACTGAGCGACTTTCATTTTCCCTTTATTTTCCGGGTGAGCTCTTTGTACGGCTCGGTGATGGTCTTCTGATCCTGCCTGCTGTCCCTGTGAGGTGGACAAGACACGGGAGACAAGAGGAGGAGCCTTTTTCGGTCTTTACAATAAAGGGTGCGCAGAGAAGAGCCAAGAAAACTCATAGGTTCTGAAAAGGTAAACGGAGGACATGCCTAGGTGGGCTCGAACCCCCAACTTTCCAATTAAAAGCCGAAGACACTAAGCAATTGCGCCACAGAGACTAACAGACGGCGCAGTCCTCTCAACGCCGTAGAGAAGAATCAGCCCTTCCACGCCAGGCGAAGCTACAGGCCTTTGCCCGGACTGCTACACCTCCTCAAACCCTCTGACAAGGGAGACCCGACTTCCACGCTCCGCGGTGGTTCTCGTGGGGAAGCCGGGAGTCGGGCGATTCCGAAGCCAGAAGGTTCGTCCCCGCCGCCCCTGGCTCCGCACCAGCCGCAGATGCAGCGCCCCCGAGACGCCCCGGGCCTGAGCCGAGGGCCCCGAGGGAAGCTGAACCCCGGTGGGCCCTCTGACGGCTCTCCGTTGGCTTCGCGGGCGCTGCCCTCCCTCCGCTGGTCCGCGGCCGGTGGGGCGGGAGCCGGAACCAGGGGGTGCGGAGGGTCGGTGCGAAGGGACAAACGCGACGAGCCGGGAAAGAAGCCGGCGAGGTGGGGACCAGGATAAGGAGACTTCCCAGGAGGTCTGTGCAGAGGCATGTGCCTGATTTGGGGAGGCAAGAATCGGTTTCTGTTTTGATTTAGTCACCAGGTATCAAAATTGAGAGGAAGAGACTGGACACCAGAGCGGAGATGAAAGAAAGTCTATGAATACCTGTTGTCATCCAGCAACAGCGCAGTGACTGGAAGGAATTTCAGTTCAGTCGCTCAGCCGTGTCAGATTTTGCGACCTCATGAACCGCGGCACGCCAAGCCGCATTGTAAGAGCCAGGACCGCAAGGCCGGCAGGAGCCGTGGCGCGCCGTGATCGTATAGTGGTTAGTACTCTGCGTTGTGGCCGCAGCAACCTCGGTTCGAATCCGAGTCACGGCACACTCGTCTGTCACTCCTGACGGCTGCCACCTTTTTACTTCGCCTGGAAACTTGCACAATTGTAACTCCACAGAGCACTCATATCTACGTTCTCATCCCAGGTCTGAGCAGAAGGAAACTAGAGGCGGTGGTTTCTCCTGTGCTGCTGTGATATAGGGAAGCCCAGCAAGGAGCCTCCTGTGATGTAATTGGTGGACGCCTCGTTTATTTCTTACTCAAGATGGGCAGGATAAGGACCAAACAAAAATTGTATCAGATAAGCGGCTCCTCCTCCCTAGACTTGTTTTGCCAGTTTCTTCTGGGCTCCTGGGAATCTCTGCTCCGACGACTTTTTCAATCCTTGGCCATTGTTCCCTTCCTAGTCATCGTACTAATCTCTCTAGTGCCCTTCGTTTTATACTCTCAAGGATCTTAAATGCCTGTCGGCAGCCACACTCACTAGACAAATGGTATCCATCAGGACTGCACTACCGGAGGATCTTAACAATCCCCGCTTATAAATGATGAAGAACGGTGACTACAGCACCCTCTGCTCTGACAACCAGCTAGTGGAAATAGCGAACATGTGATTCTTCCGCCTGACTACAGCTTTGCTGGCAACAGACAGCAAAGTTATACTGAGAGCAGGACCGAAAGCGGGGAGTTTGCGTCAATCACAAATGGAGATCAGACTTGAAGATTCCCTGAGTAAAGGAAACTGTTTAGTTGTGCAAGCAAAAGCTCCCTTCGCTTATTTTGCAAAATGAGTGAAAGTTACCTTGGGCCATTCTTGTTTATGCCTCTGAAAAGCAAAACCAAAACAAAACCGTTTGCCCAAATTGATATAAAGTAACCACTTTTCACCAAGTCCCTATCACGAGGAAGACTAATTTATTGATGCAACCAATCATCGGTGAAGAATAAACAGCCACTACCTCCTCACTGTATAAGCTGCTTTATAACAGTGCACCTCTGAGCCTCCTTCCATAATTTGTTGGAACACTCCCTCTTCCTGAACCGTCTTTTTGGGCACCGTCAACCTTTACTAATTGCTGTTTCAGTTACCTGGTGGTTTTACTTCTGCCATATATGGACTTTGACAGTGCCTCAACATTTTCCTCTATCAGACTGGGCCAATAAGGGAACTCCCAGCCCTATTGTTATTTTCCCCTTTGCCTGGATTTAGTGACAATTCAATCAGCAATGAGGAATCATTAAAATCATTGTTATTGTCCTCTGATTTATTTGTTAACAATTACTGTCCAGACTTATGTCTACAAAATCTCTTGTGAAGAGAATGTTCGAAGCAGCTTCATGCAAAATATCCAATACTGGAAACAGTTCAAACGCTCTCTATGGAGTGAATGAATGGTAAACAGACTGTGCTGTGTAACTGCCATGGAATACATCTCAACAATGAAAGAGAAGTGGCATCTGCTTTACTCAACAATGGATAAAGTCAGAGAAACTATGCAGATAAAGAGGTGTGAAAAAAAAACAGTATTTGCACTATGATCCCATTTCCATGACATTCTAGAAGAGGCAAATATACAAATGAAAGGAGTCTTCATTTCTCTTGGAAAAAAACCTAGGTGAAGAATTGCTGGTCCCAAAGAGGAATATATACTCAATTTGATGAAACATTAAAGCTTTTCCCAGAGCAGTTCTACAATTTTATGTTATCCAAAACAATATGAATGAGAGTTGTGGTTATTCCACTTCTTTGCAATACTGTTGGTGTTTCTTCTTTAAATTTTAGCCATGCTACTAAAAGAGTAGTGGTATCTCAATGTGGTTTTAATGTCCTTTTCTCTGACAGCTACAAATAATGAGCACTCCTTGCACCCTTTGTTGGCCATGTGCATATCTTCTGAAGTACCTGTTCATAACTTTTATCAGTCTGAAAAAAAAGAGTTGGTTATTTGTTCTTTTAAAAAAATTATTACTGGGTTGGACAAGGGCATTATACATTATAATCATGGGGAGGTGGGGTTGTAGGCTATGTTTTGTGAATATTTTCTTCCTGTCTGTCGCTTGCTTTTCCTCTTCAGTGGCATCTTTGGCTGAGAAGACATGGTTAACATTGATGATGTCTAATGTATCATTTGTCTTTGTTTTATATTCTTTGTGTCCTGGTTAATACATCTTTGCCTACCACCAAATCACAAAGTATCCTCCAAACGCCTTCTAACTTTTATGTCTTGGTCTATGATGCACCTCAGACTAATCCTTGTCTGCGAGATAGAAATAAACTGCCCCGCCCCCAATATTGAACCTATTTCCTTTCCCCCATTGAACCGTTTTTCTTGCAAATGCATTCACTTACTGAGCTATGGGTCAGTTTCAAGTCTGTCAACTCAGTCCATTTTGTATTTCTGTACTTTGATGCCACTTGCTCTTTGTTGGCCTATAGGGGGTCACGTAACTCTTCTAGTCAGTTAGAGCAACAAGATTTCCTGCTCTGTTCATTTCCACACCAAATGATACATTTTGTAACATGCAGTAACTCATGGAACCATCACCCAGGCCAAGATATGTCATCACTTCCTCCTCTGCGTTCTCTTTGGGACACAGGCCTCCCCTCACATGTACTGGCTGCCCCCTTGTGGCCAAAGATCCATCGCGCCCTCTTTGGAGAACAAATTCCCAGTTACCTGCAGGGTCGAAGAACCTGCAGGAAAGACCTACAAGTCTCAAAGCACTCTGCATTTCCAGATGATGGGGCGGATAGGTTGAGGGGTGGTGGTGGTGAAGGGAGGTGAGGAGGCAGCGGAAGTTAGCTCAGTTTCTAGTCCTTTGATCAAGAGGAAATCGTGCCTAGGGAAGTTCAAATACTACTAACTGGGAAGACCGGGGATTGCCTACTCACTGGTAGCCAGGCCGTCCTTGTCTGCTTTGTCTACTTGGGTAGACTGGACAAGGGGACTCCATTTCCCTTCACCAGCCAGGGGGATGTTCCAGAGGCGGGGGACTTCAATGGTAACTCTAGATCCTGAAACCTCATAGGATTTTTCTTCACTTTCCCTTTGATCTCTCTTCTGCCTACTCAAAAAGAGAGGGTTCACTGCCTTTCTTTCTCAATCAGAACACTTTTGGGGTCCCTAGGGACAGGAATAAGTGGGCATCTGGTTTCCCCTAAGTGTCCCTCCTGATTTGGGTGTCTCGAGAACTCAGACTGACCCAGTATAAACTCCCAATGGGCGGAACCCCTGGGAGACCAGAGGCTGAAAGCAGGGGGCTGGAGGTGTGACCTCACATGTTGGACACCACATTTAAACACTATTCATCCCTGTGCACCTCCTCCTCAGGGAAGCCTAGGGCAGCCCAAATAGAGTAGCCCCAAAGCTTTTCTGCAGGCTGAACTCAAAGAGACCTGATATTCCAGATGGAGGCAAGAGGACCCTCACTGAGCAGACCCGACATCTGGCTGTCCTTGGTGGGCAGGCTCAAAGAGGTTTATTTCAAGAAAAGGCTTCATGGCAGAAAACTCCACGATACTGAGATGAAAATTTTCAATCCTAATGTCTACATGAGTAGGGGGCCGAGTTGAATCCACCCCTGCAAGCTGAGTAGTAGATTCATCTGCCCAAATTCAGAGGTCAGGAACAGGAGAGAATGGGCACATCGCTGGTTCTCTATCGGAGGCGATTGGGCTCCCACCCTCACTCCCTGCCCACTCTGTGACACCAGGCCCTATGTGGAGACATCTTTTACTTTCTAAGACTGGGGGGAGGGGGGGTGGAGAGTTTCCCCAAGCATCTAGTTGGAGGAAGGGTGAGAGGGGAGGCCACTAAACATGCTTCTGTCCTCAGGGAGAGGACAGAAGATAATGATCTTAGGTCTGTCCCATGATCTACCCCATGAAGATAATGATCCCATCCAAAATCTCAGCACTGCAGAAGTTGACAAACTCTTGTGTAGATCAATGTCCATACACTTGAGAGATGAGAAAACACCAGTTTCTGAGTAACTGGATGTGGGGTCTGAGGAAAACTGTGGCGGCAGAGAGAACTCCAAGAGTTTTGACTTGTGTATAGAGAAGGATGGAGCTGGCATGAACTAAGCTGGGAAAACCTGTAGGTGCAGCTCACCCTCTGGGGTTTTTCCCAGCAAGAATACTGAGGTGGGTTGCCCCTCTTTCTCCAGGCAGTCTTCCAGACCCAGGAATCAAACCCATGCCTCCTATGTCTTCTACATTGTGGGCAAAGATACATTGCAGGCAAATTCTTTGCCAGCTGAGCCATCCGGGAACCCTATAGTGGAGAAGATCTGTTTTCAAATGGCACTCAGGTCCTCCAGCCCATTGCACGGAAGAGCCAAGCAACTGACACCATGTTGTGGCAAAGTCAAGTACCCCCTTTCACTGCAGGGTTCTGAGCAAGGAGAACTGGCAGCTGATGCTCAAAAGACCCGAAATCATGGATGGCTTTCAGGCAAGTGTAAAGAAAGACAGTGTGGAGGAGAGGGACCCAGCAGCTCCCTACAGTCCTCTGGTTAATGGTGAGGTAATAAGGTGAAGTTTCTGGAATCATCATTCTGACCCTCTAACCTCTAATGGGACCACGTACGTGTGGTCAGCCGTTTCCATCTAGGTTCTGTGACAACAATCTCGGAATACGCGTCAAACATTGTTATCTCTGTCCTAAAGGGACTAACTGGTCCTGTGATTCTGCTATGAGACTCATTTATTGTGAAAATTGTTAGTAGTCCTCCTACCCGACTGCTGCTCTTTGTCTCTGCATGTTCTCATCCCTCCAATCACTAATTCTTGGGCCAGACTTTTGGCAGTTCAGGGATGGCTCAGGAGACAGAAGTTTTTCTCCACGCCAAAGTGGGGAACACTGAGGTATGGGTTAGCCGAGACAGCCCATTCAGGGATTGCTCGACTTGGGATCCAGAATCCAGTTCGCAGGCTTGGAGCCAGACTCCCAAGAGCTTTCCGTTCAAGCCCTCTCCTTCTGGACCGTAAAGATGCGGGGTCTCCGTGAGCTGTCCCTTCCCACCCGGGGCACAACGCCTCCCGCCTCCGCTCCAGCTCCCCGGACCCCAGCGACCTTCTATTCTATTCACCCCCGGGCACCTCGCTAAGGCGGGTCACCAGTCCAGTTCTGAGGTGCGGCGGGGATGAGGCAACTTGCTCCTGACTTGGGGACCAGGCGGGACTCGGGGGCGCTGGGCGCCTCACCTGCAGGTGCCTTTTCTGGGGGCAGAAGGGAAGGGATGGCCTTAGGAAAGGATTTCTGGAAGTGTCGGCGAAGGCTCAGGACTTTAGAGGAGGCGCTTTAGAGACCTCCCCAGGGGAGAAAGGGAAACGGTGATTCTAGTCGGAGGCAAGAGGAAGAGAGTGTGGACCGTAGCTCCCTGGTGGTCTAGTGGCTAGGATTCGGCGCTTTCACCGCCGCGGCCCGGGTTCGATTCCCGGTCAGGGAAGCCTTTTGGGCAGAGTTTTAATCCCCTGATTTACCGTGTCGAGGAAAACTACAGTCTCCGCTTCTCTGACCAGTCGAAAGCAGCTGGTAAAGTATGCGAGTGGAGTATGTCGATGAGACGTGCGGGCTCGGCGGGTCGCGTGCAGTGGGCAGTTGGCACCTTTCCTTTGTTTGGAAGTGCAGCGAGGGCCGGAGGGCGGGCAGGGTGTTGACCGTCAGCGTCGGTGGAGGGATGGGAGGGTGCACTGTGCCTGCGGGCTGTGAGCTCACGCTTAACCGGGCACCGGAGAGACTGGTTGCGGAGGGAGTGCTTCCCAGGATGAGGCTCGTCTATGGCACTCGGGACCTGCAGGTGCCGGGATCTCCGCTCCCGCGAACCGCGTTCGTGCTCTCCGCCGATGTCCCGCGGTTCACGGCAGGCGAACTCTCTTCCGTGGTGCCTCGCTGTGCTCCGCCCCCAGGTCCAGAGCGGGAGGCGCACCCCAGCCAGCTCACCACTGCTTGGAAATAGGGTCTGCACCCCATCTGCCGCCTCTCCTATTTCGTGACCAAAGCGTCTGGATGTGTCCTGCGTCTTGAGGCACGTCTCCTGTCTGGCCACAAGTGCCAGACGTGCCTTCTCCTGCGGCCTGCAGCCGGCCACGCGCGTGTGGGTGCGCGCGCACGGCCCCCACCCGCCGGGCTCCGCACTGGTCCGGGCTGCCCCTGCAGGCTGGCCCGGCGGGCATCTGCCGGGGAAAGGCCGCGCGGCCCGGCTGCCGGGAAAACCTGGGAGCATCGCTCGGAAGCCTCGCGCTCCTCAGTCCCTTTGGGGCCAGGTCAGAAGGAGGCACCCCCGCCAGGAATGCGGAGGTCCGAGGCCTGCCTCCGCCAGGAGGCTCCCGGGGCCGGCGCGCCTTATCTGGGGCCCGGCCTAGCCAACTTCCCACCCGGCTAGCCCGTGCCCCTTCTCCTCTTCCACCCCAGCCGTGTCCCTGCGGAGAGTCAGCTCTCCCTCCACGCGCCCCTCGCCCGTCGGCCGCCCAACCCCAAGATAACACCTAGCCGCCTCTCCCGTGCCTGAGGAGGGAGTTGGATCTCTATTTTCGTACAGCGGGAAGAGAGAGAACGTGCGGACTCAGGCGGCAACCCGTTCCCTTGCGGGTTCTCTGGGCTCTGCCCGTCGAGGGGCCCTAGCTCAGGACCCTGGGTCTCCCGCGGCCCAGGGAGCCGGCCAAGCTGGGGCCTCTCCCACTGCTCCTCGAGAAAGAGCAGCAATGTCCCGCGGGGTCCAGAAGAGGCACCCGGGAAATCATCCTGCCCAAACAAGCCGGGGCACTGCGCAATGGACCCCTTCGGGGCAACGCTTCCGTCGGGCAGACAAGAAATCACCTAGGACGGTGAGCTCGCCGCTGTCCTGACAGACCAGAGGAAAGGAGGGCATCTTCCGGGAGCGCAGCAGCGCTGAGGCCTGCGGTCGCAGAGCGGCTTCTGGAGCCAGAGCGCCCTCTCCTCCCCAGGGCTCTCCAGGGGCTGTAGAAAGCTCACCCGGCTGAGGCCGCCGCCCCCACCCCGCCCCCTCCTGCTACCCCTTCCGTCGTCTCCTCCCCCCTCCTCCCGTCTTCGTTTTCCATCTTGGTGGTCTCCCAGTGCCTCGGGACCTCTCACCTCCGCCACAGATGCCTTTCCCGGTAGTTCTGAGCTTCGGATAAGGAAACGCAGGGAAGAGTGCAGCGAATGCTCAGCAATGGTGATTCCCACCCCCCCATTTTGGAATCTGTAACATTATCTGACTTATCAGGATTGTCTCGTTTGTAACAACTGCATCTTCATTGTCGGAATATACTGGTGTACATTTAAACCTGACATGTTGAGTAATAAATCGGTTCTGCTCTTTTATTATGAATAATGGTGTGCAGAAGAATATTCTTACACATACCTCGTTGGCAATTCTGAAGGATAGAGACTGTTTTATTTATCAGAGGACACCTGCAGGCAGAAAGGTAGAAACTGGCCAGCGAGGTGGTGACTGGGAGCCACGCCAAATGCTGCTCGGCCACAGCCCCGGGGCGGTGTGAAGTCCCAGTTCCCACGACTTCCTTAAGTGTCTTCTGCTCAGGGCTGCCTTCAGATGATAGTCGCTTTTCTCACTCCTTGTGGGTAGAACCGCGACCTAACTGGACTTGGCGCGTGGAGCAGGCAAAAGCAAGCAGAGAAAGGCCTGGGACGAAAAACTAACTCGAGCGCGCTGCATTGGCCGGGAATCGAACCCGGGTCTCCCGCGTGGGAGGCGAGAATTCTACCACTGAACCACCAATGCCCCTCCCGTGTGACTGTCTGACGGCGCTCCGGAAAGAATCTCCGAAGCGACTGCGACACCCTCGGCGGGGAAACAAGAAGAGATTCCGAAACTGGCTTACACCGCTGTGTTTGGAAGACAGAGTTCACAGACTGACCGGGACTCGAAGCAAAGGCTTGCCAAGAAGGGCTACAATCGGGCAACAACGTAAAGTGGGAACATTCAGATGAAAATATCAAAGTATAGGCGTTATCAGCTCACACCACAACGCTGAAAACGCCTCTTTGTGACCATACCGCAGACCCCTGCAGAAGAAACATCGGAAATCCAGCCAGATCCCTTGTTTACGACCCTACACCTCCAACCGTCAACCTCAGACTCTTACCTTACAGGGTCTGAGAACATTATCCAACTTGCTAGGTTAGGCAAGTGAAATTCTAATCCAGGTATGAAACAAGAAACAGAGGCAGAATCAGAGTGTTATTAGAGGACGGAAAGGGCCAGAATCTAAATAGAGATGATGAAGAAGTACACCGTTTTTCGGTATAAGTAAGTGAGGCAGTCTTGTAAGCATTACAACCATAGTACGTGTCAGCTTTCTAAGGTGTCCAAAGCATTTCGATGGATAGGTGATATGTCATAATTATTTAAAGATTACTTAATACTGTTTGATTAAATGGAAGAATCTAACCTCCCAAGCTGGACTCTGTGTTGTGCTGAGCTTTAGCATTTGTGACTCTGAGATGCATATGGGGTGTACATAGGCTTTGGTGTCTTTGTTGTATGAGGAACAGACTAAACTCTAGAGAAGTATTGACGGGTGAAATGTTAACATATTGGTCCCCTGACGAGACTGAAGTACAGAGTGATGTCGTTCCCTAATTTTCCCTGAGGTATTTACACTGAAGAAAGGAACCTGGGGTGGGGACCCCCCCACATGTTGGGACTTAGGAATCATTATGACTTTTTTGAAAGATAGGAGCTGCAGATATGCAGTTATGGTTCTCTTGCTGAGAAGCCAAGCTAGGTGGAGGCTGAGTCATAAACTTGAGCTCAACAGGGAAACTGACCATCACCTCAACCTTGAAGAACTTTGGCTCCATCTGCCCTCTGTCCAACACCCAGGGCTCACACCACCTCTGGCCAACACGCTTTCCTTTACCACCCACATCAACCAGATCTACATGTATCCTCGCACCTCTTTCTAAACTGCCAACCTGCACTTTCAGCTCACAACTCCTAATTCACAAGTCAATGCCTCCTATATGTCTGAGAGTCATAAATACTAAAATGCAACACACCATCGAGCTCCCTTTCAGCATCACATACCACCCTCTTGCTTCAGCTCTCTATGGTCAGACCCAGGCATAGCATCTTCCTAAGAGTAGTGTGCCCTGTCTCTCGAGTGTTTCCGTCAATCACCAGTACAAACCCAAATCCGTTCCTACCCTTGCCTGGTGTGTTTACCCTCATCACCAGCCATCCTCTTGTCCAAACCAGACCATCTCGATTGACATGAGTTTGAGTGCACTAAGGGAGTTGGTGATGGACAGGGAGGCCTGTTGTGCTGCAGTCCATGGGCTCTCAAAGAGTTGGACTGAAGCAACTGAACTGAGCAACTGAGCTGAACTCATAGTGTTTACCTGGCTCATATACAATTCCATTTCTGCTCCTTGGTTGGCTTATTAGCTATCTACTCTTTATTTTCTTATTTAAGTGCCTGCTTAAAGCTTTACAGCAGACATCTGTAACTTACCACAATCTGCCTTCAAGTTCACATCTTCACATTTCTCCCCTGTGGGCCCTTCTGCTATTGTCATCATGCATTTCACTTGCGTATGTCATAAACCCCATAATCCCTCATGATAACTTTAGCAAAATTAACCCCACGTTTCTAAAGAGACAGAAATAATAAGAAAAAGCTTATGTATTTTCCCACACAGATATCTTTTCTGCTGTCCTTGGTCCCTTTGTGTATATCCAGATTTCCATCTGGGGTCAGCGGACCTCTTTAACATTTCTTACAATGTGTGTCTGTTGGTGATGAATTCTTTTAGCATTTTGGGTCAGTATGTAGATGCCATTTTTCACTTTCATGTCTGAAAGATATTTCTTGGGGAGGAGGCATGAACTCCAGGTTGACTGCTGCCCTCCAGTCCTTTAAAGATGTTGCTCCACTGTCTTCTCATTGCTTCTGATGAGAAATCTAACATAATCTTTATTTTCATTTTCTGTTTGTGCTGTGTCTTTTCCTGCTGACTTCTTTGGAAATGTTCTTCTTCTTCAATGGAGTTGAGCAGTTTAATTCTGATGTGTCTCCCTGTGGTGTATTTAATGCTTCTTGTGCTCATAAAGTATTCATTTGGCTCTTTGGAAATGTTCCTGTCAAAGTTTCTTAAAAAATTATTCCCTCCCTTCTGATCTTTTCAGAAACTCCAAATTACTCATATAGTGGACCTTTTAAACACACCCTATCCCTCAGAGATGCTATGTTCATTAAAAAATGTTTTTTTTGTGTATGGTTTCATTTTGGATATGGTCAGTTCTTCATGCCTTTATGTTCCCTAATCTTCCCCTCCCCAGCAAAGTCTAATCTGCTATTAATTCCATCTGGTGAATTATATAATACTAGATATTATCATTTCTACGTCTAAAGTTTGCTTCTGGCCATTTGTATATGTTCTACATTTCTACTTAACTCCTGGGTCATATGCAACACAGTCATGATAGCTATCTTTCTGCTAATTATAACATTATGTCCATTGTGGTTCAGTTTCAATGGATTGATCAGTCTCCTCCTTAACACATGACATTTTCCTGCCTCTTTGCATTCCTGGCATTCTTTGACAGACATTGTCAAAGTTTCTCTTCTTAGACACTGGCTATTTTGGTATTCCTGTAAGTCATCTTGAGTTTTGTTCTGGGGTACAGTTAAGTAACTTGTAAACAGATCCCTTTGGAGATTGTTTTTATCATTTTTTAGGTAGGTTATTCTCAGGGTGATTATCCCCACTACTGAAACAAGAGTTGGTTGAATGTTCTTCCCAATGGCCCATGAATTATAAGTAGTGCAGTCTGGCTGTGGGGAGGGAGTACAACTACCTGTTTTGTGTGAGCACTAGACATTGTACTATGATCTTTTAAAACTTTTCTTTCCTTGGCCTCAGGCAGCTTCTTCATAAGCATTCTCTGACCACTAGTCTAATGAGTATTTGAGGCAGACCCTTTCATAGCCCTGGATCTTTGATCCACTTATCACCAGATTTTTGTTCTGTGAACTCTAGCTTCCTTGCTGTCCAATTAACACTCGGATTCACCTCCACCATCCAGGGATTTGGCCTCAGCTACCCCCACTTCCTGGTGTGCAGCCTGGAAACTCTCTGAAAGCAGTAAGCTGGGTCAGTGGCAGGGCTCATCTTGTTTCTCATGTCTCACGGGTTGCTGTCCTTTGCTGTCTGGTTTACAGTGTCTGGAAAAGTGGTTATTTCATGTCTTTTATCTTTTTCATCTTGAGGATGGTGCTTTGGGTGTGGGTGAGATTTCAGGGTGACTCTAATATCACTCCATCTTTGCCAGAAGCTAAAGACACTCTTTTTGTGTTCCTAGGTTTAATATTCAATTCAATAAGAGGTGTGCCAATCTGTATTCCAGTGTATATTACTAACTAAATAAAAGAGCCTTTCCTTCATACTCTTGCCGTCTCTATCTCCATCTGATATGCTATCAAGTAGAGAGTCCCTCATGGCTCATGTAAGTCAGAGGTACAGTAGAAGGACAACATAGACGTTACCCAAAGGTACCATATTTTGCATAGGTTCAGCATCTAAACTACTGAGATGTTTAGAAGGTCTTCCAAAAATTGTAATTGTTTTTGGTGGTGACTGATTTAATCAGGGCCAGAGAAGACTGGCTAGAATGACTCCAGATTTCTTCCTAGTTCCAGACATTTATTCCTCTTCCCTTATCTTTCTGAGCTGTGTTTTGCTTTCATTGGATGAATGCAATCTGATCACTGGTCTCCTTGCTATACCTCCAGGTTGCATTTATGTGACCCTAACTGTCTGTGTAGGATTCTTCGACAATGTTGGGCTATTTCTGCAAATATTATCCCATTTGAGATAAACTGTTGGATCACAGGATTTTGCAGTTGAAAATGCATAAGATTATGCAGACATGGGCCCTTAGGGTTTTTGCCTTCCCTTTGCATGGTTCTGTTGAATTTCATAAGCAAAACAAGCTCTTCAGCTTTCCCATACCAGATCTGGAAGGGCATTCCCTCTCTCCCTCTTTCTCTGTGTGCCTGTGTCTGTCCGTTTCCCTTTGTCTCTCACACTCTAGGCTGCCCACAGTCTTACCCAAAGTCTTCTGCTGTTCAGCTTTCCAGGACCTTACACTGAAGGCCTTCAACACCAAGCCTTTAATTAGGTGTCTATGAGGTCCTGTTCTAGGTCTTGTTCAGTCACCTCCTGTTCCAGGAGAGATGTTGAACTGTAAACAAACCCAACGTCCCTGCTCCCACTGTGCCCATATCTTGAGGCATGAAAAAGGGGCAGCCCTGTGGGAGCACAATCAGTCTCAACCACCTGCCAGAGACTAATGGCAGGTGTTATGAGAGAAACAAGGGAAGGATAGCAAAGAATGGGAAAATGGATAAGACTTCATTTCTGTGGCAGGTAACCAAGAACTAGGATTTTTTTTTTTAATCAAACACCTGAGGAACACAGCAGCTCTCCAGTGATAGCTCCTTACTTCCTGGAGCAGATATACCATGTGTTCTGCCTGCCTTCAAGTGACATATTGGCTGTGTTCACCACATCCCCTACATGTACCCATACCTCCTCTTAACCCGTGCAACTCTGACCACTCTGCAGTCTATAAAAATATTCATCAGCATTATAGTAAGACGGTGTTTGCTTTTCCTGTCTTAATTAGATGTTCTCTGGGCAAAGATTATATGTTAATGAACTCAGTTTAATATCAGCCAAAGAACTTAAAGAGAACAATAGATCTTAGAATTGCAACTAAAACTGAATCATAATAGAGAAATGCATGTTAGAATCACATATTGCTAAAACTGTTTACCCCTCAACTATAACTGACATCATTAGAGGCCTATGATTTTACAGAATTATGAGACCTCTTTATTTATTGTGATCCACACAGTCAAAGTCTTTGGCATAATCAATAAAGCAGAAATAGATGTTTTTTTCTGGAACTCTCTAGCTTTTTCAATGATCCAGTGGGTATTGGCAATTTGATCTCTTGTTCCTCTGCCTTCTCTAAAACCAGCTTGAACATCTGAAAGTTCACAGTTCATGTATTATTGAAGCCAAGCTTGGAGAATTTTGAACATTACTTTGCTAGCGTGTGTGATCAGTGCAACTATGCGGTAGTTTGAGCGTTCTTTGGCATTGCCGTTCTTAGGGACTGGAATGAAAACTGACATTTTCCAGTCCTGTGGCCGCTGCTGCATTTTCCAGATTTGCTGGCATATTGAGTGCAGCACTTTCACAGCATCATGTTTTAGGATTTGAAATAACTCAACTGGAATTTCATCACCTCCACTAGCTTTGTTCATAGTGATGCTTCCTAAGGCCCACTTGACTTCACATTCCAGGATGTCTGGCTCTAGGTGAGTGATCACACCATCACGATTATCTGGGCTGTGAAGATTGTTTTTTTGTACAGTTTGTCTATAGGGCCTCCTCAGATAGCTTTTTTGCTTTTTTGTATTTGGAGTGACAAAAATCAGATTTACCCTCCTGCTTGAAACCTCACCCTCCTTTTCTTGCCTGCCCCCACAGGAAAAACAAAGGAAAATATATAATGCCTATTTTTAGACATAGGAAATTGGGCAAAAGAGGACAGGAATCCCTGAGAATGAGAAACAAGGTGAGTCCTGCCATTGGCCCATGTGAACACTTTCAGAGCGTGTCCGGTTGGGCATGAGAAGAGCGATCTGAGACCAGCTCTTTGGATTGTCAAGAGGAAGCTGAGTTTTAGTGGAGATCGAGGTAGCTAGAGTTCAGAGAATAAAGGTCCAGTGATAAAAAAGAAAAAGATATCCAGGGATACCAAACAGTCTCTCTGAAGTACTAAACAGAGTTCTGATAAGAGCATGCTTGTGGAGAATTACTTGAGACCAAGAAAAGAAAATTTGGGCCAGATCATGGAACAGTGCCTGGTGTTCACATGGGGCAGGCAATTGTACTCACTGCCATCAGCCAGACTAGACTACATAACTCATGAACCTTAGGGCAAGAACACAACTCTAGAATAATCAGCCTTACACTGACCTACTGAAAAAAAATCATAAAGCAAGATCCAAAGAGATCAAACTGTTTACAAGTCGCCTAACTGTACTCCAATACAAAACTCAAAATAATTCATAGGAATATCAAAGTATCTAGTACCCAGAAAGGAAATTTTGATAATGTCCAGCATCCAAACAATAACAACAAATGCCAGGCATGCAAGAGGCAGAAAAATATGATGCAAAAGGAGGAATATAATCACTCAGTCAAAACTGACCAGAACTGACATGATGAAAAAATCAGCAGAGAGAACTTTAAACAGTTACCATGACTATGTTACATATATATATCCAAAGAGTTCATTAGAAATATGGAACATACAAAAATGGCAAAAAGCAAACTTTAGAGATTAAAAACAATAACATCTGTGAATCAACAACAAATTAGACATTGCAAGAAGAAAATTAGGGAATAGAAAGCCTTGAACCACTGAAACTATTTAAAATGAAATGGAAGTAATTTTTTTAACTGAATATATTAATAGAATCACTGAATGGTAGAGCAATTTTAAAAGGCCTAACATAAGAGTATTTGGAGTCTCAAAAAGTACCAGGAGAAATTTTTTGAAGGAAAAACCTTTGAAGAAACCCAAGAGGACACACTCCAATCATAATTAGAATTATAAACCCAGCCATCCAAGGAGCCAAATGAACCATGAGCACAAGGAACAGGAAGAAAACTGCGCCTAGTCACAGAGTAATTAAACTGCTCCAATCCATTATAAAAGAAAAAAAGATGTCCAATGAGCCAGAAAGAAAATACACAGTACATTCAGAAAACAAAAGTAAAATTATGTCAGATTTCTCATCGAAAACAATGGAAGTGAGAGAAGACAGTGAAGCAATAATTTTAAAGGACTGAAAGTGAAAAAGGGTAGAATTCTATGCCTACTCACCCCCTCCCCAAATCTCTTTGAAAATAGAAGTTGAATGATGACATTTATAGACATACACATGCTTGAAGACTTCACCAGAAAAGCTACACAGCAAGAGAAGTTAAAGGAGCCCTCTAGGAAGAAGGGAACTCACATAAACTGGAATTCCTGATGTACACAAAGGAAATGAAGGAAAACAGACATGGTCTATGCATGGGAAATATATGATTTTTTTAATCAATTAAATCTCTTTAAAAACATGGAGCAGATTTTTTTTTTTTAACTAATAACCTTGGATTTGGGATTCAAAACATATGCCAAATAAAATACAGGGCAACATAAGCATAAGGGCAAGCAGGGGAGAAATGTGAGCAAGTGCGCCATTCCCTTGAAGGCAGACTGTGCTGAGTTACAGAAGTATGTCTGCTATAATGCCTTAAGTAATTGCTGAAATAACAAAATATTTACTCCCAGAAGGTCAACAAAGGCAAGAAAAAGGAATTATATACAAACCATGTAAAGGCTATGACAGAGCAATTACTCTTCCAGGATTCTATCCTGTAGCCGGTGAAAGTTTACAGGGTAAAGATAATGAGCCTGCTGTCTCCTGAATTCCAGGATTCCCAGCGACCTGCTTTCCTCCAGAGAGACTATCTGAGCACCAGTGACTATCTGGACACAGTTTCTCGTGTTTGTGTATAGACACAAGGGAAAGGACTGTAGTAGTGGAGCTTGGGAGACGACGTGCAGACTAGAAATTATCAATCATACATCACTCACACTCCAAAACGCTAAGGCACGTCCCTGGGGGGGCTTGAACCACCAACCTTTCGGTTAACAGCCGAACGCGCTAACAGATTGCACCACAGAGACTCTACACTGACTTCTTCTGGGTCTCAGCAGAGTAACACTTAGTCACTCACTCATCCCGGCAGAAAGCAAGCGTACCTATAAAGGTAGGCGTAGCCACCTGCCTTTCCGGGAGGCGGGGGGAGCGGGAAAGCAGCTCGGTCTCCAAGCCTCGGGCCGTTGGAGAGACAGAGTCCACTCAGTGTTCGTTCCGTCGGAAAGCCGGGCGTCCCTGCCACGCCCTACTCCACACCCGCCTCAGATGCCAGCGCCCCGGAGACGCCCTGGGCCTGAGCCAAGGAGGGCCCGAGGGAAGCTGTACCCGCGGGAAGCTGTACCCGCGGTGGACTCAGTGACGGCTCCGGGTTTGCTCCACCTTCACCGGGCCATCTGCACCTCTGGGCAGCGGTTTAGCAGGTGTGGTCCGTGTGCCTTAACGGGAAAGAGATCACATCCAAAGAGGAAACGTGAAAAGGAGAGAGAGCAAGCAAAGACATGGATGAAACCTGCCAGGAGACCTTCCAGGAAGTCTGTGAGGAGGCTCGGGCCAGACCCTGAGAAAGAAAATTGCTTTTTTAAGTAGCAAAATGGGGAGGAAGAATCTGAGAAGAGCATGAAAGAGAGAAAAGCACGAACTTCTCTAAGTGTCCACGAATAAAAGTGTGGATATATTTATGTCTAGATAGTTACCTGAAGCCATGTTGTTAATTGTGCTTCTATATTGTGTTGTATTGTGGTGGCTGTATTGTGGTGGCAGTAACCTCGGTTCATATCCAGGCTATATCAAGTTAGTGTCTATAACCTCTTTCCATTTGCTTTCTTTTTTAATTGGCATATAGTTGATTTACAATGTTGTTAGTTTCAGGTGTACAACAAAGTGATTCAGTTATCCACATATATTTTTTTCAGATTCTCTTTCTGTATAGGTTTTTATTACAAAATATTTATTTTATTTATTTATTTACAAAATATTGAGTTTAGGTCCCTCCCTGCTCTAGAGGTCCATATTGGTTATCTATCTGATACCCAGTAGTATATATATGTTAATCTGAGACTCATAATTTATCCCTCTTTCCACCTTTTTCCCTTTGGTAACCAGAGCTTGTTTTCTACATCTGAGGCTCTATTTCTGTTTTGTATATAGTTTCATTTGTATCATCTTTGTTTTTGTGTTTTAGTTTCCATATATAAGTGATATCATATTCGTCTTACTTCACTCAATATGAGAATCTCTGGGTCATCCATATTGCTTCAAATGGCATTATTTCATTCTCTCTTTTTTTAATGGCTGAGGAATATTCACTTTGCTTTTAATTCCAGCATGAGTTATGCCACTTAGCAGAGGTTGGAGAGCAGTTTGCTGCTGACCCTGCATCTGTATTCTGTGAGGAGTAAATCCCTCAGCACACAAGCATGCTGGTCAAAGCAAAACCTAGGTCAACTGCTTGTCTCACTGTTAAG
>SRVM01016836.1:0-23788 GCA_007570785.1 Antilocapra americana | reverse complement strand
TTTTGAAATTTGAGTTAATATGTTGTAAGGGGAGAATAATGATCTGTGCTAGCCTGGTGCCTTTTGGGATTGAGATTAGATCATGAGTGGTGGAGACAATGATATGAATTTCTCCCTCAAAGTCATTGTCAAGAATGCCAGGGAACACTAGGATCCCTTTAAGGGTGGAGCTAAAATGGCCAAGAATAAGGCCGAATGTGTTAGGTGGTAAGGGGCCATATACGCCTACAGGGAGCATCAAAGGGCTATTATTTGGAGTTAATATTGTGTCGGCGGCGGTACAGAGGTCCAGTCCTGCACTGCCTGCGGTTGCCCTCCAAAGATCTGAGACGAGGAGGCGTGGTTGATTACGGGGAGGGCCGGAATTGTAGGGTTGGGGATTTGAGGGTTGAACTGTGAAGCCCCTGAGTTCATCCCTGGGTTGGGGCCCTGGGGCTGGCCCCTGTTGGAGTTTCCCTGTTTTGGGGGGAGGGGTTGTCCATTAATGTCTGTCTTGGAGCGGCATTCTGAGGTCCAGTGAAACCCCTTTTTACAACGGGGACATATTGTCGAAGGAGGGGGTCTTTGAATATTGGGAGTGCCAGTATTAGAGTCATAAGGGGTCTTGGGGTGGGGGTTAGATAAGCCGTGGGCTCATTGTGGGCAAGCCCGCGAAAAATGTCCGGGCTGTTTGCAGGTGAAGCAAAGGCAACCACGATCATGATATCTCTGGTTTGTAGCAAAGCTTTGTAAGGCGGCCCCAATAGCGAGCCCCAGAGCGTGAGCAGACCCGATGCCTGAGCAAAGGCGGACATACTCTGAGAGGTGTTTTTCACGGTGAGGTCGAATAGCATTTTGGCAGGCAGGGTTAGCGTTTTCAAAAGCGAGGTGTTTAAGGAAGGCGCTTTCGCTTTCTCCAGAGCCAAAAAGCCGTTCAGCCAGTTCTTGTAAGCGACTAATGAAATCACTATATAGCTCATCTGGGCCCTGTCTGATCTTTGCAAGGGAGGTGGTGGCAGCACCTTTCTGGGGAAGGCGCTTCCACGCTTTAACACCTGGTGACTGAATTTGTGTTAGTAACCCGGGGGGAAATTGAGGCTGTTTTTCCTTACGTTGGTAGGGGTCAGAGCCAAGGAACTTCTTGAGAGTCCAACCTTCTGAGGAGGGCTTACGCGAATTGCGTTCAACAAACTGTTTGGAGGCCTCTTGATATTCACTTTTCCAGAGTATAAAATCACCACCGCTTAGGGCAGCCTTGGCTACTAAGAACCAATCATTGGGTGTAAGCCATCGATCACTAAGGTTTTCAAACAGGACAACAGTGAAGGGGGCAGTGGGGCCGTAGTTGGCCACTGCCGCTTTGACCTTTTCTAGCGTTTTTAAGCTGAGCTTTTTGTAAGTATGGGGGGATGGTGGGACCGGGGGCTCATCATCGTCAGAAGCCGAGTGTTCTGACTCTTCTTCATCATGATCACTAAGTGGGGGTTCATGAGCACTGGGCTCAGGGCTTTGAGAGTGTGTCGCCTCGCGAGGCGGAGGCTGAGCCTGGCTGCTAGTTACTGGGAAGGCTAAGAGCTCTTGGGGGGCGGAGACAGTCAGGTCAGCGAGTTCTTTGGCTACCCCTTTAACCTCTCGGATGAAAATCAGGGCTTCTTGAAGGGAAGTTGTTTGGTGGAGGGGAGTTTGGTTGATGGGTGGTGGCTCAGTGTTATGCAGAATAGGAGCTGGAAGGCGGGCTGTGTTGAGAGCGGCAGGTGTACCTGGGTGGCTGGGAAAATATGGCAGTGGCACAAAGGGCGGGAGCACAGACCTGTCTAAGATGGCGGCTGAACAGGGCGGAGGCGCAGAAGAGGGCGGCGGCGGAGAGGCATTCAGTGCGGGCTTGTTTAAAAAGGCGGCTGTAGCGGGAGCGGCAGAGGCAGAGGAGGAGGGAGGCCAGTCAGGGCCGTTATAGTGGGCTGCCTCATCTTCTAAATTAGCTCAGTCAGCAGGGGGCAGCTGATCGTCTGTGTCCATGCTGGTTATCTCTCTTAAGTCTTTACGATCAGGGTATATAGCAGTAGGATTTGGATTTGTTTCAATATTGATAGAAATCGAGGGACATTTGAGAGGGCCCGTGAGGGGGGGCGAGTAACGGTAGCGGCGCTGGAGTTATTTGGGTGTATGGGGTCGCTTTGTATAAGATCTTGGGTAGAGGGTGCTCTAGAGGGGTGATGGGAGTGGCGGGAAAGGATTCTTTGTCCTTCCTGACAAAGGTGCTGAATGTCTGGGTTATGGCCCTGGTTGGTGAGAATATCTTTTATAAGATTGTAGTAATTAAAGGTGGTGATAGGCACAGTCTGGGGACCAAAGACACGATAATAGTCATTAAGGCAATCTCCGACACGATTCCACATACGAGTGTCAATAGTACCCTCTTGAGGGAACCAGGGGCAGGTCTTAAAAATGAAATGAAAAAACGAAAATAATCTTTTTTAAGAACCCGAATTCTTCGCACCTTGAGGGATTTTTTAAGCTGGCTAATAAAAACATCATCTTTCGAACATGCTTGTCCCATGATTAATTCTTACCTGACCGAATGCCGCCATCGAAGGGGGGGGCTGTCTGTCCGGAGTCGTCTCGCGAGCGGGTGATCGCGGTGCTCCTTGCGGGGTCTGGTCAACGGGGACGGCGGTCCATCCAAGGTGTTTTCGGGCCCCACCTTGGGCTCCACTTGCTCCGGCCGCTAGCTGGGGGCAGTCGCTCTGGCCGGCAGAGCAATCAACGGGGGTTCGGAATCTACCTGAAAACGGATGAAAGGGGTGGGACAAGAGGTGCAAAGAACGGCAGCAAGACAAAGGTTCTGATCAAGCTGCAAAACTTTATTGAGCGCAAGGCAATTATATATGTGGAGGAGGGGAGGGAGTGGGAAAAGGAAGGGGGGAACTCTGACGGGCTTGTAGGGAATAGGTGTCTTGTGGGTGATTGGCCCGTCGGATATATGTTCCCTGCATGATCCTTTTGGTGATTTGCCAGCCAAATGTATAGCTTTCACGTAATCAGCGCCTTATATGGCAGCAGGCTTGCAGTGTTCCGACCATAATCGCACTGGCTGATCGCACCAGCCGGTCGGGCCCCAACATGATGTCATAAATATAGTGGTGTGATGTCATAAAGGGTGGATTGGATGACATATATAGTACATAGGATATCATATATATAGAGGGTGTGATGCCATATGTATAGTGATTTTGATGAAAGGATACAGTGGAGATCATGTCAGATAGAGTGGGTGTGATGTCAGATATAGGGGTTGTGTTGTCATCCACAAAGTGCTTCTGATGTCACATTAGTGGATATAATGTCATAAACATAGTGAGTGTGACGCATCAGATAAATTGCCTGTGATTTCACATGTAGAGTAGATTTGATGTCATAAAGTGGATGAGATATCATATAGAGTGGGTGTCATGTCATGATTACAGTGGATGTGATGTCATAAATACAGTGGGCTGATGTCATAGAGAGTGGATGTGATGACATATATAGTACATATGATATCATACATAGAGTGGGTGCAATGTCATAAATGCTGTATATTGATGCCATAAATAGTGAATGTGATGTCATATATAGTGCATGTGATTTCATACATAGTCCCAGTGTGATGTCATACATGGAGTCGGTGTGAATTTATGAATAATACGGGTGTGATGACACAGGTACAGTGGATGTGATGTCACGTGTATAGAAGATGTGATGTCCTATACAGTTGATGTGACTTCATGTATACAACATGTGAGGTCATAAATATGCTTGTGTGATGGTAAGTAAAGAGTGGATGTGATGTGATATATAGTGCATATGATGGCATACATAGAGTGGGTGCAATGTCATACGTAGAGTGGGTGTGAAGACACAGAATGAGTGTGATGTCAGATAGTGTAGGTGATGTCGTAGATAGTGGTTGTGTTCTTACTGCACACAGTATGTGTGATGTCACATAATGTGGATATGATAATATAAATGTAGAGGGAGCGATGTCATTGATAGAGTTGTCGTGATGCCTCATGTATAGTTAATGTGATGTCATCATCGGTGAATGCGTTTTCACATATAGTGGCTGTGATATCATGAATATTGTATATTTTATGTCATAAAGAGTGAATGAGATGTCACATACAGTGCATGTGAAACATACGTATATCCAGATTGATGTCACATGTAGAGTATTTGTGAGTTCATCAATAGAATGGGTGTGATGACACAGATCCAGTGGATGCAATGTCACATGTATCCAAAATGCCATGTCATAATCCGTGTATGTGATGTCATATATGAGTGTGATATCATGAATACAGTAAATGTAATGCAAAATACATCAGTGCGATGCCACAAAGAGGGGATGTGATGTCTTCTATAATGCATATGATGTCATACATATTGTGGGTGTGGTGTCATGCATATAGCGGTGGTGATGACATAGGGAGAGTGGATGTGATGTAGACACAGAGAGTATGACGTCATAGATACAGTGGCTGGGTAGTGCTATGCATAGTAGATGTGATGTCATAACTAGTGGATGAGAGGTCATATATAGTGAATGTAATGTCATGAATAGAGTGGATATGATGTCATAGGTACCGCATACGATATCATGTACATCTCAGATGTAGTATCGATACAATGGGTGTGATGACACTGATACATTGTGTGTAATGTGAGATATAGTATGTGTGATGTCAGCTATAGTGATTCTCTTGTAAAACACACTGAGTGTGATGACATATAGAATGAATATGATGTCAAAAACATACTGGGTGTGATGCCATTGATACAATGGCTGTGATGTCACATGTATAGTCGATGTGATGTCATAATCTGTGGATGTGATGTTACATATAGAGGGCGCGATATCATGAAGAGAGTGGATGTGATGCCATACAGTGGACATGGAGTCCTAAGAGTGTGTGTGATATCATGAATACATCTGATTTGATGTTTGAAACACTGTGGCGTGATGTCATAAAGAGGGAATATGGTGTCATAGAGAGCATATGATGTCATGCATATACTGGGTGTGATGAGCATAGAGTGGGTGTGATATCATCCAAACAGTGGGTTGAATGACACAGATACAGTGGAAGCGATGTCAGATATAGTGTGTGTGATGTCCAAGAGATTGGGTAGGGTAACAGATATACTGCATAGGATGTCACACATATATTGGATATGATATACATGCATATAATGTGTGTGATATAATCGATAGAGTGGTTATGATGATGCAGTCGAGTGGGTGCAATGTCATACATACTGTGATTTAATGTCATAAATAGGGAATGTGATGTCGACTCTAGTGCATGTGATGTCATACATATGCCCAGTGTGATGACACAGGTATTGGATGTGCTGTTATTTGTATAGAAGATGTGATGTCATATACAGTTGATGTGACTTCACATAGAGTGGGTGTGATGGCATGAGTACAGTGTGAGTGATGTCATAAATACAGGGGTGTGATATGATAATGAGTGGATAGGTTGTCATAAAGAGCACCTATGATGCCATAGATATCACCTATGATACCATAGATATATTGGGACAATGTCATACATAAATTATTTGTCATATAGCCTATACAGTGGGTTGGATGGCTCAGATTGATGCAGTATCACAAGTACAGAAGATGTGATTTCATATAGCTTTGATGTGACTTCATATACATTCGGGGTGACGTCATGAATACATTGGATGTGATGTCATAAATGTAGCGGTGTGACGTCATAAAGAGGGGATGTGATGGCATATAGAGTACGTATGACATCATACACATAGAGGGGGTGATGTCATATGTATAGCGGTTTTGATGAAAGGATACAGTGGAGATCATGTCAGATAGAGTGTGTGTGACATCAGATAGAGTGATTGTGCTGTCATCCCCACAGGGCTCCTGATGTCTCATTAGTTGATAAAACGCTATAGACATAGTGAGTGTGATGTCACAGAAAAATTCCCTGTGATTTTACACGCAGCTTGGATGTGATGTCATAAAGTGGATGAGACATCATATAGAGTGGGTGTCACATCATGATTACAGTGGATGTGATGTCATACCGTGGACATGGAGTCCTAATTGTGGGGGTGATATCACGAATACACCTGATTTGATGTTTGAAACACTGGGATGTGATGGCATAAAGAGGGGATATGACGTCATAGATAGCATATGACGTCATGCAGGTACTGGGTGTGATGGGCATTGAGTGGGTGTGATATAATCTGTACAGTGGGTGGAATGACACTGATACAGTGGAAGCGATGTCAGATATAGTGTGTGTGATGTCCAAGAGAATGGGTAGGGAAACCCATATACTGCGTATGATGTCATCCCTATGTTGGATATGATATGCACACATGCAATGTGTGTAATATCATCGAGAGAATGGTTGTGATGATGCAGTCGAGTGGGTGCAATGTCGTAAATACTGGGATTTAACGTCATAAATAGTGAATGTGATGTCGAGTGTAGTGCATGTGATGTTATACATATGCGCAGTGTGATGACACAGGTATGGGATGTGCTGTTATTTGTATAGAAGTTCTGATGTCATATACAGTTGATGAGACTTCACATATAGTGGGTGTAATCGCAAGAATACAGTGCAAGTGATGTCATTCATACAGTGGTGTGATGTGAGAATGAGTGGATATGTTGTCATAAAGAGCCCATATGACGGCATAGATACATTGGTCACGATGTCATACATAAGGTACTTGTCACCTAACCTATACAGTGTGTTTGATGGTTCAGATTGATGCAGTATCACAAGTACAGAAGATGTGATTTCATATAGCTTTGATGTGACTTAATATATATTGGGGGTGACGTCATGAGTACATTGGATGTGATGTCATAAATATAGCTGTGTGACGTCATAAAGACGGAATGTGATGGCATATAGAGTTCGTATGACATCAGAGACATACAGGGTGTGATGTCATACGTATAGCGGTTTTGATGATAGGATACAGTGGAGATCATGTCAGATAGAGTGTGTGTGATGTCAGATAGAGTGGTTGTGCTGTCATCCCCACAGGACTCATGATGTCTCATTAGTGGATATAACGTCATAGACATAGTGAGTGTGATGTCACAGATAAATTGCCTGTGATTTCACACTCAGCTTGGAAGTGATGTCATAAAGTGGATGAGACATCATATAGAGTAGGTGTGATGTCATGATTACAGTGGATGTGATGTCATACTGTGGACAATGGGTCCTAAGAGTGGGTGTGATATCATGAATACACCTGATATGATGTTTGAACGACTGGGGTGTGATGTCATAAAGAGGGGATATGACGTCATAAAGAGCATATGACCTCATACAGGCACTGGGTGTGATGGGCATAGAGTGGGTGTGATATCATCTATACAGTGGTTGGAATGACACTGATACAGTGGAAGCGATGTCAGATATAGTGTGTGTGATGTCCAAGAGAATGGGTAGGGAAACACATATACTGCGTATGATGTCATACGTATGTTGGATATGATATGCATACATGCAATGTGTGTGACATCATCGAGAGAATGGTTGTGATGATGCAGTCGAGTGGGTGCAATGTCATAAATACTGTGATTTAATGTCATAAATAGTGAATGTGATGTCGAGTCTAGTGCATGTGATGTCATACATATGCCCAGTGTGATGACACAGGTATGGAATGTGCTGTTATTTCTATAGAAGATGTGATGTCATATACAGTTGAAGGGACTTCACATATAGTGGGTGTGATGGCATGAATACAGTGCAAGTGATGTCATAAATATAGTGGTGTGAGGTGAGAATGAGTGGATATGATGTCATAAAGAGCCCATATGATGACACAGATATATTGGGCACGATTTCATACATAAGGTACTTGTCATCTAACCTATAGAGGGGGTTGGATGGCCCAGATTCATGCAGTATCACAAGTACAGAAGATGTGATTTCATATAGCTTTGATGTGACTTCATATACATTGGGGCGGACGTCATGAGTACATTGGATGTGATGTCATAAATGTAGCGGTGTGACGTCATAAAGAGGGAATGTGATGGCACATGTAGTACGTACGAGATCATATACATAGAGGTTGTGATGTCATACGTATAGCGGTTTTGATGGAAGGATGCAGTGGAGATCATGTCAGGTATAGTGTGTGTGATGTCAGTAGAGTGGTTGTGCTGTCATCCCCACAGGGCTCCTGATGTCTCATTAGTGAATATAACATCATAGACATAGTTAGTGTGATGTCACAGATAAAATGCCTGTGATTTCATACGCAGCTTGAATGTGATGTCATAAAGTGGATGAGACATCATATAGAGTGGGTGTGACATCATGATTACATTGGATGTGATGTCATACCGTGGATATGGAGTCCTCAGTGTGGGTGTGATATCATGAATACACCAGATTTGATGTTTGAAACACTGGGGTGTGATGTCATAAAGAGGTAATATGATGTCATAGAGAGCATACGACTTCATACAGGTACTGGGTGTGATGGGCATAGAGTGGGTGTGATATCATCTGTACAGTGGGTGAAATGACACTGATACAGTGGAAGGAATGTCAGATATAGTGTGTGTGATGTCCAAGAGAATGGGTAGGAAAACCCTTATACTTCGTATTATGTCATACATATATTGAATATTATACGCATACATGCAATGTGTGTGATATAGTTGAGTGGTTGTGATGATGTAGTCGAGTGGGTACAATGTCATAAATAGTGTGACTTAATGTCATGAATAGTGAGTGTGATGTCGAGTCTAGTGCATGTGATGTCATGCATATGCCCAGTGGGATGACACAGGTATGGGATGTGCTGTTATTTGTATAGAAGGTGTGATGTCATATACAGTTAATGGGACTTAACATATAGTGGGTGTGATGGCATGAATACAGTGCAAGTGATGTCATAAATACAGTAGTGTGATGTGAGAATGAGTGGATATGATGTCACAAAGAGCCCATATGACGGCATAGATATATTGGGAACGATGTCATACCTAAGGTACTTGTCATCTAACCTATACAGTGGGTTGGATGGCTCAGATTGATGCAGTATCACAAGAACAGGAGATGTGAATTCATATAGCTTTGATGTGACTTCATATACATTGGGGGTGACGTCATGAGTACATTGGATGTGATGTCATAAATGTAGTGGTGTGATGTCATAAAGAGAGGATGTGATGGCATAGAGAGTACGTATGACATCATACACATAGAGTGTTTGATGTCATACCTAGAGCGGTTTTGATGAAAGGATACAGTGAAGATCATGTCAGATAGAGTGTGTGTGATGTCAGATAGAGTGGTTGTGCTGTCATCCCCACAGGGCTCCTGATGTCTCATTAGTGGATATAACGTCATAGACATAGTGAGTGTGATGTCACAGATATATTGCCTGTGATATCACACGCAGCTTGGAAGTGATGTCATAAAGTGGATGAGACATCATATAGAGTGGGTGTGACGTCATGATTACAGTGGATGTGATGTCATACCGTGGACATGAAGTCCTAAGAATGGGTGTGATATCATGAATACACCTGATTTGATGTTTGAAACACTGGGGTGTGATGTCATAAAGAGGGGATATGACCTCATAGAGAGCATATGACGTCATACAGGTACTTGGTGTGATGGGCATAGAGTGGGTGTGATATCACCTGTACAGTGGGTGGAATGACACTGATACAGTGGAATAGATGTGAGATATAGTGTGTGTGATGTCCAAGAGAACGGGTCGGGAAACCCATATACTGTGTATGATGTCATACCTATTTTGGATATGATACGCATACGTGCAATGTGTGTGATATCATCGAGAGAGTGATTGTTATGATGCAGTCGAGTGTTGGGGCCCGGCCGGCTGACGCGATCAGCCAGAGCCATTATGGTCGGAGCACTCCAAGCCTACTACCATATAAGGCGCTCATTCCGTGCCAGCTATACATTCGGCCGTCAAATCACCAAAAGGATCATGCGGCAAACATATATCCTACAGGGCAATCACCCACAAGACACATATTCCTTACATTTCCGTCAGAACTCCCCCCTCCCTTTTCCCACTCCCTCCCCTCCTCCCTATATATAATCGCCTTGCAGGCAGTAAAGTTTTTCAGCTTGATCGGAACCTTTGTCTTGCTGCCTTTCTTCGCTCCTCTTATACCACTCCCCTTTCATCCGTCTTCAGGTGGATTCGGAGCTCACATTGATTGCTCCGCGGGCCAGAACGACTGTGCCCAGCTAGCGGCCGGAGCAAGTCGCCCCCAACGTGGGGCCCGAAAAACGCTTGGACGGACCACCGTCCCCGTTGACCAGTCCCAGCAAGGAGCACCATGATTACCCGCTCGTGAGACGACTCCGGAGAGAGTCCCCCGCCTCGAAGGCGGCATTAGGTCAGGTAAGAATTAATCATTGGACAAGCATGTTCGAAAGATTATGTTTTTATTAGCCAGCTTAAAAAATCCCTCAAGGTGCGAAGACTTCAGGTTCGTAAAAAGATTTAGTTTCGTTTTTTCATTTTATTTTTAAGACCTGCCCCTGGTTCCCTCAAGAGGGTGCTATCGACACTCGTATGTGGAATCGTGTCGGAGATTGCCTTAATGACTATTATCATGTCTTTGGTCCCCAGACTGTGCCTATCACCACCTTTAACTACTACAATCTTATAAAAGATAGTCTCACCAACCGGGGCCATACTGCAGACATTCAGCACCTTTGTCAGGAAGGACAAAGAATCTTTTCCCGCCACTCCCGTCCCCCCTCTAGAGCGCCCTCTACCCAAGATCTTATACAAAGCGTCCCCATACACCCAAATAACTCCAGCGCGGCTACCGTTATTCGCCCCCCCCTCACGGGCCCTCTCAAACTGTCCCTCGATTTCTATCAATATTGAGACAAATCCAAATCCTACTGCTATATACCCCGATCTTAAAGACCTAAAAGGAATAACCAGCACGGACACAGACGATCAGCTGCCCCCTGCTGACCGAGCTAATCTAGAAGATGTGGCAGCCCACTATAATGGCCCTGACTGGCCTTCCTCCTCCTCTGCCCCTGCCGCTCCCGCCACAGCCGCCGTTTTAAACAAGCCCGCGCTTAATGCCTCTCCGGCGCCGCCTGCTTCCGCGCCTCCGCCCTGTTCAGCCGCCATCTTACACAGCTCTGCGCTCCCGCCCTTTGTGCCACAGCCATATTTTCCCACCCACCCAGTTACGCCCACCACTCCCAACACAGCCCGCCTTCCAGCTCCTATTCTGCATAACACTGAGCCACCACCCATCAACCAAACTCCCCTCCCCCAAACAACTTCCCTTCAAGAAGCCCTGATTTTCATCCGAGATGTTAAAGCGGTAGCCAAAGAACTCGCTGACCTGACTGTCTTCGCCCCCCAAGAGCTGTTAGCCTTCCCAGTAAGTAGGAGCCAGGCTCAGCCTCCACCTCATGAGGCGACAGACTCTCAAAGCCCTGAGCCCAGTGCTCATGACCCCCCACTTAGTGATCATGATGAAGAAGAGTCAGAACACTCGGCTTCTGACGATGATGAGCCCCCGGTCCCAACATCCCCCCATACTTACAAAAAGCTCAGCTTAAAAACGCTAGAAAAGTTCAAAGCGGCAGTGGCCAACTACAGCCCCACTGCCCCCTTCACTGTTGTTCTGATTGAAAACCTTAGTGATCGATGGCTTACACCCAATGATTGGTTCTTCCTAGCCAAGGCTGCCCTAAGCGGCGGTGATTTTATACTCTGGAAAAGTGAATATGAAGAGGCTTCCAAACAGTTTGTTGAACGCAATTCGCGTAAGCCCTCCTGAAAAGGTTGGACTCTAAAAAGTTCCTTAGCTCTGACCCCTACCAACATAAGGAAAAACAGCCTCAATTTCCCCCCAGGTTACTAACACAAATTCAGTCAGCAGGTGTTAAAGCGTGGAAACGCCTTCCCCAGAAAGGCGCTGCCACCACCTCCCTTGCAAAGATCAGACAGTGCCATGATGAGCCATATAGTGATTTCATTAGTCGCTTACAAAAACTTGCCGAACGGCTTTTTGGCTCTGGAGAAAGCGAAAGCGCCTTCCTTAAACACCTCACTTTCGAACAATAGACATTTTGACAGTCACCCACCGGGCGCTTAACATCTCTAACCCCAGTCTAGCCCAAGACTGCTGGCTATGTCTCAGCCAAGGCACGCCCATGCCCCTGGCTGTCTCCGTTAATACATCAGACCTCAACACTATTGACCAAACCTGCACTCTCGGCCTGCCCTTCAGGGTCCAACCTACACTGTTTTCATTCTCCCCCTGCACCTACAAACACCCGCACAATGATTCCACAGATATCCCCGTTGGTTTCACTACCTTTACCAACTGTAGCTCTGTGTTTAACTATACCTCTAAGTACACCACCCTCCTATGCCCTGGACCAGGAAAGGCATTCATTTGCAGAAACAATCAAGCCTATACCGCCCTACCCCCCTCATGGACAGGGCTGTGTGCCCTAGCCACCCTGCTACCAGACATAGATATCATTCCAGGAAATGAGCCCGTTCCCGTTCCCGCTTTTGACCACCTTGCGGGACGGCACAAAAGAGCCCTAGCCATTATCCCCTTGCTTGCTGGGTTAGGAATCTCTCGAGCGATTGCTATGGGATCTGCAGGCCTAGGATATGCAGTTGATTCATATTCACAGCTCTCTAAGCAGCTCATTGATGATGTCCAGGCCATATCCAGCACCATTAGTGATATCCAAGATCAACCAGACTCCCTAGCAGAAGTAGTCCTTCAAAACAGACGAGGCTTAGATCTTCTCACCGCAGAACAGGGAGGTATCTGCCTTGCCTTACAGGAACGCTGCTGCTTCTACGCCAACAAATCCGGCATTGTCCGAGATAAAATAAAAAGGCTACAAGAAGATCTAGAAAAAAAAGGAAAACGCTAATAGAGAATCCCTTTCTGACAGGCCTTAATGGACTACTCCCCAATCTCCTTTCCCTTCTTGGGCCCCTGATCACTGTCCTCCTGCTTCTCACCTTGGCCCCCTGGGTTCTGAGGCGTGTCACGACACTTGTCAAAGACCAGCTTAACGACATACTAGGGAGACCCATCCAGATCCACTATCACCAGTTAGAAATGCTCGACCATGAAAATTATCAAGGCCCCCTCCCACGGGAGTTGCGTGATTCTCGAGAGTCTGCATTGCGGCCCAGTTGCTGCAATGGACACCGCTAGGTGCATGACAAAGTACCGCAAGCAGGGGCCTCCACCAAAGAGGCCACTCTCGAGCCTCCTGTGAGGTAAGCCAGCTTGCATGGAGGTTGACACCAAAATCTTCCCCTCCAAAAAATGGTGTCCATTAAACTCTACGCAGAGCTCAGGAGGAGCTTGGCCACTGCCTCCCCTAGCCGGTCAATGTCCAAACAAAACCAGACTCCTCGCCTTACAAAACAAAAAGGGAGGAGATGTTGGGGCCCGGCCGGTTGAGGCGATCAGCCAGAGCCATTACGGTCGAAACACTCCAAGCCTGCTGCCATATAAGGCGCTGATTACGTGCCAGCTATACATTCGTCTGGACAATCACCAGAAGAACCATACGGCGAACATATATCCGACAGGCCAATCGTCCACAAGACATGTATTCCTTACATGCCCGTAAGAACTCCCCCTCCCTTTTCCCACTCCCTCCCCTCCTTACCATATATAATCGCCTTGCGCTCAATAAAGTTTTGCAGATTGATCAGAACCTTTGTCTTGCTGCCATTCTTCGTGCCTCTTGTGCCACCCCCCTTTCATCCGTTTTCAGGTGGATTTGGAGCTCAGGTTGATTGCTCTGCGGGCCAGAGCGACTGTGCCAAGCTAGTGGCCGGAGCAGTCGAGTGGGTACAATGTCATACATACTGTGATTTAATGTCATAAATAGTGAATGTGATGTCGAGTCTAGTGCATGTGATGTCATACATATGCCCAGTGTGATGACACAGGTATGGAATGTGCTGTTATTTCTATAGAAGATGTGATGTCATATACAGTTGAAGGGACTTCACATATAGTGGGTGTGATGGCATGAATACAGTGCAAGTGATGTCATAAATATAGTGGTGTGAAGTGAGAATGAGTGGATATGATGTCATAAAGAGCCCATATGACGACACAGATATATTGGGCACGATTTCATACATAAGGTACTTGTCATCTAACCTATAGAGGGGGTTGGATGGCCCAGATTCATGCAGTATCACAAGTACAGAAGATGTGATTTCATATAGCTTTGATGTGACTTCATATACATTGGGGTGATGTCATGAGTACATTGGATGTGATGGCACATAGAGTACGTATGACATCATACACATAGATGGTGTGGTGTCATACGTATAGTGGTTTTCATGAAAGGATACAGTGGAGATCATGTCAGATAGAGTGGGTGTGATGTCAGATAGAATGGTAGTGCTGTCATTCACACAGGGCTCCTGATGTCTCATTACTGTATATAACGTCATAGACATAGTGAGTGTGATGTCACAGATAAATTGCCTGTGATTTCACACGCAGCTTGGATGTGATGTCATAAAGTGGATGAGACATCATATAGAGTGGGTGTGAAGTCACGATTACAGTGGATGTGATGTCATACCGTGGACATGGAGCCCTAAGAGTGGGTGTGATGTCATGAATACACCTGATTTGATGTTTGAAACACTGGGGTGTGATGTCATAATGAGGGGATATGACGTCAGAGAGAGCCTATGATGTAATACAGGTACTGGGAGTGATGGGCATAGAATGGGTGTGATATCATCTGTACAGTGGGTGGAATGACACTGATACAGTGGAAGCAATGTCAGATATAGTGTGTGTGATGTCCAAGAGAATGGGTAGGGAAACCCATATAATGCGTAAGATGTCATACATATATTGGATATGATATGCATACATGCAATGTGTGGGAAATCATCGAGAGAGTGGTAGGTGATAATGCAGTCGAGTGAGTTCAATGTCATAAGTACTGTGATTTAATGTCATAAATAGTTAAAGGGATGTCGAGTCTAGTGCATGTGATGTCATACATATGCCCAGTATGATAACACAGGTATTGGATATGCTGTTATTTGAATAGAATATGAGATGTCATATACAGATGATGGAACTTCACATATACTGGGTGTGATGGCATGAATACAGTGCAACTGATGTCATAAATACAGTTTTGTGATATGAGAATGAGTGGATATTATGTCATAAAGAGCCCATATGATGGCATAGATACATTGGGCAAGATGTCATACATAAGGTACTTGTCATGTAAACTTTACAGTGGGTTTGATGGCACAGATTGATGCAGTATCAGAAGTACAGAAGATGTGATTTCATTTAGCTTTGATGTGACTTCATATACATTGGGGGTGACGTTATGAATACCATTGGGTGTGATGTCATAAATATAGTGGGGTGACATCATAAAGAGTAGATGTGATGGCACATAGAATACGTATGACATCATACACATAGAGGGTGTGATGTCATATGTTTAGTGGTTTTGATGAAAGGATACAGTGGTGATCATGTCAGAGAGAGTGGGTGTGATGTCAGATAAAGTGGTTGAGCTGTCATCCCCACAGGGCTCCTGATGTCTCATTAGTGGATATAACGTCATAGACATACTGAGTGTGATGTCACAGATAAAATACCTGTGATTTCACACGCACCGTGGATGTGATGTCTTAAAGTGGATGAGACATCATATAGAGTGTTTGTGACGTCATGATAACAGTAGAGGGGATGTCATACCGTGAACATGGAGTCCTAAGTGTGCGTGCGATACCATGAATACCCTGGATTTGTTGTTTGAAACACTGGGTTGTGATGTCATAAAGAGGGGCTATGACATCATAGAGAGCATATGATGTCATACAAGTACTGGGTGTGATGGGCATAGAGTGGGTGTGATATCCTCTGTAGAGTGGGTTAAATGACACTGATACAGTGGAAGCGATGTCAGATATAGTGTGTGTGATGTCCAAAAGAATGGGTGGGGCAACCATATACTACATATGATGTCATACACATATTGGATATGATATGCATACATGCAATGTGTGTGATATCATCGAGAGAGTGGTAGGTGATGATGCAGTCGAGTCGGTGCAATGTCTTAAATACAGTGATTTAACGTCATAAATAGTGAATGTGATGTTGAGTCTAGTGCATGTGATGTCATACCTATGCCCAGTGTGATGACAGAGGTATGGGATGTGCCTTTTTCTGTATAGAAGATGTGATGTCATATACAGTTGATGGGACTTCACATATAGTGGGTGTGATTGCATGAATGCATTGCAAGTGATGTCATAAATACAAAGGTGTGACATGAGAATGAGTGGATATGACGTCATAAAGAGCGCATATGACGGCATAGATACATTGGGCACGAAGTCATACATAAGGTTCTTGTCATCTAACTTATACAGTGGGTTTGATGGCTCAGATTGATGCAGTATCACAAGGACAGAAGATGTGATTTCACATAGCTCTGATGTGACTTCATATACTATGGGGGTGACGTCATGAGAACATTGGATGTGATGTCATAAATATAACGGTATGACGTCATAAAGAGTGGAAGCGATGGCATATAGAGTACTTATGACATCATACACATAGAGGGTGTGATGTCATACGTATAGTGGTTTTGATGAAAGGATACAGTGGAGATCATATCAGATAGAGTGGGTATGATGTCAGATAGAGTGGTATTGCTGTCATCCACCAAGGGTTCCTGATGTCTCATTAGTGGGTATAATGTCACAGACATAGAGAATGTGATGGCACAGATAAATTGCCTGTGATTTCACATGCAGCGTGGATGTGATGTCATAAAGTGGATGAGACATCCTATAGAGTAGGTGTGACGCCATGATTACAGTGGATGTGGTGTCACACCGTGGACATGGAATCCTAAGAGTGGATGTGATATCATGGATACACCTGATTTGATGTTTGAAACACTGGAGTGTGATGTCATAAACAGGAGATGTGACGTCACAGAGAGCATATGATGTCATAGAGATACTGGATGTGATGGTCATAGAGTGGGTGTGATATCATCTGTACAGTGGGTGGAATGACACTGATACAGTGGAAGTGATGTCAGATATAGTGTGTTTGATGTCCAAGAGAATGAGCAGGGAAACCCATATACTGCATATGATGACATACATATGTTGGATATGATATGCATACATGCAATGTGTGTGATATCATGGAGAGAGTGGTTGTGATGATGCAGTCGAGTGGGTGCAATGTCATAAATACTGTGATTTAATGTCATAAGTAGTGAATGTGATGTCGAGTCTAGTGCATGTGATGTCATACATATGCCCCGTGTGATGACACAGGTATTGGATGTGCTGTTATTTGTATAGAAGATGTGATGTCATATACCGTTGATGGGACTTCACATATATTGGGTGTGCTGGCATGAATACAGTGCAAGTGATGCCATATATTCAGTGGTGCAATATGAGAATGAGTGGATATGATGTCATAAAGAGCCCATATGACGGCATAGATACATTGGGAACGATATATACATAAGGTACTTGTCATCTAACGTATACAGTGTGTTTGATGGCTCAGATTAATGCAGTATCACAAGGACAGAAGATGTGATTTCATATATTTTAATGTGACATCATATACATTGGGGGTGACATTATGAGTACATTGGATGTGATGTCATAAATATAGTGGTGTGACGTCATAAAGAGTGGATGTGATGACATATAGAGTACGTATGACATCATACACATAGAGGGTGTGATGTCATACGTATTGCGGTTTTCATGAAAGGATACAGTGGAGATCATGTCAGATACAGTGGGTATGATGTCAGATAGAGTGGTAGTGCTTTCATCCGCACAGGGCTCCTGATGTCTCATTACTGGATATAATGTCAAAGACATAGTGAGTGTGATGGCACAGATAAATTGCCTGTGATTTCACATGCAGCGTGGATGTGATGTCATAAATTGGATGAGACATCATATAGAGCGGGTGTGAGGTCATGATTACAGTGGATGTGATGTCATACCGCTGAGATGGAGTCCTAAGAGTGCTCTGGCCGCTAGCTGGGCGCAGTCACTCTGGCCTGCAGAGCAATCAACGGGGGTTCCGAGTCCACCTGAAAACGGATGAAAGGTGTGGGACAAGAGGTGCAAAGAACGGCAGCAAGACAAAGGTTCTGATCATGCTGCAAACTTTATTGAGCGCAAGGCAATTATATATGGGGAGGAGCGGAGGGAGTGGGAAAAGGAATGGGGGAGTTCTGACAGGCATATAAGGAATACGTGTCTTGTGTTCGATTGGCCTGTCGGATATATGTTCGCCGCATGATTCTTTTGGTGATTTGCCAGCTGAATGTATAGCTGGCACATAATCAGCGCCTTATATGGCAGCAGGCTTGCAGTGTTCCGACTGTAATGGCTCTGGCTGATCGCATCAGCCATCCTGGCCCCAACATCTCCTCCATTTTTGTTTTTTAAGGCGAGGAGTCTGGTTTTGATTGGACATTTACTGACTAGGGGAGGCAGTGGCCAAGCTCCTCCTGAGCTCTGCATAGAGCTTAATGGACACCCTTTTTTGGAGGGGAGGATTTGGGTGTCAACCTCCATGCAAGCTGGATTACCTCGCAGGAGGTTCGAGAGTGTCCTCTTTGGTGGAGGTCCCTCCTTGCGGTACTTTGTCACGCACCTAGTGGTGTCCATTGCAGCAACTGGACCGCAATGCAGACTCTCAAAAATCATGCAGCTCCCGTGGGAGAGGGCCTTGATAATTTTCATGGTCGAGCATTTCCAACTGGTGATAGTGAATCTGGATGGGTCTCCCTACTATGTCGTTAAGCTGGTATTTGACAAGTGTCGTGACACGCCTCAGAACCCAGGGGGCAAAGGTGAGAAGCAGGAGGACAGTGATCAGGGGCCCAAGGAGGGAAAGGAGATAGGGGAGTAGTCCATTAAGGCCTGTCAGAAAGGGACTTTCTATTAGCATTTTTCTTCTTTTTTCTAGATCTTCTTGTAGCCTTTTAATTTTATCTCGGACAATGCCGGATTTGTTGGCGTAGAAGCAGCAGCGTTCCTGTAAGGCAAGGCAGATACCTCCCTGTTCTGCGGTGAGAAGATCTAAGCCTCATCTGTTTTGAAGGACTAGTTCTGCTAGGGAGTCTAGTTGATCTTGGATATCACTAATGGTGCTGGATATGGCCTGGACATCATCAATGAGCTGCTTAGAGAGCTATGCATATGAATGAACTGCATATCTTAGGCCTGCAGATCCCGTAGCTATCGCTCCAGAGATTCCTAACCCAGCAAGCAAGGGGATAATGGCTAGGGCTCTTTTGTGCCATCCTGCAAGGTGGTCAAAAGCGGGAATGGGAACGGGCTCATTTGCTGGAATGATATCTATGTCTGGTAGCAGGGTGGCTAGGGCGCACAGCCCTGTCCATGAGGAGGGTAGGGCAGTATAGGCTTGATTGTTTCCGCAAACGAATGCCTTTCCTGGTCTGGGGCATAGGAGGGTGGTGTAGCTAGAGGTATAGTTAAACACAGAGCTACAGTTGGTAAAGGCAGCGAAGCCAACGGGGATATCTGTGGAATCATTTCTCGGGTGTTTGTAGATGCAGGGGGAGAATTAAAACAGTGTAGGTTGGACCCTGAAGGGCAGGCCGAGAGTGCAGTTTTGGTCAATGGTGTTGAGGTCTGATGTATTAACGGAGACAGCCAGGGGCATGGGCGTGCCTTGGCTGAGACATAGCCAGCAGTCTTGGGCTAAATTGGGGTTAGAGGTGTTAAGCGCCCAGTGGGTGGCTGTCAAAATGTCTATTGTTTGGGGGTCTAGGTCTGTTCCCCGTGATTTGGGGAGTGCTATCGGGTGGTAGGAAAGCTTTGAAAATTGTCTATCAATGAGATGTTCTATCTTTTTTTGAACGATAATCTCTCTCACTCTGTCCTGGGGTCCACCTCCATCAGAGATGTGAATAGGAGCAACCTGTTCCCAGCATACCTGCTGTCCCATTGTGCCCCTGCACCCGGCCTCTAGGTATGGGCTGAAGCCAACGGGTGAGGTACGGGTGGTTCCCCCCATTTTAGTTCTTTGGATTATGGCAGTGAAAAATATTTGATTGTCATATGTGCACTCTTGAGTCTCATGATAACAGGAAGAGTGCATTGTCTCTTGAAATCCATAGTTTTCGCATTTTTTGGGGCAAGGACCTGGCCTGCCATTGATGGCAGATATAACAGGGGGTTTTGGTACACAGCGCCAGTGAACCTTACCACTTCCAGTCCTAGTCACCTCATGTGTCAGAAAGGCCGTTTTGGTGTCACAATCAACTTTTAATGTCCAAAATGATGGATCTGCGTAATGGTCGACGTCGATTCCTCCACAGCATTCGCATGGTGGTCCAAAAAGGGTGAGGCATAGTTGTGGCTTGGGAGGTGGTGGCCGGAGCACTCCATCTATTGTTTGGCATAGCAGTATTTGTAACAGTAATGGGAAAAGCCAATGAGGATGCATATGGTCTGAAAGAGAAAAGAGGAAAAGGGGTTTTCCTCAGGGCGCATCATTGTTCCCTGGGATGTGATTAAAGTTAGTTTGGGGGGCCCAATGGTTGATGTGTCGTATTAGCCTTTCAGGTAACCACCGTGGGCCGTCTTCTTTTTGGTCATAAATGCAGGCTGAGCCTCTTCCCCAAATGAGGACGGGGTCTGGGCCCTTCCAGGCGCGAGTGAGGGGGTCGCGCCACATGACTGTGTCCTGTTGGCTAGAAGTTTGTGGATGCCAGTGGCGGTCAGCCACTGAGTGTCCCTGAGAGTCTAGGGTGAGGAAATTGAGTTGGAAGAGTGCATGGTTTAGGAGGTTACGAGGGTGTTGTTTTGTGAACCTGAGGGGCGAATGTGTCAGGCGGTTGATGGAATTTTTTTAAAATCTGATGAGCTCTCTCTATAATGCCTTGTCCCTGGGGATTGTAAGGGATGCCTGTGATATGTCTGATCTGAAGCTGTTGGCAAAAAGTCTGAAAATTTTTTTCCAGTATATCCTGGGCCGTTGTCTGTCTTGATAGTACGAGGTTTGCCCAAGACGGATAGGCAGTGGATCATGTGAGAGATGACATTTTTTGATGCCTCACCTGTTTGTAGAGAGGCAGCTATGAACCCACTAAAGGTGTCAATAGTAACATGAATGAACTTAAGTTTTCCAAAGGCCGTGAGGTGAGTTATGTCCATCTGCCAGATAGCATTTGGGGTGAGTCCCCGGGGATTTACTCCCAGGTGAGGCACAGGCGCCGAGGGGGCGCAATGGGGACAGGCCTTGACAATTTCTCTAGCTTGGTCTCTTGTGATTTTGTAAAGCAGGCGAAGGGTATGGGCATTTAAATGGTGTAAGGTGTGGGCTTGTGTTGCCTCAGTGATAGGGTCTGTGAGGACAGGATAGGCAGTTTGTGTGGCGGCATCTGCTAGGGCGTTGCCCTCAGTCAGGGGCCCGGGAAGGTCAAGGTGGGCACGAAGGTGTCCAATGAAAAAGGGGTGTTGTCTTTGTAAAATAAGAGCTTGTAACTTAGCAAATAGGGGAGCGGCATTTGTGGAAGGTTTGATGAAGGGGACGGTTTCTAACAGGGGGACTGACTGTGCTATGTAGGCACTGTTGGTGTAGAGGTTGAACGGTTGGTTGGCAAGCGAGGTAAAGACTTTGAGGATAGCAAACAGTTCTACAAGTTGTGCAGAGGTATAGGGAGATTTTGTTGTGAAGGTTTGTCCATTGAGAACATAGGCAGCCATGCCATTTGAAGATCCGTCAGTAAAGATGAGGGCGGCTTTGAGGAGCGGAGTTGTTTTAGTGATTTTAGGGAAGACAAATGGATGGGTCTTAGCGAATTGAATAAGGGGATCGCTAGGGTAATGGTTGTCAAGGTCTCCTGTGAAGGAGGACAGCGCGATAGCACATTCATCGGAGGTTTGTAAAAGCCAATTTGATTGGTCTTGTGTGTAAGGGATAATTATTGATTCTGGGTCTTTACCAAACAGCTGGCGACTGGTGGAGCGCCCCTTTATAATTAGTGTGGCAAGAAGGGAAGGGTAAGGCAATAGAACTCTAGAGGGGGAAGCTGGGAGGTGGACCCAAAGGAGGGGGTGACCGTTTTTTGAGGGATCTGTGGTCTTTGGTTGCCAGAAAACTCCGGTAGGTGTATGTGTTGTAGGGAGTAAGAGGTATATTAGAGGCAGGCTATAAGAGATCTGTTGAGCAGTTTGGTTTTGGATAGCCTTGTTGATAATGTCTAGAGAGTGTTTCGCCTCAGGCGTCAAGACATGAGGAGACAGGGGGTCTGAATCTCCTTTGAGGATATTATTAAGTGGGAGGAGGGCCTCTGTGGGCAGTTTTAGGTACGGCCCAAGCCACTGAATGTCTCCAAGAAGTTTTTAGAAGTCATTAAGTGTTTTTAGCCTGTCTGTTCTAAGGCGGATACGAGGCGTAAATATATGTTGATGGCAAAGTTCAAATCCTAGATAAAAGTATGGGTCGGATGTTTGTATTTTATCGGGGGCGATTTGTAGCCCTTGTCTTGTAAGGCAGGCGATCAGGTGGGCGTGACAGGTCCTGACAGTGTCTTCGTCAGGACATGCCAAAAGGATATCGTCCATATAATGGAGAATGTATGCCTGAGGCCACTGTGTCCTGACTGGGGCAATAGCTGCTGCAACAAATTTTTGACATAGGGTGGGACTATTGGCCATGCCCTGTGGCAGCACTTTCCAATGGTAACGAGGCATGGGGCCTTGGAAGTTGGTTTGTGGGACACTGAAGGCGAAATAGGACCTGTCGTCGCGGTGGAGGGGGATGGTAAAGAAGCAATCTTTTAGGTCTATGACGATCTTATGGTAACTGGCAGGGATGGCAACTGGTGAAGGGAGGCCAGGCTGTAAGGCCCCCATGGGGATCATTGTTTTATTAATGGCCCTAAGATCCTGTAGGAGGCGCCATTTGCCAGATTTCTTTTTTATTACGAATATGGGTGTATTCCAGGGGGAATTAGTGGGCTCAATATGTCCTGCTGCAAGCTGTTCCTGTACTAACGATATCGCAGCTAAGGTTTGTTCGTGGGTAAGGGGCCACTGATCGACCCAAACAGGATCCACTGTCTTCCAAAGGATCTTGTCTGCGTGGGGTACAGGACTATCAGTGGCCACTAGGGAAAATTTTGGGGGTATCCTAAACCTGCTTTGTCTGTTTTAGGAGGGATCGTAATGGGCTTAGTGATTCCTTGACCTCTTTTTCCTAGTCCCTGACCTGGCAGGAAGCCTTGATTAAGCATTTGGGTCATAACGATGTCATTGGGGCTGCACATGATCACCTTCATTTGGGAGAGGATATCTCTCCCCCACAGGTTAACAGTCAGATTGGGGAGAAGAAAGGGTGTGACAGAGCCTCTATTTCCCTCAGCATCTTCCCACATCAGGGTTTGAGAGCTTTGTTGGGGGTTAGCAGCTTGTCCAATGCCGCGCAGATGGGTGGCAACAGGTGTTAATGGCCAAGACTTTGGCCAGTGGGATTGGGATATGACAGTAGCGTCTGCTCCTGTGTCTAAGATGCCTGTAAAGACCTTGCCATTAAGTTTGAGCTTGATTGAGGGGCGGTGGTGAGAGATTTGTTGAACCCAGTATGTGTCTGGTGAGCCAGGGGTGCTGGGGCCCCGAGAAGCCCTTTTGAAATTTGAGT
>SRVM01016835.1:0-46667 GCA_007570785.1 Antilocapra americana | reverse complement strand
CATTCCTGACCACCTCTCAGAACACCAAGGGCTCAACTGTGTAGCAGGGAGCCTCTATTCATTGTGTAGTTAGAGGAAATGGAGACCCTGGAGAAAATGAACATCTTATTCCAAGTCACAGAGCAGGTTATAAACTGAGCCAAGACTGGAACCCAGATCAGGGTCCTTCCTCCACCCCACAGCAATAGGCAGGTCCCAGAGTCCCAGCCTCTGTAAACATGTGGTGTCCCTGCCCCCATCAGCGGCTGGAGGGGCCATTAGAGATGACCTGGTCCTGACCTGGCGAACATGCAGTGTTTCCATACTCCCCTCCTGAGCTTGGGCAGACATCACTAATCAGTCCAGCCCTCCAAGCCCAGGACTGCCTGAGAGGGCTTCTCTGAAGAAAGCTTCATCCAGTCCCTACAATAAATGAGGTGTACTTGACACTGTAGTTCTTGGAATCTCTAACATGCTCCTGACAGGAAGCTGAGGCTTAGTGAGGAACTGCACCCCACAAAGCTTATACACCAGTCACCAAGGGGGCCAGAATTTGTAGACACAGGTGTACTGGAAGTCTGAGCCCATCTAGCTCCTGTGGTCTTTATAGCACACAAAGTAAGAAAACTGGTTTCCATTGATTAAGCATAAAGCATATTGGATGCTTGATCTCCTCACTTCACCTTCTGCCTAACCCTGTGCAGTGTAGTCATGTAAATATAGGGGGTCTGAGGTGGAAGGGAGTGAAGTGACCAGCAATAATTATAGTCATCATCATCACTGTTGTAACCATGTGTCAGGGGCCTACAGGCATTATCCTTCCACATCCTCACAGCACACCTGGGAGGACAGTCCCATACTTAGTCTCATTTTCACATAAAGGACCTGCATGAGACTCAGGGAGATGAAGTCCCTTGTCCAGGCCACCTAGCCAGCAATAGGAGAAGAGAAGATTCAAAAGCAGTCTGCCTGAATCCAGAACTGAGGTCTGACTACCATCCCCTTGGTACCCTTTTAATTTTCATTTTGCCATGGGGATCTAGGTACCAGGTCGTTTGCCCATTTTACAATGAGACAGCGGAAGCCTGGGGTCAACACCAGGTCCGAGTTCATTATATCACTCTCTACCCCATGGTTTGTGGTCCTGAGGTGAGAAAAATCCTATCCTCAAGATTTTCCTCACATCTCTCAACTCTGTGTCCACAACCAGGGAAGGAGGGACCTCAGACGTTTACAAACCAGGCTCAAACAGAAGAGAGGGTAGTCTGCTGACGGATCCAAGGCTCTGCTGGATGGGGTCCATGTCCCAGCCCCAGGCTTGGGCACCTAGGCTGCCACCCTCTCCCTACTCTGTGCTCTGATGATGGGACCGCAGTTAGGGTGAGGAAGGCTAGCTCCTCAAGCCTCTAGCCCTACCTCTACTTTGTCCTAGCTGAGTTCATCCAGTTCCTACTGAGATGCAGGTGGGGGACTGGAGGAGATGGACACAGATGATCCAGAGGTCACTGCTGGTGTTATAAGCGTGATGCCAAGTGGGCACCCATCTGGGCTTCCTGGACCAGGTGTTCTGTGTTGACAGGCATCCAATGCACCAGGCGTAACAACCAGCTCAAATAGCAGTAGTCGAGGAATAAGCATATTCAAGTCCAAGGAATATCTTGCCCCACCAGCTGGCCTCAATGTGACCTGACCTTCCCTGCAGATGCAAATGCTGGGTTTCTGTGCTTGTAAGTCCTAGGCCAGTCACCTCCCTTCCCTGAACCTCAGTATCCTCAACTGGAAAATGAGGTTTTCCATGCCTACTATGTGGGTTGTTGTGAGCACCAGTGGTGAAAGTGCACCTGCTGTGCCAAGCCACTCACCTGGGCCACCATCTCCCTAGACTTCCCAGCAAAGAGGTGAAAATGATGACCTCTAAGCTCTCCTGTGGCTTTGATGTCTGTTATGTTTCCAGTGTGGTTGTGTGACACTCGAGTAGGCATCAGAATGGGGGAGGAAGACATGAGTCTTAGATGCGTTGCCAGCTTTGGATCCAGATATCTGCTGCCCTGATTGCCCATACCTCACCTTCCCTGAGATCCCAATAGAAGGAATGCCACGGGACACACAGGAGATGCAGAAATGGCTTTTTATTGCCGAGGGTGGAGGGCGATAAGCATAAGGTATCCTGATTGTGAGGGGGAGTATCTGAGAGGTGTCCTTGACGGGGCTCAGTTGTCACTCCCGATGGATGGTGGCAGCACCGACCGCCCCAGTGGAAGATGGTACAGAGACTGAGTCACGTCCCCAGGAACCAATCTGGAAGGGGACCCTGGTGTGAAGCATGGACACCCCAAGGCCCTTACCAGCTCTTGTGTTCAGCAGACACAGCTGTAGGGGTACTTTCCCCCAAATCCTGCGAGCTCTGAGGCTCGGGGAGGGACTGGCTCCTGCGGTTTGGGGTCTTTCTCTGGCACCTGGCACTGACCCCCCCTCATCCTCTCACCCACGCACACCCTCACCTTAGCAACAGAGAAGACTGTTCAGGGACCATGATGAGTCATGGTTCGGGGCTCAGCGTTTGATCAGGTTCATGGATCAGACTGAGACACAGGTCAGGTCACCATCCATGACCAGAGTCAGAGCTCGGTTAACAATGCAGCCAAAGCTCAGTCTGACTGTTCTGGGCTCAGTCAGCAAGCAGAATCGAGTGCAGCCTGGGCGTGTGATTAAAGGTCAGGACTCTGTCTGTGACCAAGATCAGGGCTCAGTCTGCTACTAGAGACAGAAGAGAAGCCAAGCTATGCTTCTGAGTGTGAAATTGGCCAACTATGGGCCTCTCCTCCCGGAGGTGCTGTGAGCAAGTGTGGGATAATGTAAACAGGCCGCTGATAGACGGTTTCAGCGGTGATGTTGATGGCTACCGTTGTAGCTGGTATCTGGGCACCTTACTCCCCCCCACCTCCGGTTTCTCATCTGTTCATGACCCCACTGCACAGGGTAATGGAGGTTAAGCAGCCAATATGTTAAACCAACAGCCACTGCACTTCTTATTTTTGCATTCAGTGAAGACTAAATGAGCTTAAATATTCAGATCAATGGTATACCTATGTTCACAAATTCTGGCACCCTTGGGTGCAGATATACAGCCCTGATTCCTTATTCTGCCCCAGTTTCCCTTCTGGGGTCAAGTTAGGGAGTCTCAAGTAGGACTCTGATTGTAGGGCCTGGATGGTGTGTTCTGCCAAAATGCCTTCCCATGAAGCACCTGGGCTTGGAGGGAAGGATTAATTAGTGCTGTCCGCCACAAGTTCAGGAGGAGACATTGGAGATACTACATGTTTGCCAATGCGGAACCAAGTCATCTCTAAGGTCCCTGCAGGCAGTGATGGGTGTATCGACACCACATGTTCATAGAGGGTAGGACCCTGGGACCTGCCTGGTGTGGGAGAAAGGAGGAGACCCTGATCTGGTTCCAGTCTTGGTTCTGTTAATCATCTGCTTTGTGACTCTTACCAAGACATTCATTTTCTCCCAGGGTCTCCATTTCCTCTAACTACAAAATGAACAGTGGTTCTCTGCTAGACAGTTGACGCTTCAGGGTTCTGAGAGGTGATCAGGAACATCTGGGGCTACCTGCCACATTCCACCAGATGGAGCACCTGGCGCTCTTGATTTGCAGGCATCCCACCAGCTCCTTGGGCACAGTGATAACTGCCCATTCTCTCAGGCAATGAGGGCCAGGACCACAGGACATGACACACAGATGCTCAATAATTACTTATTGAGCAGGACCTGACACACAGATGCTCAATAATTATTTATTACAGGATGCAGAAGCATTTTTCTTTAACACTGATTAATTAAAGGGTACACAATGAGAAATCCAAGCATTTTATTTATAACAGCACAATAAGCTTGCTCTTAGAGTCATCCTTAGGTGTGCACCCCAGACTTTTCCCTTGTTAGTTATGTGACAGCAGGCAAGTGCCCTCATTTATCTGAGCTTTGCTTTTTTTTTTCTTTTAAACATGAAGCCAGAAATAGAATCTTCTAGGACATTCAGTTACCTTAGAAGAGCTGCTTAGGGAACTAACTGAGGAAATGTCAGTTGAAAGCCCAGCCTAACCTTGGCTAGATAAGGTGCTCCAAGGATAATAGCCATCATTCTCATTACTATTACTGCAATAAACAGTAGGGAGTGGTTTAAAGACAGCATTTAGGAGCCCAGGAAAATAGGGAGTGTGACAAGGGGCAGTGTGTGTAGTTCTTAAAATTTTAAATTGTTAAAACTGGGTTCAAATCCTGGCTCTGCCTTGTGATCTTTTCCTCTCATAACTCGGTGAACTCACCTGTAAAGTGGGCACATGGTGCCCTCGCTGAACCAGTCTGAAGGGTACTCAGGTACCAACCTAGACACACATTCCCTAGTAAGGTGCTCCCTGCTCTTCCACTGGATTGGTACCCTGCCCGCGGGTGACTTCCCTGTCGAAGAACCACACTGCTTTGTTTTCAAGTACTTTTCACGCATGTCTGCCACTCCCCAGACACTGGGCACTTCTGCTGTGTTAGAACCCACCCCTCCCTTCTCTCTGGTCCCTCTCTGTTCAGGTGACCACAGGAATGGTGTGGACCTGGCTGGCCCAAGGTTTCTCCCCTATGCTCATTTTTCCAGCTGATGAGAATGTAGCAAGTAGCTCCAATTTGTTCCTGTTTAGTTCAGTTAATTCGCTTAGTCATATCCGACTCTTTGAGATCCCATGGACTGCAGACACCAGGCTTCCCTGTCCATCGCCAACTCTTGGAGCTTACTCAAACTCAAGTCTATCAAGTCGGTGATGCCATCCAACCATCTCATCCTTGGTTGTCCCCTTCTCCTCTCGCCTTCAATCATTCCCAGCATCAGGGTCTTTTCTGATGAGTCAGTCCTTTGCATCTGGTGGCCAAAGTATTAGATTTTCAGCTTCAGCATCAGTCCTTCCAATGAATATTCCAGACTCATTTCCTTTAGGATGGACTGGTTGGATCTCCTTGCAGTCCAAGGGACTCTCAAGAGTCTTCTCCAACACCACAATTCAAAAGCATTGATTCTTCGGCGCTCAGCATTCTTTATAGTCCAACTCTCACATCCATTCATGACTACTGGAAAAGCCATAACCTTGACTAGATGGACCTTTGTTGGCAATGTAATGTCTCTGCTTTTTAATATGCTTTCTAGGTTGGTCATCGATTTTCTTCCAAGGAGCAAGCGTCTTTTAATTTCATGGCTGCAGTCACTATCTGCAGTAACCTTGGAGTCCTAGAAAATAAAGTCTTTCACTATTTCCATTGTTTCCCCATCTATTTGCCATGAAGTGATGAGACCAGATGCCATGATCTTAGTTATCTGAATGTTGAGTTTTAAGCCAGCTTTTTCACTCTCCTCTTTCACTTTCATCAAAAGGCTCTTTAGTTCTTCTTCACTTTCTGCCATAGGGTGATGTCATCTGCATATCTGAGGTTACTGATTTTCTTCCAGCAACCTTGATTCCAGCTTGTGCTTCTTCCAGTCCAGCATTTCTCATGATGTACTCTGCATATAAGTTAAATAAGCAGGGTGCCAATATACAGTTTTGTCATACTCCTTTCCAGATTTGGAACCAGTGTGTTGTTCTATTCCCATTCTAACTGTTGCTTCTTGACTTGCATACAGATTTCTCAGGAGACAGGTCAGGTGGTCTGGTATTCCCATCTCTTTCATAATTTTCTACAGTTTTTTGTGATCCACACAGTCAAAGGCTTTGGTGTAGGCAATGTAGCAGAAGAAAGATGTTTTTCTGGAACTCTTGCTTTTTCGATGATCCAGCGGATGTTGACAATTTGATCTCTGGTTCCTCTGCCTTTTCTAAAACCAGCTTCAACATCTGGAAGTTCACAGTTCACATACTGTTGAAGCCTGGCTTGGAGAATTTTGAGCATTACTTTGCTAGCATGTGAGATGAGTGCAATTGTGTGGTAGTTTGAGCATTCTGTGGCATTGCCTTTCTTTGGGGTTGGAATGAAAACTGCCCTTTTCCAGTCCTATGGCCACTGCTGAGTTTTCCAAATTTGCTGGCATATTGAGTGCAGCACTTTCACAGCATCATCTTCTAGGATTTGAAATAGCTTAACTGGTATTCCATCATCTCCACTAGCTTTGTTTGTAGTGATACTTCCTAAGGCCCCCTTGACTTTGCATTCCAGGATGTCTGGCTATAGGTGAGTGATCACATTATCATGGTTATCTGGGTCATGAAGATCTTTTCAGTATAGGTCTTCTGTGTATTCTTGCCACCCACTAAAAATGGGGAAAAAAAGATTATTAAAAAATGCAAACTATAATCATGAGAGCTGAAACTTCTTGTACCCCCTCTGTCTGTATGGGACATTGATGACAAGGTAGCTTGGCTAGACCTATCAGTTGGAAAACATGGTCTCTTTGTTGGGGAAACATTGAGGAGTGGCTCCCACTTACCAGGAGACAGCTCCTAAGCAGATTTGTAGGGCTGAGGAGAATTGAGAAGCTGGAAGGAGAGAAGCAGTTATGTTCCAGGTGGATGGAGTCACCTGGACAAATGCTCAGCACTGACCCAAGGGGACTGCTCTACTGCTAAAGAGAAGTCCTGGATTGTGAGATCTCCTTGCGTACTGTTGTGGGAGTTGAGATTGTCAAAAATATAAACAGAGAGGAAAACTCTCATCCCTTTGCTATGGCCAGCAAAGGAAGAACCAACTCTGGAGGAGGCCAACTTCACATGCAACCTAGCTTTGCCTCTGACCAGCTGTGAGACTCTGGGGAAGTCATTTCACCTCTCCTCTTGGAGATTCACTTGCCTCACCTTCCCCCAAGAACCCTTCACTGCATCACTCAGTAAAAATGAGAATCTAATGAGATCCAGTGTATAATTATTTAATACATGGTTTCTCAACGCTGAAAGCAATTCCAGAGCCTGGCCTGTGCTCGCCATTGTCAGACTCTGGTTAAGCCCTTTCCAGTCACGGAGGAGCCTGGTGGGCTGCAGTCCACGGGGTCGCTAAGAGTCGGACACGACTGAGCGACTTCACTTTCGCTCTTCACTTTCTTTCACTGGAGAAGGAAATGGCAACCCACTCCAGTGTTCTTGCCTGGAGAGTCCCAGGGATGGAGGAGCCTGGTGGGCTGCGGTCTCTGGGGTCACACAGAGTTGGACATGACTGAAGCGGCGCAGCAGCAGCAGCCATTGACTCATTTAAACCCCACACCAGGGTATTGAGGAGGTTTTACTGTTAATTCTATTTGGCAGGTGAGAGAACTGTGGTTCTAAGAGTAACTTGCTTGAGATTAAACAGCTCACAAGGGGTAGAGGCCAAGTGACTCAAGTTCCCCTTTGTCCCACCCTTCACCATACGCCTTGCTGGCAGCCTCAGCACAGCCAGAACTAAGGTCGGCTTGGCAGAGCTGAGGAGAGCTGGCTGAAGGCCCCTAGATGTAGCCCCAGGGGCTCAGGGGCTCCCTGAAGTGACCTGACCTTGCGAGGCAGCCTTCATCAGGTAGAAAGCCCTTGGGTGAGGTAGCTGTTGTGCAGTACTTTGTGTGACCCTGAGCTCTCTTAACCTGAGTCTCCAATGAGGCTGACAGTGGCCCCTCCCTTACAGAATTACACAAAGCACTGAGATGGCTCCATGGCCAAATGAGCAAAGTTTCTCTGGGCCATTTGTCAGGAAGATCAGATGGTCTTCTGGAAAGAAGAAGCCCGGGGATCCTGAGGTGACAGCCTGCCTCAATCCTCTGCACATGTGATGCAGCTGTCAGTAAAAGGTGCCTTGCTCCCCACTGCAGGGCGAAGGGGAAGTTGAGGGCTTCCATGTTAGGGGGAAAGAGCAGACTCGAGAGGACCGCATCATTCCTGCTTGGAAGAGAGCAGGGCCAGGGGATGGGACCCGCTGGGCGCAGAGTAGAGGTGGCTGAGTACTGAGAGCCAGGGTGTCACCTCTCTGAGCAAGTGTTCCCAGGGACATGGGTTAAAATTCTAGCCCTGCCACTTGCCACCCTGTAACCTTGATGAGTCACTTGTCCTCTGTGAGCCTCAGTTTCCTCATCTGTACAATAGGGACAAGAGTCATGCCTTCTGGCAGAAGGGTACTGGGAGGAGGTCATGAGGTCAGGTGTGCTGGTGAAGGCAGCCCTTCATCATGGCGGTGGTGTAGTGGAAGCAGAATGAGGCTGTCTCTACTATATCTTGGGTCACTTTCTCGACCATCCTGGGCTTCAGGTTTTCCATGTAAGACAATAAGTTGCGGCTGGATAATCCCAAATGTCCCTTCCAGCTTCAGATCCGGGTTTCTAATGCCCTGATTGCCCATACCTCACCTCCCCTGAAATCCCAATGGAAAGAATGCCACAGGACACACAGAAGGTGCAGAAATGCCTTTTTATTGCTGGGGATGGAGGGTGATGAGCATAACGTGTCCTGATTGCAAGGAGGAGTATCTGAGAGGTGTCCTTGACTGCACTCAGTTGTCCCTCCAGGCGAATGGAGGCAGCACCGACCAGCCCAGAGCGAGACAGTACAGAGATTCAGTCAAGTCCCTCGGAACCAATCTGGAAGGAGACCCCAGTGTGAGGCATGGACACCCGGGGGCCCTTACCAGCTCCTGCATTCAGCAAGCACAACTGCTAGAGTGCCTCCCCACAAACCCTGCGAGTTCTGAGGCTTGGGGAGGGACTGGCACCTGTGGTTTGAGGTCTTTCTCTGGCACCTGGCACTGACCCCTCCTCATCCCCTCACCATCCCACCCCCTCACCTTAGCAACAATGCCGGATGTGAAAAGACTGATCAGGGCCCAGAGGAGCCAGGGTTCATGGCTCAGTGTATGATCAGGATCAGGGATCAGGCAGATATAGGTCGTGTGTCTATCTGTGGCCAGTGTCGGGGCTCAGTCAACAACTGGAGTTAAACTTCAATCAGATTGCATTCTGGGCTCAGTCAAAGACCAGAATCAAGCACAATCTGGGTGTGATTAAGGATCAGGACTCAAGCTGTGACCAAGATCAGGGCTCAGTCTACTATTAGAGAAAGAAGAGAAGCCAAGTGTGTTTCTGCTCCTCCACAGGTCCTTGTGGAGATCTCTCATCCTCCCTCAGCCCAGGGCCCCAAGCCTGGTCCTCACCAGCAGGTGGGCGTTGAAGAGGTTTTCCTCATCTGTCCTCTTCAGTTTACGATTGATTGTGCGGTTTCCTGGAGTATATCTGTGGGAACAAAACTCGTAGCAGTTCTCAGGCTCCAGAACTGGATATAGCTGAATAGAAACTAGATCCCGGTGGCTGCCACCCTCCAGCAGGTCAGACTTGGAAGCCATGGGATCTCTTGCATGTCACCCTGTTTCTCGAAGCCTCAGTTTGTTCATCTGTTAAATGGGTATGATAACAGTGCCCACTCCACAGTGTTTTTGAAAGTATACAACGAGATGGTGTATATGAAGCACAGTGCTATGGCCCCGGTAACTGGGCCTGTGGCTATTTTCTAGAAAGACTACCTCCAGGACCCTGACACTGTTACTCACCCCATTTCTGTTGTCCCACAGCCCCAGCAGCCCCAGTCATGCCAGAGACCCAGATCAAGGAAAGCCCGCAGGGGCTGGGGGTGAAGCCACAATTCTTCATAAGAAGGGAAAGGGAAGGGGCATTGTTTAGTAGCAATGAGTATGGGATATTAGGCTTTTTCTGGTTTTTCTTTAAATCCACTCATCAACTCAGCAGTGTTAACAATCTTTCATTTCTGAGGAACCCAAGGATCAGAGATGTGGAACCAGTTGACCAAGACCCCACATTTGCTAAGAACAAATCCAGGATTTGAACCCAGATGTAGCCCGTCCTCTTTTTGTCATCAATCTGTGCAGCTGCTTCTGCAGATTTGAGAAAGGAGGGCAGTAGAAGCCCTCAGTCTGCAGGCACCACGTCCCCCTAGCCACACTCTCCGAACTTGCTCAGGACAAAGGATCCTGACCTTCCCCAGGGTCCCCTGACGGACCTGCCTGTCGAGCAGACGTAGAGCAGGGTGCCTGCCCCTTGGAAGGCTGCAGAGGGAGTGCCCACCACTTCCCCAGGCTATGACTTACTGTTGAGATTCTCAACCAAATTCACATTCAAGGTGCTGCTGATGGTGAGGATTCGTGGGCACAGCTGAGAATCACAGGACACCAGGGAGAGAGAGATACGGTGAGAGATGGAGAGAGGAAGGCAGTTGGGATGGAGAAGTGGGAGAGGAGACAGAAGAGAAAGAAGACTGATTATTATCCGCTGGGAGCACCCTGCCAACCACCTGCAGAGATGCTCACCACTCAGGACCTCAGAAATTCTGACCCTTCGGAATCTATAATAATGGAAACCTAGAAGGCCCAAATCTGAGAGCCAGAGAACATTAGAATTCTAAAACTTCAGAAGGTTAAAACCTTAAAATCTAGACTTTTAACATTCCAGAATGCTATGCTCTTAGAAACCTTGACCTCTGGAACACTGGAATTTTAAGCAGTCAAATGAGGCCCTGGGGAACCTAGAGAGAGAAGTGTTTCCAATAATTTTGTGTGTATACAATCCTCACGGATCTCGTGAAATTGCAAATTATTGAGTCAGCAGATCTGGGATAGGACCTGAGAATCTGCATTTCTAACAAGTGTCCAGATGAGGTCAGTGCTGCTGTTCTGAGAACCACAGCTTGAGCAGTGACCCTCCAGTTCAGTAAATCACAGAGCCTTTTGGAGAAATTTTCCCCCCATAAACCGTGATTCCCAGCCCACTTCCAGAGTGACTAATTTAGTTTTTTCTGGCACATGGTACATTGGTTTCCATATGATGCACAGGAATCTTACGGTATGTGTACTTTTTATATTTAAATAAATTAAATAAAATTGTACTCAATAAAGAAGAATATTGCTAAAAGTCCTACTGGCAGTACATGGCTATGGTATATGATTCAAGCCGGAACCCAGTGATTTCAGCAAATATCAGATCCCTGCCCACCTTCTCCCCAAGCCAGGCAGAATGAAGGAGGGGGGCAGCAGCTGAGAGCCCAAAGGAAGTGGGCACCTCAGAAGGGAAGGTGCCCAAAGAGTACAGCCCACCCAGGGAATGTCACACCTGCTCCCCACCTGGCCCGGTTCTGAGCTGCCAGAAGCGGGATACTCACCATGTACTGCACTATGTAGGTCTCCACCTCATTCACGAGTGTGGTCACCGTGCTTTTGATATCGCTGATCAGTCCAGTGAGGCTGGAGACGGAACTGATAAAAAAAACCAGCGATGTTGGCAGAGCAGCCAAGGAGGAGCAGTGGGGAGAGGGTGGGACATGGTGGGGCACCTTGAAGTCAGGTGACTGGAGTTTCTACTCGGGGGAATCATCACTTAGAACCACATGACTGACCAGCAGCTCACCCTAACAGCTCATGAGAGTCTCATCACAAACATGAGAACTCATCCACCCATCCATCCACCTATCCTTCCACTCATGCATTCAACACATATTTATACAGCAACAACCATATATGCCAGGAACCTGGCCAGACTAGGGACATAAGGATAAGCAAAGCACAGGCAGCTTCCAGTCTGGTAACTAAATACAAAATGAGTGTGGCTAAGGCTGGCTCTTTCTCACCTTCAGCCCCCAGCATAACTGTCACCTCCTCAGGGCAGCCCTGCACGTCTGCTGTGTAAGGGAGGCCTCTGTATCATATTTCCCTGTTAAGTATGCTGCTTTGCCCAGGGATGGATGCCCACGTTTACCTCGTAGGCTGTTTATTGTTGGACTGAATACTTGTCTGTTTGCCATTCCCTCAAGAGAATAAGCTCCAGGAGAGCAACTTCTTTGCCTGAAGTCACCGATACGTTCTCCAGAGCTCAGAATGGTGACTGCCTGGCATGGAGGATACGCTCAGCACGTTTTTGGCTGAGGGAATGAATGAAGTACACCTACAATTAAATATATAATGACATCCTGCATTCAGAAGGGCAAGAGCAGATTCTTACAAGGGACAAGAGGAGGAACCTTGTTTTAGACCCTGAATGATGAGAGGTACACTGAAATGGGATGGGGGACATGTGTATTGGGTATCCAGAACAGCCTGCGCACAGGTCTCAAGGTGGAAGGAGTTTGCCTGAGGCTCAGAGCAAAAACTAGTGTGTCTAGGGCACAGTGGGCAAGGGGGAGAGCACAGTGATATGAGGGTGGATCCAGATCAGTTAGTCTAGATGGCCCTGAGGAGGGCTTGGGATTTTACCCAAAGTGGAGAGAAAAATCCCCTGAGGGTTTGTAGCAGCAGAGTGGAACGCCATTGTAAAGATACGGTCACTGAGCTCCAGAAGGCAGGATGATTTCTCTGGCGCTATTGGCTAGGCAGTGTCCAGCAGGGCTCAGGCATCTGGACTTACATCTCAGTTTTTCCAAGTGATGGTAGGCTACAGGGCCTATTTTTGGTTCTGGGGATCTTTAGGCAACCTGTGATCAGATCGCTTGTTGAGGCGGAATGGACTGACCTCTGCTCATGGCGCAGCCTTGTTCCTTGCCAAGGCCAACCTGCCCCAGCCATCAGCATCCAGACTATTTCTCCTCTCCCAGCCACGACCAAGGTCAGCCTTTCTCCCTCCACCTTCTTTCCTAGGCTAAACATGCTCTTTCCAGCACACAATATAAGATGTAGATTTGGTGTGTTACCAGAAATCAGTGACTTAAAAGGAGAGGATTCAGTTTTCAAGATCTCATTTTGGGAGTTTCCCAGTGTATGGAGGATGATTTGGGGACAATCTGAAATTAGAGCTCATGGTAGGCATTTACTACTCCTCCTGCCCCTCCTAACTAGAGGCAAGAAGGTAAACACAAAGAATTATTATTATCATTATTATTATTGAGGGACATTATATAATATGAGAAGGGTCAGTTCTTCAAGTAGGCATAGCAATTTGAATGTGCAAGTATCTAACAAGAGAGCAAAAACAGACAAAGCTGAAAGGTGAAATATGCAAATTCACAGTTATGGCTGGAGAGGTCAACACGCCTGTCTCAGGGGAAGAACCAAGAGACAGAAAGTCAATATGGATATTATTATTACTGAGAGCACATGCCAGGCTGTATGCTCAATGCTTGCATCGTCTCATTTGGTCAACACAGTAGCCTATGAATTAGGTATTGCTACCATCCTCAGTTTCAAAATGCACATTGGAGCTCCTAGAGCTAAAATGATAATAAAACCATAAATTAGTGGCAAAGCTAGCTCGTCTCTAGAGTTTCACCTCTTTTTCACCATATTCTGCTCCCTCCCAAATATAGGGATAGGGCTGAAATTAGGGGTTCCAACTCCTCTGGGAGTCCCGCTCTGCTGAGATGTGTGGGCCTGACCTGCTCACGAAGGGGAGTGAGATCGTGGCTGGTGTGTAGGTGCATTTTCCCGTGACCACCTTGAGGGTACCAGCTTCATCAATTTTAAAGCTGATAGTTGTCTGTAGGACAAAGTTGAGGGTCAGGTCAACAACCGCACCCAGCAGAGGCCTGTAGGGAATAAGATTCACAGTTAACAGAGGTGGAGAAGTCCCTTCTTGTTCCTCACTTGAGTTCCCTTCTCCGTGGACGTTATATGGAGTGTGTGCAGACATTGTCAATATTGTCTGTATTCTTTATGGAATCTACATTCTTACGTTAGGTTTTTCTTCTCCTGCCACAAGGGTTTCTCTCATGTGAAATTTCTATGCAGTATTACACTGATGATTAAAATACATATAATAGCCAGCATTTCTTTAGCACAAATTCTATGTTAGGTATTTCAAACAAAAGTATCTTACCTGGATTAATCCATTTAAACATGACCGCACTACCTGACAGAAAATTACTATCTCTATTTTCAGGATGTGGAAACATTTGGTATAGAGAGGTTAAGTAGCTATCCCCCAAGATCTCATAGCTAATAAATGATGAAATCATAGTGCATTTAATTGATAAAGACTCTTCTACACATCTTCATTTTATTTCTTTGTATCTTTAAAGTAATTAAAACACTTAAAAACTATAGTTTCCATATAATTTTCATATGCTCTTCATTACATACTGTACAAGACTGTGTGGCCCATACTGGTCACTGTCATTTAAAGAGAATCTTGAGAGACAAAGTGATGCTGCAGGAAACTTTATCAAAGAGTTATAAATGTTTGATCTTCTCAGTTTTCAAGTTTTCTAATTAGATAAGCATGATGATTTTGGACATATATTTCATGGAGGATTTTTTTAACAAAAAGATTGGCTATGGCCAATGTTTCTTAGGACATTTTAAATGTTAGGTTTTCAGTCGTGTCCGACTCTTTGCAAGCCCATGGACCATAACCCACTAGGCTCCTTTGTCCATGGAATTCTCCAGGAAAGAATACTGGAGTTGGTAGCCACTACCTTCTCCAGGGGATACACCCTCTGAGCCACCAGGGAAGCCCAAGAATGCTGGAGTGGGTAGCCATTTCCTTCTCAAGGGAATCCTCCCAACCCAGGGATGGAACCCAGGTCATCCACGCTTCAGGCAGATTCTTTACCATCTGGAGCCACCAAGGAAGCCCTTAAACCTGGAAAGGTTTCCTTCTTTTGCAGGTTGGGAGACCAAGTCAGAAGCATGGAAAGGTACCCGATGCCAGATTGGAGATCTACTGGTATACCGCACTGCATCTCTCAAACCTCAGAGTCTAACCAATACTCACAGGGTCAGGGTGGCCTTAGCAGTGATGAAGATACTCAGCTTAATGCCTCCAGGAGTCCCTTGGAATGTGATATTCCCGATGTTGATGCTCCCGATTTTCAACCTGTGCGAAAACCACAATTCACCCTTGTCATTCCTCATAGCAGCCATTGCTGGGCTCTGCTCTATGCCAGTCTCATGCTTAGCATTAGAGCCTGACTAGCTTTGCCTGCTTGGGTCTTCATGACAGCCCAGTTCAGAGGCTGGATTCTCTCCACTGGATGGCATGGCAGGAGACAGCTGTAATTCTCTCAAGACTCCAGGGTGAATATGTGCCAGAGTCAGAATTTGGTTTCTTAACAAATCAAAGTATAGTTGCTTTACAGTGTTGTGTTAGTTACAGGTGTACAGCTAAGTGATTCAGATATAGATAGATAGATAGATACGTGTGTGTGCTGGTCACTTCAGTCGTGTCTGACTCTTTGCGACCCTATGGACTGTAGCCCACGAGGCGCCTCTGTCCACCAGGCTCCTCTTGATTCTCCAGGCAAGGCTACTTGAATGGATTGCCTTTTCCTTCTCCAATAGATGGATATAGATATAGGTATTTATAGGTAGAGACAGAGATACTTCTCATTTCATATTTTTCCCCTTATAGGTGGTTACAAACTATTGAGCATAGTTCCTTGGGCTATATAGTAGGTCCCTGTTGGTTGTCTGCTTCATATGCAGCAGTGTATATATGTTAATGCCAAACCCCTAATTTATCTCCCATACTGCTTTCCCTTTATGTAACTGTAAGTTGTTTTTTTATGTCCACTAGTCTGTTACTGTTTTGTATAAGTTCATAGCATCATCTTTTAGATTCCACATATAAGTGATATCATGTGATATTTGTCTTTCTCTGACTTCACTTAGTATGATTATCTCTACATCCATCCATTTGTTGCTGCAAATGGCATTATTTCATTCCTTTTTAGCAGAGCCAGATTTTGAAGCCAGAACTGCTTAGCTCCCAGACTTCATGTATGTGGCCACGTATGTGGTATAAATTCTAGTTTCCTCTGTCCTGAGGTCATCCAGACTTTTATACTCAGCTATATTCAGGGAAGAAAAGTTTTATTGCTTGGAAAAGCGACTTTAGGTACCAGCAAACAGGTAGAGATGAGAGTGAAGAGAATCTTTATCCTGAACCTGAAATCACATGGTAAGAAAGCAAGCCTAGACTCTTAATAGCCTTGATAGGTCCTTCAGTCCTGCCTCTAATTTTCCCAAACTCTAGAAGAGCTGGCCTCAGTTCCACTCTCAGGGATTCACAATTTTTTTTTTTAAATTTTTCTATCCTTGATCTTAAACTTACCTCCCCAAAGATATCTCTTCTCTTTTGGAGCAAAGAGCTTCAATGTGAACTCAACATCAACTCACCGTAAACACCTGACAAGTAGTTGAAGATTTTTAGTATTGTCATTGTCTGACAAGATCTCAGCTTCCTGGATATTCTTGGTAAGTACATCCTTCACAGCGATCTGCTCCAAACATGTGAAATCCCGGAGAAACTTGCCATCAGCCTTCACTTTCTCAAGTTCAGCTGTGAAAGCAATCCCATTCAGTGTGATACACAACTTATGAAGCAGCTCCCATGCACGAGCCACTAAATGAGACTGTTTCATTCTCTTTACAACAACCCCATAAAGTAGGTATTACTATTGTCTGCACTTTCTTTTTTTTTTTTTGCAGAAAACATAACTTTATTAATGACTTCACTAACAACAATGCTGCTTAAGTGAAAAAGATATCTGAAATGCTTTACTAAATAATCGTATAATTTTCCTTGTTAATTGGTTGTGAATACAATCTTATAACTAACCTTAAAACACAAACCACCCTTGATAGTTTGTCTTGTTTGACAACAATTTATGATCATTTATATACTGATACAATACTAACAACAAAATATAATAAGCATTATGATAAGATTATACTAGATTCTGAAATAGAAGAAATCCTCGTATCATGAAATATCTTAGGTATCATCAGGCGACCCCAGTGGCTCAGCAGTAGAGAACCTGCCTCCCAATGCAGGAGATGTGGGTTCAATCTCTGGGACGGGAAGATTCCCTGGAGAAGGAAATTGCAACCCACTCAAGTATACTTGTCTGGGAAATCCTATAGACAGCAGATAGGGTCTCAAAGAACTGAACACAAATGAAGCAACTGAGCATGCACACATCATCACTGAGTTTTTAAAAACAAGAAAATATTGCTTTAAACCTTTAAAATCATGTTCATTTGGCTTATTTTTAAAATATATAAATTCTAAAAATATATCAAGGGTATCTGATAAGGACTTTTTATAACTTTCAGTTCTGCCAACATTCCCAAAATGCATCCTTGACAACAATATCGCTGGGCATAGGGGGCTGGGGACAGGGTGCGGGGGGCAGGAGGCAGGAGCAGAGGGGGCAGCCTGAGATAGTCACTGATGAGGGGCGACCCCTCAGTGTGAGTCAAATTACAACTGGAACTCGGTCATAGAACTGTTTGTCCACCACAGGCATCATTCCTCACATTCAAATTATTCTTCCATTTTTCCCCCTAAAGCCTTTCTTTCCTCTGTCTCTAGTTCCCATATAAGCCCTTGTCCTAAACACACATTTATTTTGCTTTCTTTTCCCCTCTCTTTTGTTCCACTGGTATAACATAAGAGATCAGCTTCATTAACTTTCTTCTAGAGAAGAATGGAAATATGACCAAAGATAAGAATTTATCAAGTTTAAATTTTAGGGTTCTAAAAACCTAAGTGGTTTAATCACTGGTTGCCCAAAAACATTCTTTGTTTCTTTTCCAAGATGATGATGATTCTTCATAGATTTCCTTTTTCCATATGGGCACCCTGGCTTTTAAAGCATCAATGGCATAGCTCACAGCTTCAAGGGATGCAGCCCTATGGGCTGAGGACACAGCAATGATAACGCTTGCTTCTGTCACTGCAACCAAGCCAAGTTGATGAAACACGGCTATGTGTTTGACTGGCCATTTCTGTCTAATGTCACTACAAATTCTTCTGATCTCATTTTCTGCCATTGGTAGATACGCTTCATACTCTAAGCTAATGACTTTTTTCCCTTCAAAATTATTCCTTGTAGTCCCTACAAATAGGGATATTGCACCACAGAGTGGAGAAATCACCAGCTGTGAGGCTTCATCTACTGAAAGTTTCTCAGGTGTGAATTTTATTATATCTTTAGATTTCTCTTCAACTTCATTCATATCTTTCCCAGGTTGCTCAAAAGTACTACCCTCCACTAATGGGAGGGATAATGGCAATTTCATCTCCTGATTGAAGCTGGAGGAGCTGATCTCCAAGCTCGACATATTCTTGACGAACAGCAAATATCACCTGATTTCTGACATCAGCCAATCCAGGATGGTGTGTTTCTATCTCATTCCACAGCTGCAATGCTTTTATTTCTTGTGGCACAGAAATGGTCTCTGAGCAAATTCCTGCTATTTCAGCGCTTTTTGCAAAATACAGCACTTCCACCTGGCACCGGGGCACCATCCCGCCAGGGCAGCCTCGCCCGGGAGCCCAGCCGCGGACTGTCTGCACTTTCGTATGAGGAAATAAAGGATCAAAAAGTTAAGATATGGGCCTAAAGTCCCACAGCTAGGAGATCTTGTTTGTTCTATGCTGCCTTCATACTAATATATACTCATTGTTCATCAACAAAGCAATCAATCCACTTTGTAGGCAATAGATATTGATTGAACATCAGCTTCTAACAGTGAAGCTCCAATAAGATACTCAAACAAATGAAATAAATTTGAAATAAACTAAGAAATGGAAAATCTAGAATCGAGGAAAATTTATGGCTCCAACTCATGAAAGTGGCAAATAGGATTCCCAGGAACAGTCTTGCAGCAGACTTAGAAAGAAATGACTCATACAGGAGAACAAAGACAGAGTGTCCTAATGGGGGTCCTTCAGAGAAAAAGAGATTTGATAGAGTGATGGCAGATGTAGAATGGCACATTTGGAAAGAATTAAGAATATATGTTTTGAAAGTAAGTCAAATGAGAAACAAGCCAATAACTAGTTCAAGGAAAAGCAAAAGGCTACAGGAAAAGATATGTAATCATAGTAGTGCTACTCGACTCTGCAACAGACAGTATCACCTAATTATAATGATGCAAACAGAGATAGAAACTACATTTGGTCCTGTAACTTACTAGGTGAACTTGATTCGGACACCTTGTTTCTGAGCTTAGTTTTATCAGCAATGAAACTGGGAAGTACATTTTTGAAGGTTGCCTAAGTCCTGGCAAGGTTTAAAGGCAGTCATTTTCAGAAGTTAGTTTCTCCTATAAAGAAAACTCAAAATGGATCAAAGATCTAATCATAAGACCAGAAACTATAAAACTCCTAGAGGAAAACATAGGCAAAACACTTAAACATAGGCAAAACACTCTCCGACATAAACCAAAGCAGGATCCTCTATGACCTACCTTCCAGGATATTGGAAATAAAAGCACAAATAAACAAATGGGACCTAATTAAAATTAAAAGCTTCTGCACAACAAAGGAAACTATAAGAAAGGTGAAAAGGCAGCCCTCAGAATGGGAGAAAATAATAGCCAATGAAGCAATGGACAAACAATTAATCTCAAAAATATACAAGCAACTCCTGCAGCTCCATTCTAGAAAAATAAACAACCCAATCAAAAAGTGGGCCAAAGAACTTAACAGACATTTCTCCAAAGAAGACATAAAAATGGCTAACAAACACATGAAAAGATGCTCAACATCACTCCTTATCAGAGAAATGCAAATCAAAACCACAATGAGGTACCACTTTACACCAGTCAGAATGGCTGCCATCCAAAAGTCTACAAGCAATAAATGCTGGAGAGAATGTGGAGAAAAGGGAACCCTCTTACACTATTGGTGGGAATGCAAACTAGTACAGCCACTATGGAAAACAGTGTGGAGATTCCTTAAAAAACTGCAAACAGAACTGCCATACGACCCAGCAATCCCACTGCTGGCATACACTCCGAGGAAACCAGAATTGAAAGAGACACATGTACCCCAATGTTCATCGCCACATTGTTTACAATAGCCAGGACATGGAAGCAACCTAGATGCCCATCAACTGACGAATGGATAAGAAAGCTGTGGTACATATACACAATGGAATATTACTCAGCATTAAAAAAAAATTCATTTGAATCAGTTCTACTCAGGTGGACGGAACTGGAGCCTATTATCCAGAGTGAAGTAAGCCAGAAGGAAAAACAAAAATACAGTATACTAACGCATATATATGGAATTTACAAAGATTGGTAACGAGAACCCTGCATGCGAGACAGCAAAAGAAACGCAGATGTATAGAACAGTCTCGTGGATTCTGTGGAAGAGGGCAAGGGTGGGATGATATGGGAGAATGGCATTGAAACATGTTAATTATCATATGTGAAATCAATCGCCAGCCCAGGTTTGATGCTTGGGGCTGATGCACTGGGATGACCCGGGGGAGGGAATCGGGAGGGAGGAGGGAGGAGGGTTCTGGAGGGGGAACATATGTATACCCATGGCGGATTCATGTCAATGTATGGCAAAACCAACACAATAAAGTAAAGAAAATTAAAAAAAAAAAAGAATGTTAGTCAGTGAGCTGGTAATGTTTCCAGGAAATGAGAAGGCCAAGTTCTCTTAAGAAATCAGAATTAAAAAGCAATATGACTAAGTGGAAAGGCAGTAGTTTTAAGCCTACCTAGGTTTGATAAAGATTAACTTCCAATTAGGCCATACAAATTACCAAGAAGATTGAATGACTCAACGGAAAAATATGCTGCAAATATAAATAAAATATTTAATTTAAATATGTAAATGAGAAAATATGAAAAAATGGGTGAATTTTTTCAAAATTAGAGAAATAGTTGTCACTGATCATCCCTCTTGCTGACTCACATTCAAATGCACTGTCATCAGCCTCAAGTCCTTTTTTAAGAGCGGATTGCAGCTCTCTCACAGCATCGTTGTCAAGAAGAGACGCTGAGGTCCCAGTGAGCAGGCCACACAAGAGAACAAGTTTCCAAAGCTGAAACATCTTGTCCTGACTCCTGGACAGTCATGGGAGGAACAGGAGTGAGAATTACCCATAGGGAGATGGGATGTTTAATGAGCACCTATCACTCTGATCTGACACTCAGCAGTCCTTGAAGATAGATGTGGTCATCTCCTCTCTTACAGATGGGCAGCTCAGGTCAGGAAGCTAGAGCAACTTGCACAAAGATACACAACCACTGAGTAGAGGAGATAATATTTGAGAAGTGACGCTTGACTACAGGTTAATGCTCTTTACAGAGAGGTCATTTGCATTTTCTGGCTTCTCTGCCTGGAACATTTCCCTCTTCTTTGCATTTTCTCATGAGTCACTTCTTGCTGAGTCTCCAGCTTCACTAAGACATCATGTCCTCTATAAAACCCACTCTAGGCCCCTTCCCAGGGTCTAGGTCAGGGGACCCCACTCTACCATCTTGTTGCCTTCATTCTCTGATCAGAATCCTTGGTACTATTAGTGATGGCTTGCCTCCTTTCTCACCAGGCTGTGAACTCCTTAGACAGAGACTGTAACTTTGTGAATTCCAATCGATAGTAAAAACCCTGCACCTAATACAGTACAACAAAATTAAGGTTTACAGAATAAAAGTATGAACAAATAAACAGGCACCACATCATGACCCCACATTGCTCACCAGTTTGAAACTTCTCCTAATATTTCTTAATTTGCTATATTGACAATATTAGCTCATTCATGTGGCCCTATCTCTCTGCCTCTTGGCCCCAGAGCCTTCTGAAGATCTCCATGTGGGGGTGACATTAAGGGGGAAGCCCTCCATTCACAGATTTGGAAGAAAATACTTACAAAATCCTTGCTCCCCTACACAGTCTCCTGGAATTCTGCTGGGTGGTGATGGCCCTTATATTGTGGTGATGGGTGGGAGGCTGCCCCTGGAAACAAGGCCTGGGTCCAGAGCCATTCAAGGAGATTCCAAAGAAAATAATCCTCGTCTAGAGTGAACAGAACGAGAGTTCCAATGCAAAGGTCACCCAGGACGCTTGAATTGAAATGGGTGGATATGGAGAGGACTCTGTGCCAAGACTAAGAGCAGGCTCTCATGGAAACTCCAGCTGCCAAGATAGTGACCACTTTAGGTGGGGTCTGGGGTAAAGACTGAGAATGGATGAACTGGAGAATGTTGTGATAGGAGGCCCCATAGTGATCATCCAGTCTAATTTTGTCATCATTTGGAAACAGTTCAAGAGAAGGAGAGCAACAAGTTTGAGGTCACCCAGTAAGACATGGACAGAGATGTGCTAGAATTATGCTCCATGGAGTGAGGGTCAAGTACTAGTGAGGCCATTTTTTCCAACTCTTATCTTTTGAGTGCTCTCCACCACATTCCTCAAAGTGGAGCCAGCCTCAGGGCAGATGTTTGCAATGATGCATTGTTCAATACCATCCTCCAAAGTCTACCTGCTCATTTAATTGGCAGAGTTCCCCCTGAGAGACAACGATATCTGCCTGCACAATACCTTCTTATATGCGGTCTCCCTCTGCACACTTGCCCCCAGACCCCTCTACTCTCAATGCAGCAGCCAGAGGGGTCTCATTCAGTGTAAAGCCAAAGTCCCCATCAGGGTCCCCGTGTCATCTGCTCACTGCCACTCCAAACCATCTTGCTCTCCCTCCATGGCCCCTTCTGTCTTCCTTCTGTTCTAGAAAGATTCAAGCCTCTTTGCTGCCTTGGGCTTCTGCACAGACCATTCCATCTTCCCAGAACTCTCCTCCCTAGCTGTCACTAGCTCTGGACATCACCTCACAAATTCTGTGACTGTCCACCTGAGGTGGTCCCTCCCTTTCCCCCGGGACTCGCCTTCTGGTGGGCTCCTTTCATAGCAAATTATCATCATTTGACTTTTTCCCCTTGTTCTCTGCCCTCAGCAACTTGTTACCATCCTTTGCTCTATGGCTTTCCTCTCGCATGGGTCCCCCAAACCTTAACCTGGCTCTAGAGGGCTCCAAGCCACTCTGGAGCATCCTATAGCGCCATCCACTCCCTGGGAAGATGGTAAGGGTCCCATCACCAGAAATGCTCAGGAACTTGACCAGATGGCTGCGAAGACCCTGCGCAGCTTGATGAAACTGTGAGCCATGATTCTAAACTTCCTTAGGCTCTACAGAAACCATGTCACACATTTGTGTGACTCCTCTTCCCAGATTTTTTTTCTCCCTGGGTCTGGCTCAGGGAGAGCTATGGTTCTGAGCTATGGAACGTGGAGCTATGGTTCCCTCAGGCTTCCTGCCTCTTTCCTTTTCTCAATCTCCCTGCCTCCCAAGACCCCACCTCCACCTGACCAAGGCCTCCTGAGTCACAGTGGCTGGTGCTATTTCTCACCATGGACCACACCCAGGACAAAGCCAGCTTCTTGCACTGATATCAGCCTCCACTCATGGCTGAGCTTTGAGGCGAAATGATCTTCATGCTTGATCCCTGTTGGTGGGTCTGGGGCTGGCACACAAATTTCTACTTTCTAAGGAACCATGTTCCCATGCTGACTCACTCCTTTAGAGGTTCACTGGCTCCAATTCACATGAAGACAGAACTTCACCACACCTTCAGGGTCCCCCATCTGCTAAGGCATTTAGGGGACTCCCTAGTCTAGTACACACTAAACTGATTCTACCAAACTGGAGAGAAACCATGTCTCCCTTCTTTCTGAGGTCCTCTGTCCTCTGCTCCCTACAGTGTGTTTGGCACTATTAAACAGCATATTCATACTTACACATATGAAGACATGAACATTCAACATGCATGCGTGCATACCTGTAAGAATAAGACAACATACACTAGATTCAAGAAGAAAACACCTACAATTATCCCCCTATTTTAAGGGTACTTTTACAGAATCATGGAGACCATGTTACCAGAGTTCTGGTGAAAAAAGGTCTCTAGGCACAAAAGGGGCTGTGGGTCTCCACAGATTGCCTGGGCTTGTTTTTGTCCTTAAAGATACAGTTAAGAAACAATTATCTGACACAGTTCACTAGAAAATGAAGCCATACAAAGGGAATGAGACAATATATCCTTTCAGTGCCTGGATCCAGCTGTGCCTGATGTCCTCTGTGCCCTAGACTTTCCAGTTCAAATACATTTCTCCCTCCCCACCATTTTTGTTGAAGTCAGTGTGAATTGGGTTCTGCTATTCAAACCCGCAGTAAGTCCTGACTCAGCACACTTATAGACTCACATTTGCTTCCTCCCTTCTGATGACTATGCGAGGGTCACATGACCATATTGGAAACGCAACAGACTTCAAAGCCTCAGAAGATCTTAGAATTCATCAATTTAACCTCCTTGCTGAAAAGTCTTGGGAGCTTGTGGCCCAGAGAAGGAGAAAGACTCATCCAAGACTACATCCAAGGGTTCAAAGTGATTTGAACCCTACTTACTTTCCTCTTTCATTTCATCTCTTTTGGTTTTGTTGACGTTTTAAACTTTGGGCAATGGTCTTGGGGGAAAAAAGAAAAAGACTAACCAGAATCACCTAGTAAGTTTCTTCAAATTATAGATGCCTGAGCCCCTCCCTAGGTACTTAGGCTTAGGGGTTCCAGGGTGGCTGACCAGAAATGGAAATAACTGGACTAGATAGCTCAAAGGTACCTTCTACCTTGAGTTCTATGAGCTGTGACCCCCATGCCATCCTCTGGAACTTCAGCTCTGCCTAGACATGACCCTCACAACCCAATATGCTTACACTGCTTCATCTTGTTTCCTCTTCTCAGCAACCACACAGAGGGTGTTACTGCACCCATTTCCCAGCCGAGGAACATGAGGTTCAGGAGGGCAGGATGACTTGTTCAAGGTCACACAGATGGGAAGGGGCAGAGCTGGGTAGTGCACCCAGTTCTACATCCTCTCCCATCCAGGACGGCTGTTCCAGCTCCCATCCTCTGGGGGCAGCAGCGAGTTGCATTCTTTGGCCACAGTGTCCAGCACCCAGGAGGGCCACCGGTGAACGGCTGACCCTGGGCTTGGCCCCACAGGTTCGCTTTCGCCATTGGTGCTCACGACAACCCCATGAGAAGACTTGAAGCCCTATTTTCCAGTTGAGGAAACTGAGGCTCAGGGAAGAGAGGTGACTCACACATTCCCACATGGACAGGGCACAGAATTGGACTTACCAGGGAAAGACCTTTCACCCAGATCACATTGAGGCCAGCTGGTTTGGCAGGAGCGTCTTTGGACTTGAATATCCTGTTTATTCCTCGAACTCTGCTGTTTTATTTGGTTGTAACGCCTGGTGCATTGGGCATGTGTCAACCCGGAACACCCGGTAGAGGAAATACAGATGGGTGCCCACTTGACATCAGACTGGGAGCACCAGCAGAGGTCTCTGGGTCATTCAGGGTTTCCCCTCCATTCTTCCATCTGCTTCTCAATAGGAACCTGTAAGCCTCTCCTGGACATGAATGTGGCCAGGGCAGAATGTGGCCAGGGCTGGAGGCTTGGGGGGCTAGTGTCCCTCATGCTGACTGTGATCCCACCATTAGAGCCCAGAGCAGGTGCCGAAGCCTGGGGCTTGGATTTGAGGAACCCATCCAGCAGAACCTTGGACCCATCAATAGACCACCCTCCCAGACTGTCTGTGCCCAGTTTTGCAAACACTGGGGTCCCTCTTCCCCTGGTTATGGGCACAGAGCTGAGGGCTGTGCTAAAATCTTGTGAAGAGAGTTGTCCCAACTCAGAAACACAGGCCAAGAGACTGGGTGTGATGCAGTGAATTCAACCAGGTTTTACCCCAGGCTTCACCTGGTAAAATGGCTAAACAGCACTGTGCTTGGATCCTGGTGGCAAATGGAAATTAAAAGCATACCAAGGGGGTGGTGCTCATACCCCAGTTTCAGTGCTGGGCCAGCTGTGTTTGAATCCACTCTCTTCACTTGTTACAGGCTGTGCAGTCTGGATGAGGAACTTCATCTCCCTGAGCCTCAGGTCCCCTGTGTAAATGGGACTAAAGATGGGATTCTCCCCCAGGTGTGAGCTGTGGTGCGGTGGGATAATGTGTATGAGGGGCTGAGCATGAGGTAGGTCCCTGATATGCAGTAACACCGGTGCTGAAATGACGATGACAGTTGTTCCTGTTGTCTGGTCACTTCACCCCCCACTCACCTCCCATCTACACTTGGCCCTACCCCAAGAGTTATGAAGAAGATGAGGTGAGAAGTTAAAGCATCCAGTATGCTTAATGCTTAATCAATGGCTAATGCACCTCTTATTTTCGAGTGCTGGATGAGATAAAATGGTCTCAGGTCACCAGTATACCAGTGTCCACAAATTCTGGCTCCCTTGGGTGATGGTGTATCACCTTCCTTGGCAGGTGTCCTTCCTCATAAGCCTAAATTTCCCTTCTGGGACTGAGTTAGCAATGACAGTACCACAGTCCCAAATACAATCTGATTGATGGTAGGAACACGATGAAGCTTTCTGGTAGGATGTCCTCACAGGCAGCTCCTGGACATGGAGGGAAGGATTGATTAGTGATGTCTGCCACAGGTTCAGGAGGGGAGAGTGGAGACACTGTGTATTTGCCACTGTGGGTCCAGGTCATATCCAAGAGGCCCTTTATCCAGCGATGGGCATATTAACACCATATGTTCATGGAGGGTGTGACTCTGGGACTTGCCTGGTGCTGGGGGAATGAGAAGGAGACCCCTATCTAGGTTCCAGTCTTGGCTCTGTTAGTAACCTGCTTTGTGACTCTGAGTATGATGTTTGTTTTCTCTCAGGGTCTCTGTTTCCTCTAACTGCAAAATGAACAGAGGTTTTCTGCTAGACGGACCCCCTCAGGGCTTTGAGAGGTGTTTCAGGAACATCTGGTGACTACTTGCTACATCCCACCAGCTTGGGCACCCCATACTCTTGCTTTGAGCATGAATCCCACCAGCTCCTTGGGCACAGTGATTACAACCCATTCTCTCAAACTGTAAGGATCAAGACCACCATCTTCATGGCAGGGCCTGACATAGAGTAGACACTCAAATATTTATTACAGCTTGCAGAAGCATTTTTCTTTAATGCTGATTAATTAAAATGTACACATTTAGAAACCATGCATTTCATTACAATAAAACAGAAGCTTTGGCTCGATTCAGCCTTGGGTGTGCATCCCAGATTTCTCCCTTGTTGGCTGTGTGACAGCAGGCAAGTGACCTAACATCTCAGCTGTTTCTAACCATGAAATTAGAACTAGAGTGTCCTCTAACGTTGAAGAGCTACTGGGGGTACTAAATAAGGAAATGTCAGTAGAGAGCCCATCGCAGTAGTGGCTGGAAAAGGTGCTCCGTGGAGAACAGTGATGATCACCATAGCTAGTATTGCAATACATAGGAGTGAGTGGTGACCTAAGAAGCCTTTAGGAGCCCAGGAAAATGGGGAGGGTGACCAGGGGCAGTGTGTGCAGTTCTTAAAAGTATCATAGGCCTGGGCTCAAGTCATGGCATTGCCATTTATTAGCCTTGTGAGCGTTCCCTCTCAGAGACTCAGCTTACTCACCTGTAAAGTGGGCACACTGGGTGTACCTACGTCATTGAACTCATCTGAAGGGTACACAGTTAGCTTGTGTAAAGCTGAACTCACGTCCCTAAAGATGTGCTTTCTTCCTCTTCCACTGGAGTGGGAGCCTTGCGAGGCAGGGATCTTATCTGTTTTGTGCCCTGACATGTCCCCAGTGTCATAACGATGCCTTGTGATTGTGGCTGACGAATATATGTTTCCTGACGTGCTGTTGTTGCTGTCATTATAGCACATAGACCAGGGACCCTGCCCACGGTGACTTCCCTGAGGGAAAGCAATGTGCTTCCCATGCTCGTCTGCCTGTCCACAGACACTGGGACTTCTGTTGCCCTGAGACCCACCCCTGCCTTCTCTCTGGGCCACCCCTGTTCAGGTGACCAGAGGTATCTGTAGTGGCCAAAGGAGTGGGCCTGACTGGCCCGAGGTTTCTCCCCTACACACGTTACTCCAGCTGGTGGGGATATAGCCAGTAGTCCGCAGATATTCCTGACCACCTCTCAGAGCCCTGAGCGTTCAGCTGTGTAGGAGGAAACCTCTGTTCATTTTGTCATTAGAGCAAATGGAGACCCTGGAGAAAATGAACATCTTACTCAGAGTCACAAAGCAGGTTATAAACTGAGCCAAGACTGGAACCCAGATCAGGGTCCCTCTTCCATCCCACACCCCTAGGCAGGTCCCAGAGGCCCACCCTCCATGAGCATGTGGTGTCCATGCGCCCATCACTGGTTGGAGGGACCATTAGGGATGACCTGGTCTTGCACTGGCAAGCATGTAGTTGTTCCACGCTTCCCCCTAAACTTGTGGCAGACATCACTAATCAATCCTGCCCTCCAAGCCCAGGAGTGCCTGGGAGGCCTTCTCTGCAGAAAGCTCCATCCAGTGCCTACAATCGATGAGGTGTGCTTGACACCATAGTTCTTAGAGTTTCTAACATGGTCCTGAACAGGAAGCTGGGGCTTCGTGAAGCCTGCACTTTCCAACAGAGGGAGTCGAAATTTCTGCCTGCACTTTCCAACAAAGGGAGTCGAAATTTCTAGACACAGGTCTATACACCAGCCAGCAAGGGAGTCAGAATTTGTAGACGCAAGTCTACTGGAAATCTGAGCCCATCTAGCTCATGTGGTCTTCATAGCACACAAATATAAGAAACGTAGTTGCCTTTGATTAAGCATACCGCATATCGGATGCTTGATCTCCTCACTTCATCCTCTCCATAACCCTGTGCAGTGGTGTCATTGCAGATAGGGGATCTGAGGTGGAGGGGAGTGAAGTGACCAGACATCAGCAATAATTATAGTCATCACCATCACTGTTGTAACTGTGTATCAGGGGCCTACACACATGATCCCGCCACATCCTCAAGCACACCAGGGAGGACAGTCCCACAGTTAGTTCCATTTCACACTAGAGGACCTGAGGTTAAGGGAGATGAAGTCCCTTGTCCAGGTACCACAGCCAGCAATAGGCACAGAGAGGATTCAAACCCAATCTGCCTGACCCCAAAGCTGGGTCTGACAACCACGCCCTGGGAATGCATTTTATTTACATTTTGCCACCATGATCCAGGCACCATGTTTTACTCATTTACTCAGTTTTACTCATTTTACAATGGGGCAGCTGAAGCTTGGGACCAACACTGTGTCTGAGTTCACTACATCTCTCTGGAACCCATAGGTCATGGCTCTGAGGTGAGAAAAGTCTCTTCACAAGATTTTGGCACAGTCCTCAGCTCTGTGCCCACAACCAGGAAAAGAGGGACCTCTGAAATTTGCAGAACTGGGTACAGACAGCAAAGAGGTGGTCTGCTGACAGGTTCAAAGCTCTGCTGGATGGGATACTCCATGTTCCAGGCCCAGGCTTGGGCACCTGGCCTGCCACCTTCTCCCTGCTCCATGCTCTGATGCAGGAACCACAATCAGGGTGAGAAAGGCTAGCCTCTCAAACCTCCAGCCCAACTCCTACTTTGTCCTGTTGGCGTTCATCAGACCCAAGAGATGCAGCTGGGGGACCGGAGGTGATGGACCCTGGATGACCTGGAACTCTCCACCGGTGCTCTCAGCCTGTGCCAAGTGGGCACCCCTCTGGGCTTCCTGGATCGGTTGTTCCGGTTGACAGGGGCCCAATGCATCAGGCGTAACAACCAACTCAAACAGAAGCAGTCGAGGAATAAACAAGGCATTCAAATCCGTGGACAGTCCTGCCCCACCAGCTGGCCTCAATGTGATCTGGGTGAAAGGTCCTTCCCCTCGGGCCCAAATTCTGGGTTCTTGTCCTTGTGAGACCTGGGCAAGTCACCTCCCTTCCTGTTTTAGTATCCTTTTGTTTTGGTATGATTTAAAGTCTTTATGTGTTCTTTTATGTGATAACTACAGGGCTTTCTCTTGTGATTGTCATTGTTCAGTGGCTCAGTTGTGTCTGACTCTTGGCGACCCCAGGGACTGCAGCCTGCCAGGAGATGGTGAAGGACAGGGAAGCCTGGTGTGCTGCAGAATTCTATAACTGGTGAAGCACAAGCTGTCCTTCAGAACCAAAGAAGGGAGAAAGACTATTCTGCACAAGCAGAAGCTGAGAGAGCTCATCCTTTGTCTGACAGTTCATAGGTCTCCATTTCTTGAGGATCACTTATTAGAGCTTCATTAATTTCCTTTGGTGGTATCATAGTTCACTTATGCTGTGTGATCCTGAAGTCCTTATACAGAATCACATATCTGAGTAATCAGGCTCCTCCTCCAGATTTACAGGTTTGCTTTGGCAGAGACAGTTTTTCACCAGTCAGCTCAACTTCATTTTCTGGGTGTGTCTGAGCATGACGTCCTTGGCAAGATGGAACCTGCTATGTTGGTCTATTTGGGGGTGAGGCAATGGTTTGAGCTCTGAGAATGAGCATAGGGGTGCACCTCTGCCTGAAGACATTTGGATCCAACTGCTGGCTTGATTCCTACTTAGGTGAAGCTGTAGAATGAGCTCTGCAGTTGTCTGGGTTCTCTGGCCAGACTTACTAGACGTTCAGGGACTTGATGTTATATGCAGTACAATATGCTGCAGGACCGGACCCACACCTCTAGATTTACTCTTTCAACGCTTGAGTATGCTGAATTTCGTGCCATGAAGCCATCAGTTTTGCTCTGCAAATAAGCAAGGTCTCTGGCTGTTCTGTCTTCAAGGGCTACAGTACTTCGGACTGTTGAATGGGCTACACAGCTTCCCACGTGCTCTGGTTAAGTTCTGTAGTTGAGCAGTGCCGGGAGCCGTCAGGATGCCCCCTTGCTCGGATGACAAGGTCATGAGACTAAGAAAGTATTTGCAAAGCTGGCATCCTGGGCAAGCCCCACCCTGGTATTTTTCTTGGAAGTTCTGTCCATGCTCGGAACATTGGCTCATCTCAGTAGGTCAGTCACAGTTGGAAAGAATTCGTCCTGAGATAATCCCCCCAAGACCTTATAGACCAGAGGATCCGGGAAGGTGGATCACCTTCCCCGGGGGCTAAGGAGGAATGAAAGGGACATTTAAATAGGTTACTACTCCTCCTACTAATTACTGGGGAGTTTACCAAGAGTTCTCTGGGGGTCATGGCAAGGCCACCACCAGAAAAGCTCGTACTTGGGTCACCTTTCCACCTCCCACTCCCCTGACCACTCCACGGAGGAGGCTCGCTTCCTTGAAGAAATCAGGCTCGACTGAGACTTAGGAATGCTCATAACTGTGGCCAGCATAGTTGGAGATATTGATTGCTTTAGGATAATGTAGACATAGGAATTCATTATAGTAGTTATAAGGTTAATAGGGTTTTATTGCTAAAGCAGTGCTGCTTGACTGTCTCTTAGTTCTCTTTCCTGTCTCTAAACTGTCTCTTTGTCCTCTTTCCTCTTCTCGTAAGAACTTGAGTAGGTTTACTAGAATAAACAGTCTCAAGCTTAAGCCCTTCCCTCTAGCTTCTACAAAGTTGTACCTGATAAGAGAAATGTAACCTTTCTACTTAGGTTGATGTACTTATCTTGATTGAATGAAGTATACTGAAGACATTCAAATGGTAAACATGCTATTGTTAAATCTAATTACATAAAAATCTGACTTCTGCAAAGGGAATGTTTCATGATAGTTTGGGGAATGAACTCAATGATAAGGTTGCTATGGGAGGTAGAAAACAAAAAATTGTATAGAATGATAGGTGATGTAATGGGGATGTCTTTTGGCTATAAAAACTGTAAACCAACAACAATAAACTGAGAGACTGCTCCATCACCACGCATCGACTCTGCTCAGTTCTTCCGCCGACGCCACTCATCCCTCAAGACCCCCGGACCCCACCGAGGCTGGACCCCGGCAGAGCAGGCTACAGGCTGCACTCAGCAATTAGCTTTCCTGTCCCGGCACAGTAGTGGAAGTTGCTCTACTGCTGGTAAAGCTTTCTCCTTATTGTTTTAATTGAAGCCAACTCACATCCCACGTTTCCTGGATGAGCAGTCCCTAGCTTTGCTTTGCGAACTATGGGCTCTGTCTGCCTTTTTCTTGTTTTGTGCTTGGTAAACACAGTTTCCAATAGCTACCACCAGCCCTTCTGGTTAGGTGGAGCCCTAAGATATCCTTCTTGGGGGAGAAAGCTGGGACTCCCCTCCCTGACTGTGCATGGACAAACTGAGCTCTAGGGCCAGTAAACTCCTTGTTTGAGGATGTGAATCAGACAGACCTGCTTCCCACAAAGTTCTCTGCTCAGAGTGTGGTGTGTAAACAAAACAGCTTCCGTGACAGGCTGCTGGGAGATACAGCAGGCCCTAGCTGCGGAGACCTCCCCCATCCTCACACCTCCCCGTACCTTACTCCGTGACAGGCTGCTGTGATATACAGCCTGCCCTAGTTCCAGCGACCTCCTCCACCCTCACCTCATACCTCCCCCCACAAGCCAGGAAAGTCCCGCGCGCGCCAAGAGATAGACCATCCAGGACAGATGCGCAGTTTAAACTGACCAAACATTGACTGCCAGCTATACCAATGCTGTAACAAAGAACTGCCTGTATAAAAGCAACTGTGATCTGGAGCGCGGGGCTCTTGTCGGATTCCACTTCGTGGATGAGACTTGCGCCCTAGCCAGGCTAGCAATAAACCCCTTTATGCTTTTGCATTGCTGTGTGGACTTGGTCTTTTCAGGGGCTTGGGACCCGGAGTTTGGACTTAACATTTGGGGGCTCGTCCGGGATCCCATCAACTGAGGAGAACAACATCCTACTGGCAGAAGGGGTAAGCAGTAAAACACGGGTGTCAGGTCAGGTCCGGGGCGACAGGGTCGCTCTAGCCAGCATAAGACCGAGGCACAGCATCCGTTGCTGGAAGGCAGCTGGTTTTGGAAGCGCGCAGGAAGGTAGGAAGGACTAGTCCAGGGCGACGGGGTCGCCCTAGCCAGCATAAGACCGAGGCCCAGCATCCGTTGCTGGAAGGCAGCTGGCTTTATAAGCGCGCTGGAGGGTAAAACGTGGCCCTGCGGGAAGGAGAGCTGCTCTCCAGATTTCAAATCTGGTGGGCAGTGGACGCCTTTCCGTAGGATAACTCTAGGGAGGGAAAGGGACAGAAGGGCTGGAGAGAGCCCCTCTGGTGTGTTTTCGGCCGACGTCTGGTGTTCGTCTGTCTGCTGTGTCTTTGTGTGAGCCGGCATTGTCAGCGTCTTGTGTACCTGGTTTTTGTTCCAATTTTGCCTCCAGACTCCCAGAGGACTGTTTGTTCTGTCTCTCTGTCTGTACTGTGAGCCACGCAGCTGAGCAGTTCTCCTGGGTGCCCCTCCCAATGGAATCTCTTGCTTTGTCAGCACATGTGTCTCCTTGGACAATTCATTTCCAAGTGTTAGACAAGAACCCAGCTTTGGGCCCTGGAGGGGTCCCCCTCTTCTTCGCTGAGACTTACATCTTGACCACTCGGGGTACTCAGGGGCTGGCTTGCCTGCCAATGGACTGGACCCAGCGGCAGCAACTGGGACCCTTTTGTTCCTGGTCTCCTCCTGATGCAGACAGCTGGCCAGAGTGCCCCGACCGGTAAGAAACAAGAGACTTTACTGACCTCTAAACTTAAAAAAATGAAGCTAGATCTTGCATTGTGTCTGTCTAAATGTGTTTTGGTATGTCTTTGTCTCTGCATAATGATTTTGGGGGTTGATTTGTGGACGAGCTCTGCTTAATTGGCTTGAGGAAAGGTAAGCGCTTGCAAGTCAGATAATTCTAAGTTAAACAGTGAATTCCAGGTTCATGTGAACTGGGAAATATTCAGTATCAGATACCTGATATTGATGTTTGTTGATCTATCTAATATAGACATGTCTTAAAAATTAACATCAAGTAAAACATTTTCATTGTACCTAGGTTTAATATAAGTTAATTATTATATCTGTAATTACCTCGAGTTAAAAAGAGAAAAAAAACTTCTAAAAATGTAAATGAGATATGAGCTTTTATATGATTATTCTTTAAGAATATCTGTCTAAAATAGTCTCTCTAGGTTGACATAACTTGAATTTTTAAGGGTTATGCTAAGTGTGCTAAGTGTTGGAAGTCTATTAAGTAGTTAAGGTCATTTCCTTTTACAGAGAAACTAAAGAGATTTAGGACTGTAAGTGAATAATGTTTGGTGCCATCCTAAAATGTTCTAAAAAAGCAAGGGTTTTAGAAATTATCACTGGTATTTATGCTTGCCAATCTATAAAATGCTAACATAAAAGTTAGTTCTTGGTTGCTAAAAGAAAGTAAGATGCGTGTTTTCAGTAAAGAAAGTATATGGAGTGAAATTACATTTTATGAAGGGAAAAGGAAATAGGTCTGACTTACATGTGGCTGTTTCAGGATGGGAAAACAAAGGAATGGATACAAAAAGTAACACAAATGTTTTATAAAAAGTGGACCTCCAAGGGAAGAGTTTTGTGCATAAATATGAGTTTTCTTGAGATGTTGAACTACCTTTGATAATAGATTTTAAGTTTCTTTATCTGTGAAGTGATCTGTTCTATGTTTACCTTTGAAATCTTTTGTTAATTTTGGCTTAGTTAATAACTGTTGTTTCACAGTGACTTATATGATCCTATCTGACTGTTATAAACCCTTGTGATATTTATTGAAATTACTTCCTAAATTGAATTCTTTTGAGGTTTCTTTGACCTCTGGCTAACTTTGGGGTGCTTCAGAGGGCCCCTGAAACATCCCAAAGAGAGATATTAAACTAATTGTGTTTATTTGGTGGGTTTAATTACATAAAAAATATTATCAAATGAGTAATAAATCCACTCATGTTATAATATATGATAAAATTACTAATACAGATATTCTAGAAATTATATGGACTTCTTAACATTCTGATATGTCCTGCTACTCTAATGAAAAACGGGATGACTCCACAAAAGTTAACAAAAGGGCTGAATGAACTTTTATGGTTTCTAGCTAAAAATTACAGGTTAAAATCTTTTGTTTTCCAGGAGTAGGGAAAACCTTCCTCTCAAACTATTATAAAAAAATAATTTGGTAAAATTATATGTTATAAACAATGCAATTATATTTTCTATCTAACTTCTTCAGAAATTTGAAATTCTTAGGTTTCCAGTAAGCTTATCAAATGAACTAAGAAGGTTATCTCACTAACAGGCACAAAAATCCCAGGAATTTTGAGACCTTTAAGGGAAGAATTCACCCAGATGTGTTGGGCAAAGTCTGTGATGGGCCTTTGGTGTGAGTTTGCCAGCCTCGTTTTATTTTAGGGGTTCAGTCTGAGACTCTATGGATGTTTCAACAAAATAAGAAGTTTGTGATCAATTGTGAGTATATGAATCATCAGACCAAGGTTAGTGAGAACAGACCTGTTTTACAAACAAACTAGCCTTGATCTGGTTATATTTGATGAAAGTGAAGATAATTTTAGAGACAAAATGATATTTCAATAAATGTTAAATCCCATTTTGTTAATGGGGGTCTACAATGGAGGTAGTGGGATTCAGTTCTTAGAAAGTTCTTTGCTGTTATGTGATATTAATGTGAAATTTGATTAAATTCTTTAAAAAAAAAAAAACACCCTAGGTTTGTTTCTGAAGCTTATCCCAGTAATCTATCTTTGGATGAAGATCAGATGCCTCATGATCTGCAACCAGGACTGGAAAAGACATAATTTAAGGGATTGTCTCCAACCTGGATAAAAAGACTTTTATCAGGAGAAACTACACTACACCAGGATGAGAAGATGACGACATCAGAGACAGACAGCTTGACTAAGATGCTGGACCTGATTTATATGATCCTTTATAATGTTTTCTTGACTTCTTAGACCTTTGCATATAAATCAAATGCTTTTCTGTTATAGGCCTGATCCTATACTAGTTTTAGAAATCAATCCAATTGTTGGGTTTGTGGCCAATTGCCTGTGTCTAGTTCTGGGTTACCTTAGTAGGTTTCTCTGCTACAAGAGTCTGACTGGTTGGCCCCGAGAAAATTTACTTAAAAAAATGTTATATTCATATTCAGGCTACTGTGATATTACTAGATGGGATCCCCTCTCCAGGCCAATTAATAATGCCTGCTCTGACTCTGGCCATAAGTTTGAGCTTTTTTCTATTACTCAAGCTCAGTCAAAACAAGAAAAGTTTCAGCAAAAGAGGAAAAATCTCCCACGATTATGGGATAGATTTGTATAGATAACACCAGATTATGGTAATTGGGTTTAAAGTCTCCTCTGTGTTAAAAATAATTAAATCATACTAAAGATGATTAGTCTAGTAGCCCTAGAGGGCTGGACTGTGTGCCTTATAGACAGTGGTGCCAATATACAGTTTCCCTAGAAGATAAAGATTTTGCAAAGTGGGTCAAAAGACCTGATGTATACTGGGCTGCATTTAACAGAAGCTCGTGACCTAAGTCTTACTTGTGACTTTGCTGGTACTGCTGGCTATGTTGTTTGTATTTCACCTGTTTTGCAAGATTGCCCTTTCTTGCACTGCCAAGTGTGTGTCTGAGGCTTCTAATAAAGTAATATATAGTCCCATATGAGATAGATGATGGTAACAGTGTAACTGTAGGTATGAGAAAAAGCAACAAGAGGAAATATTTTCCTGGACCAAGAGGCTAGTAAGACAGGTGGTCCAGAGAATTTTGGGTATTGTTTTATGGCCTAGTCCAGTAACAGCACATTGAGTGGCCTGTCAACGGAATCTTTGCCAAACCTGAGAATGGACATTCTCAGCACCATGAGATAAAATGGTCATGAAATGGCCCCCTCAAAATCATGGTCAAGTTTTTGAGCAAAAAGGGGCTCTGCCGACAAAAGACTGCATCTACAACGATTAAATCATGGCCACTGCAACTGCTGACTTTCAACACCCCTGAGAGGAGTTCAGGGTGAAAATCAGGAATGAGGCACTCTGTGCTCTGGAAAAAACTGGCAAAACAGGCCTTCAGATAAGTTAGATCTTTTTAGGAAAAGATTTTATGAGTTCCAATTCTTGCATCTTCTCATATCTAAAAAAACACTGACATCATTAATGGTGACATCTGCTTTGGCCTTTATGAAAAATTTTACAATTAAAAGTCAAATGGAGTAGCTATGGTTCAGACATCCTGAAAAAATAACTCGGTGATACTACGGGTGTAATTTCAGATTGGACATTGTATTGCAGAACACTTGAGTTTTCTGAGTCAAGGCTTGGATGCTATCATTTTCAAAACAATGTCTGCTGAAAGCTAGTGAAAAAAAAAAAAAAAAAAACACTGATTAAAACCACCCATCCTGGCCAGACATCATGGTAACCATTTGCATGAGTTGTTTTATGACAGGAGATCCTGATAAGAAATACAGAACTGATGAGCCACCACTGACCGGAAAAATTTGGACAAAGTCTAAAGAGACACTGCGTGTCGGTCCACTTCCCAGAATCCTCGCTGACATCCATCTTGGCTGAACAATGACATAAAGCTCATTAAAGGCCCACGATTGGGCCTCTTTTGGGACTAGAGACAAGGGGGAATGTGGTGTGTAAATAAAACAGCTTCCGTGACAGGCTGCTGGGAGATACAGCAGGCCCTAGCTGCGGAGACCTCCCCCATCCTCACACCTCCCCGTACCTTACTCCGTGACAGGCTGCTGTGATATACAGCCTGCCCTAGTTCCAGCGACCTCCTCCACCCTCACCTCATACCTCCCCCCACAAGCCAGGAAAGTCCCGCGCGCGCCAAGAGATAGACCATCCAGGACAGATGCGCAGTTTAAACTGACCAAACATTGACTGCCAGCTATACCAATGCTATAACAAAGAACTGCCTGTATAAAAGCAACTGTGATCTGGAGCGCGGGGCTCTTGTCGGATTCCACTTCGTGGATGAAACTTGCGCCCTAGCCCGGCTAGCAATAAACCCCTTTATGCTTTTGCATTGCTGTGTGGACTTGGTCTCTTCAGGGGCTTGGGACCCGGAGTTTGGACTTAACAAGAGTGCACCCCCAGTTCAGTTCTGCAGATGGGCGAAGGCACTGGCCGTGATTACTGCTTGATCGCTGCAGGTATGAACTTGGTCTGCCAAGACCCGTGTGTTGGTTGTTGCAAGCCCACCCCTCCTTCTCTGTCACTGAAGTCAGGATCCCAGTGGTGAGCCCTCACAGGTTCGCTGGCAGTCCCTATGCTGTGAGATCATAATTGGGTCATCCCACAAATTGATCACAATGCCGAAGGTGCTCTGATTGTCCCCCAGGGTTCTCTTAGGTGGTCTGTCCTGGTTCTCTGTGGTTTGGAGGATGCTTCAGTTTCAGCCTTGTATTCTAGGATCCTCTCTGTGGTGTTTTGTTCGTAAATAATCATTAGCTGTTCTTCTTACGAGGAGAGCAAAGTCAGGAAGAATCTTAGTCTCCATCGTGGTCACAGCACTCCCTTACATTTCTTTCTTTCATTATTTTTAAAAAATTTTCTTTACATTATCGTGTTGGTTTTGCCATACGTTGACATGAATCTTATCATCTCTGCATCACCAGCTTGTGAGCTCCTTGAGGGCTGGCACCTCCCTCTTCTAAGAAGCCCTACCACCAAGCAAAGGACCAGATGCAATACATTCACTAAGTAGTGTTGAAAGAATGAATGAGTGAATGAATGAATGCACTTCTTTTTGACTGTACACAATGAGACCGTATTCTCAGGATAGCTGAAGGGGTGATGAACAGCAAAATGCTAGCAAAGAGATTTCTTGTACCCTGAAGATGGAGGAAGAGGAGGGATGAGGGAGTGGGAAGCTTGATTGTTTCTCTTTCTGGGATTATATGGACAAACCAGCCTGGAACTCAGATAGCCAGAGTGTACTAACGGCCCCACGCAATGCCAGCACCATCTGTGTGCCCTTTGTACACAGGCCCTGCAGGGTTTGAAGAGCTGAATCACTCAGCATTGTGTCAGGCCCAGGCTGGGTTCTTCTTACCCGATGTTACAGCGGAATAGAGGAGCCTGAGACTGACATTAGTCCCCAGAGCGGCTGTGTAGGGGCTGTGAGTGTGGCCTTGGCAGGCTGAGGGCTTTCCTCCTCAGCTGTGGGCCACTCTGAGCCAGTCGTTTCTCTGCTCTGGATGCTAATGCTTTGCTCAGTGCATGTGGGGTGCATTAACACCCCTGCCTGCCAGAACCCTCTTCAAATCCGGCAGAGTCTGGGTTTGAGGGACATGCAAAGGGCAGGGAGCATGGTGCCCTTGGACAGGATCCAGTTAGGTTTGTCAAGTTCGCCCATAAATTAGTAAGCTAGAAGTAAAATAAAATTAGGAAAACAAAGCATGAATACAATGAGAAGTTCAACCAAGAAATAGCATTCATAAAAAAAAGCAAACAAATCCTACATTGAAACTACAATGACTGAAAGGAAGAACTCAATGGAAAGTTTCACAAGTATTAATAGAGTTGACCACACAGAAGAAAGAATTATCTACCTGGAGGATAGGACATTAGAAATTACCCAGTCAGACAAGCAAAAATAAAAGAGTAAAGAAAGCCTATGGGAATTTTATGGAACAGGATGAAAAGAAATAATATTCATTAAGGGAATTCCAGAAAGCAAACAACAGAAAGTATAATTAAAGCAATGATGGCTAAAATCATTCCGAACCTGGGGAGAAATGTACATCCAGATCCATGAGGTCCAAAAAACCCCAAATGGATTGAATCTCAATAGTTCTGCACCAAGACACATTATTATTATCTTCTCAAGAGTCAAAGAAAAAGAAAGAATGGTAAGAACAGCAAAAGAAAAATGAGAAGTTGGTTACAAGGGGACCCTGTAAGATTATTGGTTGATTTCTCAACAGAAGCTGTTCTGACCAGCAGGGAATGGAATGAGATATTCAAAATACTGAAAGAAAATAACTATCAAGCAAGAATTCTAGAGCTGGTGAAGCATAAGCAGTCCTTCAGAAACAAAGAAGAGATAAAGATTTTTATGAACAAGTAGAATCAGAGAGAGTTCATTACCATCGGATCTGCATTTTAAGAAATGCTAAAGGAAGTTCTTTGAGTGGAAGTACAAGTAGGCTAATTAATTACATAAGAACATTAAAAATAGCATAAATTTCACTGGTAGTGGTAAGTATATAGTCATAGTTAGACTACAATACGGCAATATTGGTGCATAACTCACACAAGTTTAATTAAAAGTTAAGAAAGAAGAAAGATAGCCATAACTATAATAATCTGTTACTAGTTTTACAATATGAAAATATGTAAATTTTAAAAATAATAAACTAAAATGTGAGGAAAAGGTGAAGTAAAAGCATAAAATTTATTAATTCTACTGAAGTTGAATTGTGATCAGTTTAAAATAGGATGTTTCAAGCATAAAATTTTATGTTATCCTCACGGTAACTAAAAGAGGAAGCCCTATAGTTATTACATCAAAGAACACGGAAAGAATTCAAAGCACACTGAAACCTAAAGACCCTAAAACACACACAGAAAAGATAGCAAGATAAGAAATAAGAGAGGGAACTTAACAGACATTTCTCCAAAGAAGATATAAAAATGGCTAACAAACACATGAAAAGATGTTCAACATCACTCCTTATCAGAGAAATGCAAATCAAAACCACAATGAGATACCACTTTACACCAGTCAGAATGGCTGCCATCCAAAAGTCTGCAAGCAATAAATGCTGGAGAGGATGTGGAGAAAAGGGAACCCTCTTACACTGTTGGTGGGAATGTAAACTAGTACAGCCACTATGGAAAACAGTGTGGAGGTTCCTTAAAAAGCTGCAAATAGACCTGCCATATGACCCAGCAATCCCACTGCTGGGCATATACACTGAGAAAACCAGAATTGAAAGAGCAACGTGTACCCCAATGTTCATCGCTGCATTGTTAACAATAGCCAGGACATGGAAGCAACCTAGATGCCCATCAACTGATGAATGGATAAGAAAGCTGTGGTACATATACACAATGGAATATTACTCAGCATTAAAAAAAAATTCATTTGAAGCAATTCTACTCAGATGGACGAAACTGGAGCCCATTATCTAGAGTGAAGTAAGCCAGAAGCAAAAACAAAAATACAGTATATTAACGCATATATATGGAATTTAGAAAGACAGTAACGAGAACCCAACATGCGAGACAGCAAAAGGAACGCAGATGTATAGAATAGACTCGTGGACTCTGTGGAAGAGGGCAAGGGTGGGATGATATGGGAGAAGGGCATTGAAACAAGTTAATTATCATATGTCTAATCAATCGCCAGCCCAGGATTGATGCTTGGGGCTGGTGCAGCGAGATTTCCTGGGGGGCAGGAAGGAGGGAGGGGGGTTCTGGAGGGGAAGCATATGTAAACCCATGGTGATATCATGACATTGTATGGCAAAAACAATAAAAAAAAAAAAAAGATCCAACAATACATTTCCCAGAGAGTGGATCAAGATGGTGGAGTATTACGACAAATTCTCACCTTTTCCCACAAATTCATCAAAATACATCTACACGTGGAACCGTTCTTGCAGAAAAACTCCTGATTTCTGGAGGAAGACCTCAGAGTTCAAAAAGGAGAAGAAAATCTCGATATATCTGGGTAGGACAAAGCAAAAAAGAAAGAGAGAGAATGGAGTGGGGATGTAACATGTATCCCGGAGGGAGCTGTGAAAGAGGAGAGGTTTCCACACAATGGGGAGTCCCATCATCAGCAGGGAGATCAGCCAGCACAGAGCGGGAGCTCTGAAGCCTCGGAGGAGAAGACGGCCACTGGTTTCCGGAGGGTCATTTGGGGAGAGGCCTGCAGAGGTGGTTGTCGTTGCTGCCAGACTCCCCAGCCTGAGATGCTCCTCTGTCGAGGTGGGTGAGGGCTAGCTGCTGAGATCTGGGCTTCAGAAGTCAGCTTGGAGAATGGACATAGATTAGTTGCGTGGAGACAGCCTGAGGGGACAAGGGTGTGGTTCTCCACAACCAAGGGAGTAGGGAAGCAGCCTGGGCCTCAATGAGGCAAGGCACCATTGCTGGGAGGCCCATGAGCAGGGTGGTAGGATTGCCTTAGGAGCTTCTTTCTCCATGAGTGTATGCTCTCAGGCAGCAGGGCACCAGCCACGTGAATTCCAGGGGTAGTTGCAAGCCACTGCTTTCATCTCAGCCTCCAGAGGTGGGTGCAGACTGCTGATGCCATTGAGGGTCCTGCGATTGGGCAGCAGCTGTGGCCCCCACCTCCCCAGGCACTCTCCCAGTCAAGGGAATAATGGCCAACATATGCTGAGGAAAGCGAAAACAAGCATCCAACCTCCAAAGGTCCCTTGGTCCAAGGAAAATTAAGCTCACACAAGTTACACAGGGATACTCCCCTATATAAATAGTATGGGAGTATATATAAACATACTCAAAGTCTTGCAACCCAGAATACTCTACCCAATAAGGTTATCATTTAGAATAAGAGAGAAATAAATCATTTCTCAAAGAAGCAAAAACTAAAAGAACACAGCAATACTAAACCTATCTGAAAAGAAATACTGAAAGATCTTCTCAAAGTAGAAAAGAAACCAGAAGATACAGAAGGTAGGAAATCAAAATTGGAAGTTAAATCACTTGAAAAAGCCAGTATACAGAGCAAAAACAAAAATGAAAGTATTCGTGAAAGTGAAGATAAACTAAGTTCAAAGTTAACAGAAGAAAGAACCTAATAAAGATCAGAACTGGAGTAAATGAAGCAGTGAAGAGAAAAATTTTAGAAAATATTAATCAAACTGGTAGTTGGTTCTTTGAGAAGGTAAAGGAAATTGATAAACTCTTAGCTAGACTAACCAGGAAAAAAGAGAAATGATACAAATGAACAAAATAAGTGAAAAAAGAGACGTTCCAGGAGATTCTATAGAAATTCAAGGAATCCTAAGAGGCTACTATGAACAACCATAATGTTAACAAACCAGACAACCTAAAGGAAATGGAAAAATTCTTAGAAACATGTAATTTTCCATGACTGAATCAGGGAGGAATAGAAAATGTGGGTAGAATGATTACTAGTAAGAAGATTGAATCAGCAATGAAAACTCTCCCAACTAAGACCCCAGAGCCATATGATTCAGCAATTCTATCAATACTTCTGGAAATATATCCAAAAAAAATGAAATCACTGACTCAAAAAGATCTCTGCATCCCTATGTTTATAGCAGTATCTTTGGAAACACTTAAATACTCATTGATAGATGAATGGATAAAGATATTATGCTATTATATAATATATATATTATATATATGTATGTGTATATAATATATATATATATATATACACACAGAGAGAATATTATTCAGTCATTAAAAACGATGAAATTCTACTGATTGTGCCTACATGGCTGGATCTTAAAGGCATTATCCTAAATGAAATAAGTTAGAAAAAGACCTATACTGTGTTATCTCATTTATAATTGGAAACTAAAAGCAAAAGCAAACTCATAGAAAAAGAAATCAGACATGTGATTACCAGAGGTGGAGAGGAAATTGGAAGAAGATGGTCAAAAATACAGACTTACATTTCTGAACACATGAGTACTGGGAATGTAATGTACAACATGATGACTAGAGTTGACAGTGATGCGTGATATTTAGGAATGTTGCTGAGAGCAAATACTAGGAGTTCTCATCACAATGAAAAAAAGTTTTTTTCTGAATTTTTTATTGTACCTATATGAGAAGATGAATGTTAGCTGAACTATTGTCACAATCATTTCATAATACACAGAAATCAAACCATTGCCTTCAACTTACCCAGTGATGAATGTCAATTATTTCTCATTAACTATGGAAAAAAAGATTATTAAGAAGTGCAAATTATTATGAGAGCTGACACTTTGTGCACCTTCTGTCTGTATGAGACAATGATGACAAGGTAGCTTGGGTAGACCTAGCAGCTGGAAAGCATACTGTCTTAGTTGGGGAAACATTGAGGAGTGGCCCCCACTTACCAGGAGATAGCTCCTGAGCAGAGTCATAGGGCTGAGAGTTGAAACAGATGGAGGGAGAGAAGGAGAAATGTTCCAGCTGGTGGAACAGCTGGACAAAGGCTCAGCACTGACCCAAGTGGGCTACTGCTCAAGAGAAGCCCTGAATTGTGAGATCTCCTTGTGCACTTTGTGGGAGTTGGGATTGTCACAAAATACAGACTGAGAGGAAAACTCTCATCCCTTTGCTATGGCCAAAAGAGGGAGAACCAGCTCTGGAGAAGGCTGACTTCAAATGGAATCCAGCTTTGCCTCTGTGTGGCCCTGGAGAAGTCACTTCACCTCTCTGATACTCAATTGCCACACCTACTCCAAGAACTGTTCACTGCATCACTCAGAAGAAATCATAATTCAGTGAGATACAGTGTAGAATGACTGAGCATGGGATTTCTCAGCACTGACAGTAACTGCAGTGTGCTGAGGCTGACATTTATCTTGCAGCTCTCCAGGTCTCAGACTCTGTTTAAGCGTTTTCCACTCATTGATTCAATCGTCACAACAGTGCAACAGGGAGGTTTTCCTGTTTGGTCCATGCGGAGGTGAGAGAAGTGTGGTTCTAGTGAGTCGCCTGAGATCACACAGCTAGCAACGGGCAGAGGCCAGTCACGCTCAGCTCCGTCCTACGTCTCACCTCACGCAATGTCAGGAGCCCCGGCACAGGCTGAACTGAGGTCCTCAACTCAGGGGAGCTGGTCCAAGGCCCCCCAGCTGCCCCAGGGGTGACTCAACCCCGTGAGGCAGCCTTCAGACAGAAGGCCCTGGAGTGAAGCAGCCACTGTGTGAGCCTGGCCTCCAGTAACCGAGGTTTCCCGTGAGGACGACAGTGGTTTTTCCTCACAGACTTGCACACGGCACTGAGATGGCTCCTTGGCAAAATGGGCAAATGTTTCCAGGGCCTCTTGGCAGGGAAGTTAGATGGCCTCCTGGGAAGGAGAGGCCTGGGGACCCTGAGGTGATAGCCTGGGTGAGTCCTCTGCAGAGGTGACGCAGCTGTGAGTAAAGGGCTCTGTATTCCCCACTCCAGGGTAAAGGAGAAACAGAGGGCATGCATGTTGGGGAGGAAGAAGGGCCACAAAAGGACCTCAGCAGGCCTGGGTGGAAGAGACCAAGGCCAGGACAGTAGGACCTGCAGGGGCTGGGGAGAGGTGGCTGAGTACTGGGAGACGGGACATCACCTCTCTGAGCAAATGCTCCCATAGCCACAGCTCTAAATACTAGTCCTGCCACTTGCTACCCTGTAACCTCAAAATGTCTCTTGTCCTTTGTGAGCCTCAGTTTCCTCATCTGTACAATGGGGACAAGAGCAGAAGGGTGTTGTGAGGAGGTCATGTGGTGAGGAGTGCTGGGGAAGAGAGCCCGCCATCGTGGTGGTGCTATAGCGGAAACAGAGTGAGGCTCTCTGATACCTCAGGTCACTTTCTTGCCCATCCTGAGTCTCAGTGCTCCAGCTGGTAAGACAAGGAGGTGAGGCTGGATAACCCCCAATCTCCCTTCCAGCTTTGGACCCAGGTCTCTGCTTCCCTGGTTGCACATATCCCACATTGCCCAAAATCCCAATGGAAGGAATGCAGCGGACCACACAGGAGGTGCTGAGGAGGCTTTTTATTGCTGGGGGTGGAGGGTGATGAGCACAGGATGTCCTGACTGTGAGCCCGAGTGTCTGAGAGGTGTCCTTTGACTGGGCTCAGTTGTCACTCCTGGGGCATGGTGGCAGTGCCGACCGTCCCAGAGAGGGTCGGTACAGAGATTCAGTCATGTTCCGGAACCAATCTAGAAGGAGACCTGGTGTAAGGCACGGACACCTCGGGAGCCTCATCTGCTGCTGCGTTCAGCAGACACGGCTGCAGGAGTACTTTCCCCAAACCCTGCGAGTCTGAGGCTTGGGCAGGGTCCAGCATCTGTGGTTTGGGGTCTTTTTCTGGCACCTGGCACTGACCCCTCCTCATTCCGTCACCCTCCCACCCCCTCACCTTAGCAAAATGGCCGATGTGAGAAGACTGATCAGGGCCCAGAAGAGCTGGGCTCAGGGCTCAGTGTATGATCAGTATCAGGGATCAGACTGAGATGCAATCTGGTCTTTATCTGTGCCCAGTGTCAGGGCTCAGTCCACAACTGGCGTCAAAACTCAGTCTGACTGTCGGGCTCAGTCAGGGGGTTAGAATCAAGCATAATCTGCGTGTGTGATTAAGGGTCAGGACACTCTCTGTGACTGAGATCAGTGCTCAGTCTGCCACTAGAGAAAGAGGAGAAGCCAAGCTTGTTTCTGCCTCTCCACAGGCCCCTGTTGGGGAATCTCATCCTCTCTTATCCCAAGGCCCTGACCCCAGCCCTCACCAGCAGGCGGGCATCCGGCTGTTTTCCTCAAGTGTCCTAAGGTACACCTGAAAGAACAAAATTAGTAGCAGTTCTCAGGCTCCAGCATTGGAAAGCTGAATACAAATCGGACACCAGTGACTGTCTCCCTCCAGCAGGTCAGGCTTGACAGCCATGGGACCACTTGCATGTCACTCCATGTCTCTGAGCCTCAGTAAGTTCATCTGTAAAATGGGTATGATGACAGTACGCATCCCCACAGGGTTGTTGCAAGGAACCAGTGAGACAGGATAAAGGAGGCCCGGAGTAATATCCCAAGGAACTGGGCCTGTGGCTATTTTCTGGAAGTCCTGCGTCCAGGACACTGATGCTTCACTCATCTCATCTCTGTTGCCCACAGCCCCAGCAACCCCAGTCAGGCCAGAGATCCAGCTCAACGAAAGCCCCCAGGGGCTGGGGGTGAAGCCACACCTCCTCATAAGAAGGGAGAAGGAAGGAGGAGTGTTTATCATCAATGCCTACTGAAAAGTAAGCACTTTCTGCTTTTTCTTTAAATCCACTCATCAGCTAAGCCATGTTTACAATCTCCTTTCACCTGGGAGGAACCCGAG
>SRVM01016834.1:0-16418 GCA_007570785.1 Antilocapra americana | reverse complement strand
AGTGATTTTAACTCAGTGGGATATGACCAAAAATAGTCATTTTTTGGATAATGTTTGGGTTATGTGATGAAAGTGGGATTATGTGATGAAAGTACCTGCTACTAACAAAATGATATGATAAACTCAATGAATTTCTTAATTTATAGCACACCAATTTCACCAGTCTGACAATTGCAATACTATTTCTATTTAAAGAAAATTAGAATTAAGTAAAAGTGCATTGGAGTTTAAAAGAAGTTTGCTCTTTTTTTGTTGTTTTTTTCCTCTATAAACCACACCACCCAGAATAGAGAACCATATCTAATCTCCCAATTAGGTCAGGCCCTAGGATAATCAATCTCTTTAACAGCAGATTCCTTGTTTTAGCAAATGAATGCTTGGTTTCAAAAGCAGTTTTGTGTTGAGAAAGAAGTGCACTTGGCATGGGTGTTTAGAACTCTTTTAAAGCCTGTAAAAAGCTTCTGCAGATTGTTGCATGCCCACACTTTGTGAACCGAAGTAAATGCCATATATATCCATCTTAAAATGAATATGGTGGGGACTTTCCACAGCCTGGGAGAACGTCTACATGCATAGAAATGAGATTATTTTTAAGTCCCGATGTTTAATACCCTTTTGAATTACACTGTGATTTTGATAATATCTAAAAGCAATGTATATATTTTTAGTAGATGCTCTTCATATTTATTAAGTATGCTCATTAGTGACAGTAATGTAATTATTACATTAAACCACAACAGACTGAAAATACAATGACAGATTAACATGATTCTTATATTTGTTGTTTGGACTACATTTATATTAGTTTGTGAATGCCTTGTTTTTTTTATACCTGATGCCTTTCAGTTCATATTCATGCTATATGCAAATAGGCCATGTGAGACAACTTTGAAACCAAGAAGAAATAATTAAAAATTGAAGTTTATACAACAGGAAAGTGGTGGCAGGATGAGTTGGGAGACTGGGCTGGGCTTAACACATATACACTATTGATACTATGTGCTCTACTCAGTGCTGTGTGGGGACCTAAACGGGCAGGAAATCATCCCGCACGTGTATCCAAGGGGATGTATGGATACACGTTGTTTACAGCAGAGACTAATAATACAACAGTTCAAAGCAACTACACTCCAATAAATATTAATTTAAAAATTAAAGCTTATACGCAATGCGTATTAAGTTAAAATTATAGACTTAATTTTGCTCACAACTCAGCTCATTTAATCTAAGATATTAAAATGTAGTGAAGTACTTTTCAATATAATACAACAAAAATTCTAGGGTTTCAATAAGCTATTTTAGATAATTATTGTTCAAAATGTGGTTGCTGGAACTTTTCAGTGATGCTTGAAAGTGATACAAAAGTTAATTCAGGAAGCCACAAACTGCCTGTTTTAGGAAAGCAGATTATATACTTAAAAATTTGGCGCTGAAACATTTGCAAGGTAGTTAAGAAAAAAGCATTCTCAAACATATTTTGTATGTTACTGCTGCTGCTAAGTCGCTTCAGCTGCGTCCGACTCTGCGACCCCGTGGACTGCAGCCTACCAGGCTCCTCCGTCCATGGGATTCTCCAGGCCAGAGAACTGGAGTGAGTTGCCACTGCAATTCAACTTTATTCTATAATGGTGAGTTCTATCAGCTTTTCTCCCTTCTTAAAAATTGTTTCAAATGTGCTTAATTTTTGGAAAGTTAGTATTTTTCATAGTGACAGTTGACAAAACATCTGAGGAGACATCGAAAGCAGCCGGTCTTTGAGAGACAGTTACTGCTAATTACTTCGTCCCTTTCCCCCACATCAGCAGATGTGCGGGGCTGCATTACCGTTTTAAGCAGGGGTTTTTGTTCTGGGCTGTGCTGGCTCCTGGCTGCGCTCGGCCTTGCCTCCGGACGCGGTGCGCAGGCTTCTCTGCGCGGCGCTCCCCGGGTTGCCGAGCGTGGCCCTGGGCACCTGGGCCTCGGAAGCCGCCGCGGCTCGGCAGCTGGGGCCTCCCGGCCGCCGAACGCAGGCTCGGCCGTCGCGGCCTACGGGCTTAGCCACTCCGCGGCGTGCCGGATCTTCCCGGATCTGCGGTCCGACCCGTGGCTCCTGCGCTGGCAGGTGGATTCTTTACCACTGAGCCAAGAGGGAATCCTGTTTTAAGTGAGGTTCTAAGGCAAAGTTGGTAGATAGTGTAGTGATTCACAGAAACAAGATTTTTAAAATACAGGCACTCTTAAACAACAGCAGGCATTCTTAATAATACCAAATACCAAAACAGAACTATTATGTTTACTCATGCTTATTATAATACATGCCTGTGCGTGCTAAGTCACCTCAGTTGTGTCTGAGTCTTTGCATGTGGACTGTTGCAGAGGAGTCCACTACACTTCTCTGTCCCTGGGATTCTCCAGACAAGAATACTGGAGTGGATTGCCATGCCCTCCTCCAGGGGATCTTCCTAACTCAGGGATCGAACCTACATCTCTGACGTCTCCTGCACTGGCAGGCTAGTTCTTAACCACTAGCGCCACCGGGGAAGCCCATTCTACTGTATAACAACATTTTAATATTAGTAGAATAGCTTCTGCACGTTAAATACTTCTGTATATTAAAAGTTTTAACTGGAAGACTGTTTAATGTCCAGATCTGTTACTCAGCTATATTTTAGTTTGAAAACTTAATTATTATAGTTTATCAGGCAGTATACATTTGATTTAATGAAATCAAATCACTTAGGTTTATACAATAGATTTCTTACTTATATCCCAATGACTTTCAGGATCCAGAAATTTCCACTCTGAAATCCTTTATTATCCTAGAACTCTTATAGCTAAATTTATATATGGATTATTTCATCCTTGCCAGGCACACACATTAACTACAGTATGAAAAAGAGTCTGAAAGAAAATATAGCAGAATGGATATCTTTGGGTGATTTGGGGGTGAATTATTAAATCTTTTGTACTATAGAATATAGGCTTTTGAGTCTTTTAGAATTAGGAAAGATATAAATAGTTTCAGTTTCAAAAAACATACAGTTCCAGCACAGGTGATATATAATTGGACAATAATTTTATAATGTAGTTTGACAATAACTTTTCCTTTTCCTCTTGAACCTTGTAAAACCTGTTGTGGCAAATACCCTGTTCTTTCCTTGGCACTGCTGATTTGGCCGCACGGTTGAAATCAAACATTCAATGAAGGTGCACTTGGAGTAGATTAAAGCAACCCAGGAATGATCCAAAATAACAAATAGTAAACATGGTAAACAGAAATTTTTTCTATTGAGGATTTCTCAACACTTTTACACTATGAAAAATCATTAAAGAGCTTTTATTAATGTAGGTTATATCTGAGTATCACATTAGATTTTAAAGCTGAGAAATCTGAATTTTTTTATTATTATACTTTAAGATAATAATGAATAATCATTACATGTTGGGGCTTCCCTGGTGGCTCGGTGGTAAAGAATCCACCTGCCAATGTGGGAGACGCAGGTTCCATCCCTGGGTCAATAAAATCCTCTGCAGGAGGAAATGCAACCCACTCCAGTATTCTTCCCTGGAGAATCCCATGGACAGAGGAGCCTGATGGGCTACTGTCCATGGAGTGGCAAAAGAGGCATGACTTAGCGACTAAACAACAACTTAACATGTTAAAATACGTAATATAGATTTTTCAGAACAAGTAGTAAGAAGAGTGATACTGTTTTACATTTAGTAAATATCTTGAATATATATATTAATAGAAGACCGCTGGATTCTTATAATCTGCTTCTGCATTCAGTTTGTTGCATTATGGTATTTAGGTTCACATATATGAAGAAAAGTTGACTTCATGAAAATATGTAGTTGGAAAGGGAGGACAATTTTAATAACTTTTCCAGATAGTTCTGGATATTCTTTTTAATATTACATCAAATCTCAACAAGTAATAGTTTGTTAAAGACAAGTTGTCATGTGAAATCTGAAACCATGTCAGTAAACATTTAATAATTTTGAACTTGACCTATTTCTCAAGGAAGGTTTCTAAAAGGAATCTGAATTTTTATTTTAAAAATAATAAAGTATAATATTCCAATAATAAACAATCCTGAGAATATTCTGAGGATATTTTAAGGATTAATTTACATCCAAGTTGCTTTCTAAAACATCTGTGCACCACTCAAATCTCTGAGCTAAATTTCTTAATTCTTAGATCAACTTTAGAGTTTACTATTTGTTGCATAGATGATGTCTTAAAGCCTTTACTTTTCATCTCTTTGGAGGTAATTTTATATATATGAATTTATCAGATGTGATCAGTGTGGGAATACAGTAAAAACTTGATCAGTGGTTGTCGGCATGGTGTAGTATTTTGCAGTGTTCTGTCCTCGCTCTAAGTATGAAAAGATAATTTCCCAACAAAACGACTGCTTGAGCCCTGAGAACCAAAATACTGATTTCCAAAAGAAAATACTTGTTTCAGTCATAAGTTTTTATGACAGAAATTGAAGCCAAAATATGCATTTTCTTTTATGATACTCATATGTCCGATCCCACTAAAAATAATTTAGAAGTTCCCACACATTGCTTTTGATGATATCTCTTTCTTTGTAAACATTTGTACAAAATATCTCAACAAGAAATCCATTATCAAAATTTCCTAAAATCCTTCTTTTTTTCAAAGTAAAGGTCTGGTTGACTTTACCAGGAAATGCAGATGACATATTTTCATGTTCTTTTTTTGAATGACAAGAACAATGTTGTCATTCTTTCCTAACAAGTCCAGGAGTAATGACAGAGAATTCCTGTGGTTGTGGCTGTCCAATCTATTCAGGATTCCAAGGAGACCATGTTACCCTCCCCACTCCCCCAGAGTAGCCCTGATTCTCCTAATGCGCGCTTCCCCACACTGCGGTCACTGCAGGTGGTAATGACCTCTTTGCACAATCAGTTGAATAACTGCTTTTCTCACTACAGGGTTAGCTCCTAGACAGAAGGGTCTGAGCTGGATTTTCCATCTCATGCCCAGGACCTTCAGCACAGTCTTTGGCGCATGATGGGAACTCTTTAAGATTTGCAGGGTAGTATATGACAGATTGGAGAAGAAATGCAACTCACTCCAGTGTTCTTGCCGGGGAAATCCCATGGACAGAGGAATCTGGGAGGCTACAGTCCATAGGGTTGCCGAGTCAGACACGACATAGTGATTAAACCACAAACCACACATATGATAGAATACCACTGAGCGTTTAATGTACTTTGGTGTCCCCAGGGTATTTTCCTGTGTCTTTTATATTTGGGGATTCTTCATCCTTCTTGGAAGTGGCTTTTGTGATGAATCTCAGTTCTTGTTCCTTTCTTGCCTTCTTGACTGTTCCATTTTTGTCTGCTTTCATGGCCTTTGTTTTAATTTCTAGTTCCTTAAGGCGAGGATGAAGTCCTGTCTTGCCCTTTGCTTTTTTCTCTTGTGTACACTCTCTTTCAACTACACATAGCCTCTGTCATTCCCAGGTCTAAGTCTCTAATTCCAGTCTCTCCCTCAAACCACGGTTCTGTATCTTCCAGGCATTCTCTCTACGTTTCCAACCAGATATTAGTCTTTAAAGCCCGTAGGTCCATGGCTGGATCCATCGCCGCCCATCCCAGGTCCGTCACTCCTTGTGGCGTCTCTGTGACCTGGCGGTGACTCCGGTGCTGCCCTCACCTTCGCTCTCACTGAGTCCCGCAGGGCCAGGTTTCCATCTCAGCTACCATCCCACTAGCGCACACGGGGCTGCCTCGTGCCCGTCCGTGGTGATGCCATTCATACTCTCCCTCCTCTGTCTGGTTCTCGTGGCATTAAAACATCGTGCATGCTGGTGCGAGGATAACTTTTCCCACAGAAATTTCCTCTTGAAATTTTCACTCAATAATTTGAATGTTGCCTGGGCATTTGATGCTATTAAGGAATTATTAATTACTTTTAGATTTGACAGTGGTATTGAGGTTGTCTTAAAAAGAAGAAGAGGTCCTTATCTTTTATATTTAATACACATATACTAAAATGTTTATGAATAATTGGTATGATGCCTGGGATTTGATTCAAATCATATAGAGTGAGAAAGCATGGATGGCAGCAGACAGATAGGCCAGAGTTGATGCTGACTGTTCTCTATAGTCTTATGTATGTTTGAAATTCTGCATAATAAAAACTAAGTCAACTCTTTAGCTCTTTAAGTGCTCATAAAATACAGTCGAAGCTCTTTAAGAATAAAAGCCGCAGGTCAGTCCCCTCTATCCTCCCAGTGTCATTGGCCAGTGACTCCTACATTTATCCTTTGTTGACAGAGCAGCTCAGCAGACTCTTCAGTGTGCGTGTGACCATCCTTCCCCAATTTCCTGCATTCCTGTGTACTTCTTATCAGGAACACCTTGACCGCAGGTTTGCCTTTAGTCTAGGTTTAAAGTAGTTTGCGAGGTCTGTACGTCGCTGTAAAGCCCCCAGCAAATGACAGAGGTTTGGTGATTAAATTCCCCAGCTTTTTCCTTTAGGCAGGTCTCCCGGAAGTCTCCACTGGGCTTGAGCTCCAGTTGCCCACGCTCGTATCTGACTGTTGAGCACATCAGTATTGCTTTCATTTCCTTGTTGGTCTCACCTGCCCACTTTCGTACTAGTGCTTCTGGGAACACGTTGCCTCAAGTTCTAGTTTCAGGCGCTTCTTCTGAGGCTTGCCAGTCTTATTCAGCCACAAACTCATCCTTTTCTGCTTCTGTGCCTTTTCTGGCTCTGTTCAAGCCTGTGTCTTGGCCATGCATGTCCCCCCACTTCCCAACTGTTACTTACATCATTGTCATTTTCAGTCTTAAATTTTAAACAATGCCAATTTTAGAAAAATTTGAACATAAAAACATTTCAGAAAAAAAAATAAAAGTCCATGGTTGCAACACCCCAGAGATGAACTTTTCCTTTAGTCTTTGTGTGTGTGTGTGTGTGTGTGTGTGTGTGTGTGTGTGTGTGTGTGTGTTAACATCTGACCTCTTTACTCGGGCTTGAACATCCACTTCCAAGACGGCTCATTGACATGGTTCTTGGCAGGCCCCTGGCTCCTTAATGACTTGGGCAGAGGTTTTAGTCCCTTTGTGTATTGGTCTTACAGCGTATCCTGAGTGTTCATTCGATCTGGTTCCACCAAGGGGAGTGATTTAAGAGAGTCACAGCACCTTATCATGACTTAACCTTGAAAGTGGCATATCGCTTCTGCTGTATTCTATTGCTCACACACTGATGAACTCCGGTAAAAAGCAGGAAGAAACTATATAGGGGCGTGAATGTCATGAGGCTGTGATTACTGAAGGCATCTGGAAGAGCTGAGCTAGTTTGTAATCTGGAGCTACTTGGGGAGTGTTCAAAGACTGCCTTTAGAGCGCCTCTTTTTTACGTCTTTCCGGCCTGGCCTCTGAAGAGAAATCATCTTATTTCCCTTGTCACTGTGTCTACCTGCCTTTTTAAGATCTTAGATTTTCTTCTAGTTCTCTGTATTTTAATGCTATGGTTTTTCTTTCTTTGTTATTATACTGAAACTTCTCTAATTCTGCAAATAAGACTCAAACATTTTTAAGTCACACCCATTTATTCCTAATTTCTAAAGTGTATCCAATCTTTAGAATTAGATTGTTCCACAGGCAGCCCTGTTAAATAATTTTTCTCAGATTTTGTTGTTTATATTCAGAATTGTTTCTTTACCTTAAGAAGGTGAAATGCTCTTTTATAACAGCTTCCTCCAGTTTTAGCTGTTCATTAATAAAATCTATCACTCTTCCCTTGGTGAAATAGTAGTTTGGGTCACTGATACCCAAGCTATGATCAGATTCTACGCACCAGAGACAGGCTGTGCTATAGTGGTGAGAGGGTAAGGCCCGAGGCCGTAGGCAAAGCTGTATGGCTCCTGAAGTGACCCCTTTCACAGATTTCTTTCAGAGGTTTCTCCTTGGCCCTGACGTAGTTTAAAGCAGAATAAGAATGAGAAGTATTCAGCTTAGATCAGCTGCTCATCAAGGTCCTGAACTAGGAGTTTAAAACTAGAACTCCATCTGCTACTATTGAGCCTCTATTGAACTTTGTGGCCTTGGGGTGTTTTTGCAAGCCGTGATGATATTTTCCAATAATGTATCATCACATTTCACATTCATGAAGTCATTTTAGCATTGATGTAAATGTATAGCACAACACTAAATTTAATTAAACATTAAAAACAATAAGCATGAACACAAAGAGTAAATTAAAAATTGTATACTTGTATGTGATGGTCTGCAGGGGAGACTTGTTCAATAGTTTTATGATTGACCTATAGACTTAGTTCAAATACTATACTTGTTTTATCAGTACCTGTCAATAAAACTGGCAGAGTATTATCATTTGAACATTGTAATTCATCATCGAACATAATGAGGCATCCCTAATGGGGCATGTGCTTTTTCCTAACTGTCTCATCTTCCTAACTTTGGGCCCTTAATATTTAACTGCAGCAGCTCCTTTTCCTGTCCTCTCCAGTTTGCAGGATGGTTTGTTACCTATTTTCTCTACCCTCTCTTCCCTGTGCTGTTCTTTTATAACTTGATTTCTTGTTCTTTTATTTGCTTTGCTTTCATTTTCAGAATGTGGTTGAGTTGATACCTTGGGCAGATCATGGCCGTTAATCATCTGCACTTATTAACTTGATGTGCTCTTGAGTCTTTTCTTTGATAAAGCGTCGAGAGATTTTACTGTTTTATTAAATACTTGAATTTGTTTGGGCTTTGGTTATTTGACAAACTAAGAATGGTTAAATGTGAGCATGTGCTAAAAATGAATTCACAATACTGCTTCTCTTGCTGCTGGTAAACTACTGAAAACAATTCTTCTTCCTCAGACTCATCAATCTCATTTACTGGCAGGCCTTCATCTTCAGAGTCTTAGGTGTATTCAGCTTTACACAATTCTCTACCTTCTCCTTCATGTTACCATTTGCTGCCTACATAAATGGAACCCTCCAATTTGGCATTATCCAGAGCTCTGACCATTCTTGGAGTACCGCATGAAGCAGGGCAAAGGCTAATAGAGTTTTGCCAAGAGAAAACATTGATCATAGCAAATACCCTCTTCCAACAACACAAGAGAAGACTCTACACATGGACATCACCAGATGGTCAACACCAAAATCAGATTGGTTATATTCTTTGCAGCCAAAGATGGAGAGGCTCTATACAGTCAGCAAAAACAAGACTGGGAGCTGACTGTGGCTCAGATCATGAACTCTTTATTTCCAAATTCAGACTGAAATTGAAGAAGTGGGGAAAACCACTAGACCATTCAGGTATGACCTAAATCAAATCCCTTATGAGTATACAATGGAAGTGAGAAATAGATTTAAGGGACTAGATCTGATAGACAGAGTATCTGATGAGGAGGTTCGTGACATTGTACAGGAGGCAGCGATCAAGACCATCCCCAAGAAAAAGAAATGCAAAAAGGCAAAATGGTTGTCTGTGGAGGTCTTACCAATAGCTGTGAAAAGAAGAGAAGTGAAAAGCAAAGAAGAAAAGGAAAGAGATACCCATTTGAATGCAGAGATCCAAAGAATAGCAGTGAGAGATAAGGAAGCCTTCCTCAATGATCAGTGCAAAGAAATGGAGGAAAACAATAGAATGGGAAAGACTAGAGATCTCTTCGAGAAAATTAGAGATACCAAGGGAACATTTCATGTAAAGATGTGCTCAATAAAGGACAGAAATGATATGGACCTAACAAAGCAGAAGATATTAAGAAGAGGTGGCAAGAATACACAGAAGAACTATACAAAAAAGATTTTCACAAGCCAGATAATCAAAATACTATGATCACTCACCTAGAGCCAGATATCCTGGAATTCAAAGTCAAGTGGGCCTTAGGAAGCATCACTATGAACAAAGCTAGTGTAGGTGATGGAATTCCAGTTGAGCTATTTCAAATCCTAAAAGATGATGTTGTGAAAGTGCTGCACTCAATATGCCAGCAAGTTTGGAAAACTCATAAGTGGCCACAGGACAGGAAAAGGTCAGTTTTCATTCCAATCCCAAAGAAAAGCAATGCCAAAGAATGCTCAAACTACCACACAGTTGCACTCATCTCACACACTAGTAAAGTAATGCTCAAAATTCTACAAGCCAGGCTTCAGCAATATGTGAACCGTGAACTTCTAAATGTTCTAACTAGTTTTAGAAAAGGCGGAGGAACCAGAGATCAAATTGCCAACATCTGATGGATCATCGAGAAAGCAAGAGACTTCCAGAAAAACATCAATTTCTGCTTTATTGACTATGCTAAAGCCTTTGACTGTGTGGATCACCACAAACTGGAAAATTCTGAAAGAGATGGGAATACCAGACCATCTGACCTGCCTCTTGAGAAACCTGTATGTAGGTCAGGAAACAACAGTTAGAACTGGACATGGAACAACAGACTGGTTCCAGGTCGGGAAAGGAGTACGTCAAGGCGGTATATTGTCACTCTGCTTATTTAACTTATATGCAGAGTACATCATGAGAAACGCTGGGCTGGATGAATCACAAGCTGGAGTCATGATTTCCAGGAAAAATATCAATAACCTCAGATATGCAGATGACACCACTCTTTTGACAGAAAGCGAAGAACTAAAAAGCCTCTTGTTGAAAGTGAAAAAGGAGAGTGAAAAAGTTGGCTTAAAGCTCAACATTCAGAAAACTAAGATCATGGCATCTGGTCCCATCACTTCATGGGAAATAGATGGGGAAACAGTGACAGACTTTATTTTGGGGGGCTCCAAAATTACTGCAGATGGTGATTGCAGCCATGAAATTAAAAGACGCTTTCTACTTGCAAAGTTATGACCAACCTAGACAGCATAGTAAAGAGCAGAGACATTACTTTGTCTGTCTAGTCAAGGCTATGGTTTTTCCAGTAGTCATGTATGAATGTGAGAGTTGAACTATAAAGAAAACTGAGCATTGAAGAATTGATGCTTTTGAACTGTGGTGTTGGAGAAGACTCTTGAGAGTCCCTTGGACTGCAAGGAGATCCAACCAGTCCATCCTAAAGGAGATCAGTCCTGGGTGTTCATTGGAAGGACTGATGAAGCTGAAGCTACAATACTTTGGCCACCTGATGTGAAGACTGATTCATTGGAAAAGCCCCTGATGCTGGAAAAGACTGACGGCAGAGGAGAAGGGGACGACAGAGGATGAGATGGTTGGATGGCATCACTGACTCAATGGACATGAGTTTGAGTAAATTCCGGGAGTTGGTGATGGACAGGTAGGCCTGGTGTTCTGCGATTCATGGGGTCACAAAGAGTCAGACACGACTGAGCGACTGAACCGATCTGAGAGCTCCTATCTTATCATCTTAACTGTTCATAACACTCAAATTGCTCATGCTGTTCATTTCTTCTTATGATTGAGAAGGTCATAGAATTCTCTAAAAGTTGACTTTTTTTTTCCTTAAAAAAAACAAACAAACAAGAAAAAAACCCAGCATCCTTTGACTTCATGAGGTTTGTCCAGGCAGCCAGATCATCTTCATTTGAGTTTGGCATTTGTAAATCATAGTCATCATTTCTCCCTATCACTTTTCTTCCCATCCGTACCTTCCCACTTGCTGTCATTTTCAGCTTCAGATTATTTTCTATTTGTTCCATCTTCCTCTCTTGATCCTCCCTAATCTGAAGGATAAAGTCACCTTCTTATAGACTCTCTGGGTTACAGAGTCAAAATCATCACCAAGAGCTGCAGCAATGTCAGGATCCAAATCCACTTGAGGGCCCAAAATAAGGGCTGGTTTCTTTACCAGTCAATAACTTCCTTTAACAGTGTTTTAAACTCTGATTAAGGCAAATTAATTCCAGGGCCTAGAATTATCAAAGTCTGCTCTTTCTCCTCTCTCCTGTTGCATGCACTGAAGGTAATTTGGACTTAAGCATGTAGGGCCCAGATACTTCTTTCAAATGCTGTAGGTGGTCATAATCATCATCAAAGCAGACTTCATAACTTCTTCTGTTTTGTTCACATTCTTCATCATTTATTTTCTGTGGAGACAGCAGAACCCTCTGGGGTGCTTTTGCATCTGTTTGCTAAAGACTCTGACTCGAATGGACCATGTGAAAAAGACACACCTTCCCTCTCTGTAAAGGACTTTTCACCCCCATTCTGATGCAGGGTGGGGCTAATATCAGGAACAGTGGCCTGAGGGTCCCAGAGCAGGTGACACATCTCGGAAGTGGACAAAGCCCAGATAGCAGCAACGACTCAAGGCTATATCAAATATCTGTTCTTGGGCTACAAAGTGCAGGCCTGAAGAATTGGCTCAGAAACACAATAAAAGCTACAAACATTCCATGCAGCAAGGTCTAAAAACACCTAATCCCTGCCTCCCACACCTGCAGGGTTAGCCAAAGCCGTGAGGAGCCCTCAGTTAACTGACTGCGTACCCCACTCAAGCTTGAAAGTCCACACAGCCCACAACGCCCGTAAAGCCCCAGCCTTGATCCAAACACTGATTTCCCCTGCTATTTTGTCCCCTCCTTCATCCATTTCTTACTTATTTCTCAAGGTTCCCTGTCCATTTACCAAGACCTTGGAGTCTGAGTGATTTTTCCACTCGTCTGAATCATAGAACAGGGAGTGGGAATGACCATTAGCATTCTTCATGTTCCAACCCAATTACATGAGGGTAGTTGTAGAGTACATATTTTCACTTCATTTTATAGGCATTGGCATATATTTCTTAATTTTAAAAGCTTTCTATAGAGATAATCTGACAATTGCTTGAGAATGAGAATAATGCAAAAAGAAGAATCTTTGGTTTGATTTGGAAACAAGTATTATAATTTAAATTATAATGTAGTCCATAAAAATGTGTTGATATACATGTTTAAATAACTGATTATGAAATGATTATTGTATAAGCAGATAGAAAATTTTACTGTTGTAAATACAAGTCAGTGCATTAAGAGCAAGAAATTAGTATTGTGAAATTCTAAGATTTGTTAGAATCTTAGAATAGTCCTCTTTCTTATGTTGAGATAAACCTTGAGTTTATCATGCCTTTCTTTTTGTACTTTGAGGATGTTGCTGTACTCATCTTCTAGCTTGCATTGTTTTCTGCAAGAAATCTGTCACTACTATCTTTGTGTCTATGTATTACCTTTGTACTCAGGTTCCTTTTAAGGTTTTTCTCTTTAGCACTAGCTTTAAATAATTTTGTTATAATATGCCTTGATGTATTTTTTCTTTTTTTCTTCCATATTTCTTGTTCTTGGGGTTTTCTAAGTTTCTTGGATCTGTGAGTTTATGATTTTAATCAAATTTAATACATTTTCAGCTGCTACTGCTTTAAATATTCCCACCTCCCACCCACCCTTTTGGAGACTCCAGTTATATGCACATTTGGCTGCCTTTATCATCTCACAGTTAATGGATACTCTATTAATGTTTTCAATCTTTTTTTCTCTATATGTTTCATTTTAGATAGTTTCTGTTGTGGTGGCTTCAAGTTCATTAATGTTTACTTTAATTTCAGTATGTAATTTATTAATTTCATCTCATATATTTTTCCTCTTAGACATTGTGATCTTAACCTCTAGACATTCCATTTGTGTTGCATTTGTATCTTCTATATTTTACTTATTTTCAAACTGCTTGAATATATGGAATATAGTTGTAACTGGATTCATGTCCTTGTCTACTAATTTTATCATCTGTGTTGGTTATGATTGATTTTTTATCATTACAGATTATATTTTCCTACCTCTTTGTATGCCTGGTAATTTTTTCAGTTTGATATAAGACATTATGAGTTTTACCTTGGGTGTTTAATGTTTAATGTTTTTGTTTTCTATTAAGGTATTCTTGAGCTTGTTTTAGGATATAGTTAGTTGGAAAATATTTGATCCCATATGGATCTTGCTTTCAAGCTTTGTTAGGTGAAACTAGAGTTGTATTTAGTCTTGCGTTAACTCACCCCCACTGGTGAGGCAGGATCCTTCTTGGTACTCTGAACTAAGAGTATACTGAAATTTTACACTTTGATGGCTGTGGTGGTTTAGTTGCTAAGTCATGTCCGACTCTTTGTGACCCCAAGGACTATAGCCCTCCAGGGTCCTCTGTCCATAGCATTCCAGGCAAGAGCACTGGTGCTTCTCCAGGGGATCTTCCCAACCCAGAAATTGAACCTGGGTCTCCTGCACTGCAGGCAGAGTCTTTACCAACTGAGCCACAGGAGGCCCTGATGGCTGAGACAGACATTTTCCTGACTCTGTTTGGCTCCTCACACTGCTCCCTCTAATCTTTCTCTGCTTGACCTCAGGTAGTTTCCTCCCCATATATGTACTGATCAGGACCCCACTTAATACACAACAAAGACTTCTGCAGATCTCGATCTGCACATCTCAAGAGTTCTCTCTTTGTCCCTTCCAGTACTCTGTGATGAAAATTTTAGTATCTTAATTTTCCTGAACACCTAGCTCTGTCTCATAACTTAAGGAGATACCTGGGCTCCATCTGACATTCCCCTCTCTGTGCAATACAACGGAAATGTTCTCCAGGCAGTAAACTAGTAATCAAAGGATTTTTCCCTGTCCTTCATTTCCTGATATCCAATGTTTTGAATACTCTTTTTTCATATATTTTGTCTGTTTTTTTCCCAGTTGTTTCAAGACAAAATGTAAATTTAACCCCTCTTACTCAGTCTTAAATGAAGTAGAAGTCCCATTGCTTGATTTTTTAAAATCTTGCCCCAGCCTTGCATACTGGTGTAAACTCCACTTGGTCATGATGAACAAATCTTTTTATTGCTGGGTTGGGTTTGCTAGTAGTTCACTGAAGAATTTTACATCTGTCGCCATGATGGATACCTATCTGGTCTCAGATAAATGAGACCAAAATAAATGAGACCTTCATAAAGTGAGTTGAGAAATGTTTTCTAATCTTCTAGTGTCTACAACAAGCTGTGCATAATTTATAATTTTTCTTTATTAAATGTTGAGTAGAAGTTCCCACTGAAAATATTTGGACTTGGAGTTGTTTTTGTTGGAAGGTTTTAAGGACAAATTCAATCCCTTTAATAGATACAAGACTGTTAAGATTCCCTTTTTCCTTTTGAATGAAATGTGATACTTTGGATCTTTTAAGGAATTAATGAATTTCATCAGAGTTGCTAAGAGCAATTTCTGTGGGATGGTGCATGCAAAAGCCAGTCTGGAATGGACTTAAGAGGTCTTTAGAGGAGTTTTGGTGCACAGGATGTGGTAGTTTCTGAAGAGAATTGAGTTCAAGAGAAGGCTTTTAAAAAAAATTATTTAAATATAAATAGGAACAATAGAATATATGTTGATGAGAGTAACCCAGTAGAAAATTCTAGTTGCCCAATATTTAATTCATATGATTAGTGTGTAATCAAATAAGATAAAAGGTACACAAACTGATTTTAAACTGTAGAATGGTATGCAAAGAGAGTTTTAACATGAATCTAGTACACATTTTTCTTGAGCTTTTCTTCCTTGCATCAAGGCAGCTTACTGGATAGTCAAGAGCTTCTCCACCAGCTTGGGAAAAACAAGCTGCTAGGTAACTGTTGATCTTCAGGCTTAATCCCAAATGAGAATTATTGTAGTTGAAGGAAGAGATGCTTTAACATGTTATTACTGTCCCTTGGTTCTACACTTACTCTCCCATCAATTGATCAGTTGATATTTTGTTTCTAAAATGGGAAATAGAAAATTATGTTGATAATTTTTACTCTGTTGTGAAAATAACCACTGAATGGAGCCAGCAAGATGCTCTAATGGCCTTAGAAAATGAAGGAGTCTCAGCAGCTGGGATGGAAATGGTTGTAGAGGGGACGTGGGATGAGAGATGACCCTGCTGGCTGAGATCAACAAATTATCTCTGATTTGAGCCAGTCATCATGCAGAGATCTGGGACAAGAGTGTCGCAGGCAAAGCATATCATAAGTGTGAAATCTGAGAGGGAAAATGCTTAATGTTATTCGATGTATAATGTGACAGAATACAGTAATAGTGAATGTCACAAGATGAGATCTCTGATATAAGACAGGATCCAGATTATTACGGATTTGTGGACTCTGGTTTAAAACATTACATTTTATTATTTGTTTGATACTAAAGAGAGGATTTCCGTTTTTAAAGATTGCTTGGACTGCTGCATAAAAAAAATAGACTGGAACAAGCAAGAATGAAGGCTGATAGACTACTGTGGTAATTCATGAAATGGTGGTATTATATGCTAGGGTGGAGATGAATTAAGTAGATAGATTCGGGATGTGTTTTGGAGTGAAGGTCAAAATCTGAAATTAGACTGAGGTTAAAATTCTTCTGTGGCTTACCTTTCGTATCATTTCGGATGATTTTTTAAAACCTGCAGAGCGGAGATTATGGGAATATTAAAATAACACATATAAAACA
>SRVM01016831.1:0-12743 GCA_007570785.1 Antilocapra americana | reverse complement strand
GTAGAACTATGAATGGAGGCTCGTAACACTGTACAAGGAGGTGGTGATCAATCTCATTCCCCAGAAAAGGAAATCCAAGAAGGCAAAGTGGTTGTCTGAGGAGACCTTACAAATAGCTGAGAAAAGAGAAGCAAAAAGCAAAGGAGAAAGGGAACGGTATACCCAACTGAATGCAGAGTTCCAAAGAATACCAAGGGGAGATAAGAAAGCCTTTTTCAGTGAAAATGCGAAGAAACAGACAAAAACAATACAAAGGGAAAGACTAGAGATCTCCAAGAAAATTGAAGAGAGCAAGGCAACGTTTCATGCAAAGATGGCCACGATAAAGGACAGAAACAGTAAGGACCTAAAAGAAGCAGATGAGATTAAGAGGAGGTAGGAAATTGTTCCCACAGAAGAACTGTACAAAAAAGATCTTAATGACCTGGATAACCATGATGGTGTGATCACTCACCTAGAGCCAGACATCCTAGACTGTGAAGTCAAGTGGGCCTTAGGAAGCATCAAACAAAGCTAGTGGAAGTGATGGGATTCTGACTAAGCTAAAAGACGATGCTGTTGAAGTGCTGCATCTAATATGCCAGGAAACTTGTGAAACTCAGCAGGGGCCACAAGATGGGAAAAGATCAGTCTTCATTCCAATCCCAAAGAAGGACAAAGCCAAAGAATGTTCAAACTACTGTACAACCATGCTCATTTTACACACTAGCAAGGTAATGCTCAAAATCATTCAAGCTAGGGTTCAACAGTACATGATCCAAGAACTTCAAGCTGTGAACCAAGAGGTACAAGCTAGATTTCGAAAAGGAAGAGGAAGCAGAGACCAAATGGCCAATCTACGTTGGATCATATAGAAAGCAAGAGAATTACAAAAAACCCCACAAGAAACCCATTTACTTCTGCTTCATTGACTATGCTAAAGCCCTTGATTGTGTGGATCACAACAAACTGTGGAAAATTCTTAAAGAGATGAGAATTGCAGACCAGCTTATCTGCCTCCTGCGAGACCTGCATGCAGGACAAGAAGCAACAGTTAGAACTGGAAGTGAAATGGACCAGTTCAAAATACAGTCTAGGCTGTATATTGTCACCATGCTTATTTAACTTATATGGCTGTATATTGTCACCCTGCTTATTTAACTTATATGAAGAGTACATCATGTGAAATGCTGGGCTGGATGAATCACAAGCTGGAATTAAGATTTATCAAATAAGCCAGGAAAATAACGACGTCAGATATGCAGAAGATACCACCCTAATGGCAGAAAGCAAAGAGGAACTAAAAAGCCTCTTGATAAAGGTGAAAGAGGAGAGTGAAAAAGCTGGCTTAAAACTCAACATTCAGAATACTAAGATAATGGTATCTGGTCTCATCACTTCATGGCAAATAGACGGGGGAAAATGTAAAGCGACAGACTTTATTTTCTTGGGCTCCAAAATCACTGCAGATGGTGACTTTAGCCCTGAAATTAAAAGATGCTTGCTCCTTGGAAGGAAAGCTATGACACACCTAGATAGCATATTAAAAAGCAGAGACATTACTTTGCCAAAAAAGTCCATATGGTTAAACCTATGGCTTTTCAGTAGTCATGTACGGACTTGAGAGTTGGACCATAAAGAAGACTGAGCACCAAAGAATTGATGCTTTTGAACTGTGGTGTTGGAGAAGACTCTTGAGAGCCCCTTGGACTGCAAGGAGATCCAACCAGTCCATCCTAAAAGGAACCAACCCTGAATATTCATGCTGAAGTTAAAGCTCCAATACTTTGGCCACCTGATGTGTAGAGCCAACTCACTGGAAAAGACCCTGATGCTGGGAAAGATTGAGGACAGGAGGAGGAGGGAGTGGCAAAGTTTGAGATGGTTAGATAGCATGACTGACTCAAGAGACATGAGTCTGAGCAAACTCTGGGAGAAGGTGAAGGACAGGGAAGCCTGGCGTGCTCCAGTTCATGGGGTCACCAGAAAATGGACACGACTTAGCGAATGAACAACAATGTAAATGCAATAAGTCAGAGAAAGACAAATACTGTGTGTTGTCACTTATTTGTGGGATCTAAAAAGTACACCAGACTAGTAACTATAACAAAGAAGACAACTCACAGATATAGAGAACAAACTAGTGGTTACCAGAGGGAGTGGGAGGGAGAGAGGGGCAACGTAGGGGCAGGGCACATGAAGTACAAAGTATTATATATGAAAATGATCTACAGAGTTGTATACACAGGGAATACAGCCAGTCTTTTATCATTATATACTGCATATTACCTTTAAAATTATCATTCACTATTTTGTACACCTGTGACTTATACTACTGTACGTCAACTACACTTCACTTTTATTTGGTTTTGGCCTTGTGTCTTTCAAGATCTTAGTTCCCCAAACAGGGATTGAACCCATGCCTTTGGCAGTGACGGCGTGGGCTCCTAACCACTGGACAGTCAGGGAACTCCCCCATTTAACCATCTTAATGTGGAAAAGCTGGTGGCATTAAGCACACTCACTATGCTGTGCAACGTCATCGCTACTGAGGTTCCAGCACGTTCCTGTGTTCCTAAACAGATCCCCCGTACCCATGAAGCTGTCCCTTCCTCCTCCCCACAGCGCCCCAGCCCCAGACAACAGTTTCCTGTCCTGAGGCTTTGCTCCGTTCACCTCACACAGATGGACTCACATACGCCATCTGCATCTGCCTTCTTTCTGTTGCCATGTTTACAAGGTTCATCCATGTTGAAGCATATGTCGGTACTCCATTCCTTTTCGTGACTGAATAATATCCCACTTAATGAATATATGCATTTTGTTGATCCATTCACGGTCAATTATTTTTGACAAAGACAGCAACGAAATTTCATAAGGGAAGTGACCATCTTTCAACAAATGGTGCTACAACAGCTGAATATCCCAAATCTAAAAAAATAAAAACTGAACCTCAATCCTTATCTCACTTAACACACAGATAACTAGATCATAGAACTGAATGTAAAATCAGAGACTCTTGCAGTTTTAAAGGAAACACAGGAGAAAAATCTTTGGGGAAGAGATTTCTTGGCCGGGACACAAAAAGTACTAGACAAAAGAAAACAGTTGAGAAGCTGAAATTCATCAAAATGAAAACTTCTGCTCTTCAAAGATACCATTAAGAAAATGAAAAGCCCGCCACAGGCATATATCTATCAGACAAAGAACTGACCAGACTATACCAGCAACTCCACAAAGAGCCCTCTGACCAGAATATACCAGCAACTCAACAAAGAGCCCTCACCTTTTAAAATTTTTAAACAGACAAAAGATCCAAGTAGGCTCTTCAGAAAAGAAAGAAATGAGTGGACAATAAGCGCATGGGAAGACACTCACAGGGAAATGCAAATCAAGATGTCAGGAGATATACCCCTGCTGGAATGGCTGACATGGAAACACTTAGGTGACAAGAGGAATGGCTCCCCCAGATGGACCCCCTCTTCGTCCGCTAGAACCTGTGAATATGCAGCTCATGTGCAGATGCAATTAAACTCAAGGGCCCAGAAATGGGGAGAGTCTCCCGGACTCCATTTTCCGGGAGGATGGAGGGAGGCCCGGAGCCAAGGGGGGCGTGGCCTCTAGAAGCTGGACGAGGCCCAAGAATGCTTCGCCCCAGGGCCTCCAGGAGTGGAGGCTCTGCTGACAGCCCGAGCTGACACCCTGCTGGACAGAGACCTACAGAACACTTGGGAAAGGACTCTGCATTGCTTTAAGGCTCCCAGCCCATGGTGATGTGGAGAGCAGGGACACAAAATGCAGACGGGACATGGGAGCGGCCAGGCGGAGGCTGAGGGCCAGCAGGACCCTCACTCTGTGCACTAAAGGCTGAACAGCAGGGTCACCGTGGAGGCCTGTCCGGCAGCTTCTAAGGATTCTGTGTGTCCACTCTGTGGAAAAGCCCAGCCCGAGCCTGCGCCCAGGAGAACTGAGCACCTAGGTCCACAGAGACAGCCACTCATAGCCCCCTAGAGTGAGGACAACCCCCACCCCCCGCTGCCCTGGCAACAGAGCCAAGCCCAGCACCCCCAGGCCTCGGTCCACGACCTGCCACTGCTGCGGAGCTGCCACTGGCCTCCCGCCGCCCCCAGTTCCCGGCGCTGCACAGCAGTCTAGGGCAACTCCTGTCCAGGCCTCCTTCCAGGGGTGTCAGACCTGCCTTACCACCTGAAGACTCCCGCCCTCCTTAAATTTCACACCTGTAACTCTGTCTGGGCATCTATCAAAAACCTACATGTCCATCACACCGCTCAGCAGTAAATATGACTGAGCTATGGCTACTATGCACAACATGCGTGACTCAACAACACGAGTGAAAACCAGACACAAAATATACACTGTGGGACTCTATATTACGTCCAGAAACAGATAATGAGAGGCAGTCTTGGATGTCTCTGGCGGTACAGCGGATGAGAATTCACCTACCAGTGCCGGGGACAGGTTCAATTCCTGGCCTGGGAAGAGCCCACACCTTACTCAGAGCAACTAGGCCTGGGTCCCACAACTACTGAGCCCACACGCCTGGAGCCCGGGACCCGCAACAGGAAGCCCCCGCTCACCACAACTCAAGAAAAGCCCATGCAAAGCAGTGACACCTCAGTACACCCAAAAATGAATAAACAAATAATTAGTCTATGGTGAAAGTACTGTCAACAGCGGGAATTCCCTAGTGGTCCAGTGCTTAGGATTCAGTGCTTTCCCTGCTGAGGGCCAGGGTTCGACCCCTGGTTGGGGAACTAAGATCCCACAGGCCATGCTGTTCAGCCACATTTACACACACAAAAGGAAGAACTGCTCATAGCGGTTGCCTCTGCTGGGAGTGGGAACTGACTGGAAAGCAGTCCTGGGGGACTTCCTGGAGGAGGAGAGATGTCTGTCTTCACTGGGGAATGGTGACACGGGCCCTTCACATCTATCAGAGCTCATCCCTCCATGCACAAAAGACCTGTGCATTATGGGTAAATTATCCTGCAAGAAAGTTGGTATTTTAAAAACAACAACACAAATACAAACACAGAATTGCCAAACCACTACCATGCTCCTCAGCTCCATCTTGCTCTGTTTTTCTTTTTCCCCACTGCACTCATCTTCTAAAACCGTGTTATTGAGTTTCCTGTTCATTCTATCTCTTCCTGCTGGAATATCATCTCTACACGACTAAAGGTCTTGGTCCTTATGGCCCTGACACCTCAAGCACCCAGAAGAGTCCGTGGGTCCTAGCAGGAACCTGATACTATTTGTTGACTCAATGAAAAAACATCGTCAACTTGTTTCCCAATGCATTTCCCAATCTACACTTCATTTGATTGTCGTAACTGTGTAAGGCAGATATTTTGCCTTCCCCTAGAAATACAGAACTGGGAACAATATTTGATCAGAATGATTGAGGAGAGAGTCATTGGGTCCGACTTCCAGGGACCAAGCCCAGTTGAATGGAATCTTCACGATGTGTGCCTTAAAAGGACAAGAGAGCATAGCCTAAGTGTGTAAGATCCAGAAAGGGGATACACAACACACACATGGTCTAAGGGAACATGGCCAGTGCTGACGGACACACCCTGGGAGACCAATCTAAGGGGCAGGGAAGGCTTCCTGGGGGAGCTGGTACCCAAGCTGAGTCTCAAATGATTTTTTTAATTTAGCAAAGAAAAGTAGAAAGGGGATTTCCAGCAGAGGGCCTGACATGAGCAAAGGCATCAAAGCACAGTGCAGCAAGGGAATTTGCCAAGACTGGCCCGTATGATGTGAGACCTGTAGGAGATGTGGGGCGACAGGAGTGTGGCAGGGGATTAAGGCGGGGCGGAGGGGGGGGTGCAAGTGGAGACATCTTGGTGCCCGCTGGGCACCAGGTGCAGAAGCCAAGGTGACAGAACCAACAGGTTTTTCAGCGCTCCCCTCTCAGGCCCCAGTGACTGCTGCACAGGAAGTACTCGGGGGAACGTCAGGCCTGGGCCAGGGCAGAGGGCCCCATGCTCACTGCAGAGTCCTAACCAAGGCCGCAGAAATGGCACCCAGAACCACAGTCACTTCTGGAACTGACTAAGCCTCACTGAAACCATTCCCAAAGGCCCCCGGTCATCACCAAGCAGGCTTCTTCACCCCAAATCAGGTGAAAATGCCCACTCCACTGCTCATCCTCCAGGGCCCTCCCCAATCACCTAATGCCACCCTTTCAGCACGCATTTTATCTTCAGATGATAAAAACTGGCTACTGACCAGCGAAGAGCGTGGGCTCTCCCTGGTCTGTCAGGAGGTGTTGGCCTACCGTGTTTGCCAACACAGTGTCTTCATTATCTCTGCTCTTTGCTCTTAATAAACTCACTCCCTTCTGAAACGCTCTGTGTCTGAAAATTCTTTTCCAACCCAGGCCAGACAGTTGGGACACTCACCCAGATAGAACCGCAGGAAAGGGGTCGGTGTCATGTTCTTAAACAGCATGATCTGCACCCAGGGGTTCTTGTACTGGATCTGGGTATGTTGAAAAACACAAATTTCCTGCAACACAAGAAACTAAACCCATGAGAGTTTCTAACCTAAAACTTTATGCACCTGTGTATTCTTCTACAGAGAAATCCAGAACTCTCATCAGATTCTGAGAGGACTCGGCCCCTGAAAAAGGTGGCGTGAGGAAGAGCAGGTCACAGGAGTCCATTAACATGCTGTCTGAATGTAGGTGTTGGGACTCCTGATTTGTCGTTTAAGGAAAAGAAATCTACATCCTTACCTCACATTGCATATTACCCTCAAACTCACCAAAGCAGAAGTATAAATAACAAAAATGAAATATCCTTGGTCTCATTGGGTGTGACAGTTTCACAGTGCACTCATTGGAGAAGCTGTATAACTCCAGGTGAGCACTTTGTGTTTTTATCATCGTCATGAAAGTCGCTCAGTCGTGTCTGACTCTTTGCGACCCTATGGACTATAGGGTCCATGGAATTCTCCAGGCCAGAATCCTGGAGGGGGTAGCCTTTCCCTTCTCCAGGGGATCATCCCAACCCAGGGATCAAACCCAGGTCTCCCTCACTGCAGGCAGATTCTTTACCAGCTGAGCCACAAAGGAACCCCAAGAATGCTGGAGTGGGTGGCCTATCCCTTCTCCAGCGGATCTCCCCGACCCAGAAATTGAACCAGGGTCTCCTGCATTGCAGGTGGATTCTTTACCAACTGAGCTATCAGGAAAGTCCTTATGTTTTTATACCGATACTTAAAAATAAAAGGAACCATAAGAACAAACTTGCAGAATACTCTTACAATCCAGGAGTGGATAAATCACTGAACTCAGGTTTAAAACACAGACCAATTTGATTAGTTACAACACTTGCTGGATTTCCCTGGTGGTCTGCCATCACAGCCTTGCGTAACTCAAGATATGCCTTTCAGGGCCAACCAAGGCAGATGGTTCACAGTGAAGAGTTCTGATGAAACGTGATCCACTGGAGGAGGGAATGGTAAACCACTCCACTATTCTTCTCAAGAGAAGCCTACGAGTAGTATGAAAAGGCAAAAAAAAAAAAAAAGTAACATCTGAAGATGAGCCCCCCAGGTCAGAAAGTGTCCATTATGCTACTGGAGAAGAGTGGAGGACAATTATGAATAGCTAGAGAAGGAAGGAAGCCTCTGGGCCAAAGTGTAAACGATGCTCAGTTGTGGATGTTGTATGGTGATGAAAGTAAAGTGTGATGCTGTGAAGAACAATATTGCATAAAAATCGAGAATGTTAGGCGCATGAATGAAGGTAAATTGGAAGTGGTCAAACAGGAGGTGTTAAAAGTGAAAATCGACACCTTAGGAATTAAAATGGACAGGAATGGATGAATTCAGATGACCAATGTATCTACTACTATACGCAAGGATCCCTTAGAAGAAATGGAGTAGCCCTCATAGTCAACAAGAGTCTGAAATGCAGTACTTGGATGCAATCTCAAAAATGACAGAATGATCTCTGTTCGTTTTCAAGGCAAACCATTCAACATCTCAGCAATCCAAGTCCATGCCCCAACCACTGATGCCAAAGAACCCGAAGTTGATCTGTTTTATAAAGACATACAACACCTTCTACAACCATAAAGAGATGTTCTTTTCATCATAGGGGATTGGGATACAGAACTAGAAGTCAAGAGATAACCTGGAGTAACAGGCAAGTTTGGCCTTGGAGTACAGAACAAAGCAGAGAAAAGACTAAAAGCTCTGTCAAGAGAACACAATGGTCATAGTAAACGTTCTTTTCCATAACATGAGAGATGACTCTACACACGGACTTCACCAAATGATCACAGAAATCAGACTGATTATGTTCTTTGCCATCAAAGATGGAGAAGCTCTATAAAGTCAGCAAAAAGACTGGGAGCTGACTGTGGCTCAGATCACGAACGCCTTATTGCCAAATTCAGGCTTAAACTGAAGAAAGGAGGAGAAACCACTAGACCATTCAGGTATGACCTAAATCAAATGCCCTCTGATTATACAGTGAAGGTGATGAAAAGATTCAAGGAATTAGATCTGGTAGACAGAGTGCCTGAAGAACTATGGATAGAGGTTTGTAACACTGTACAGGAGGCAGTGACCAAAACCAACCCATAGAAAAAGAACTGCAAGAAAGCAAAGTGGTTGTCGAGGAGGCTTTACAAAGAGATGAGGAAAGAAGAGAGGAGAAAGGGAAAGATACACCCAAATGAATGCAGAATTCCTGAGAACACCAAGGAGAGATAAGAAGGCCTCCTTCAAAGATCAGAAGATAACAGAATGGGAAAGACTAGAGATCTCTTAAAGAAAATTGGAGATAGTAAGGGAATACTTCATGCAGTGATGGGCACAAAAGAGGACAGAAATGGTAAAGACCTAATAGAAGCAAAAGAGATTAAGAAGAGGTGGCAAGAATATACAGAACAACACAAAAGAAGTCTTAACGACCCAGATAACCACTATAGTGTGATCACTCACATAGAACCAGACATCCTGGGCCTTAGGAAGCATTACCACAAACAAAAAGCTAGTAGACCCAGCTGAGCTTTTACAAATCCTGAAAGATGATGCTGTTAAAGTGCTGCATTCAATACGTCAGCAAATTTGGAAAACACAGAAGTGGCCATAGGATGGGAAAAGGTCAGTTTTCATTCCAATCCCAAAGAAGGGCAATGCAAAAGAATGTTCAAATTACCATACAATCACACTCATTTCACACACTAGCAAGGTAATGGCTCAAAATCCTTCCAGCAAGCCTTCAGCAGCACCTGAACAGATGTATAAGCTGGGTTGAGAAAAGGCAGAGGAACCAAAGATTAAATTGCCAACAGAAAAACCAAGGAAATTTCAGAAAACCATCTATTTTTACTTCACTGACTACATTACAGCCTTTAACTATTTGTACCACAATAAACTGTGGGAAACTCTTAAAAGAGATGGGAATACCAGACGCCCTTACCTGTCTGAGAAGCCTGTATGTGGGTCAGAAGCAACAGTTAGAATCGGATATTGAGCAACCGACTGGTTTCAAACTGGGAAAGGAGTATGACTAGGCTGTATGCTCTCACCCTGCTTATTTAATTTCTATGCAGAGCATATCCTGCAAAATGCCAGGCTGGATGAATCAGAAGCGGGAATCAAGACTGCGGGGAGAAACACCAGCAATCGGGAAGAAGAATTAAAGAGCCTCTTAATGAGGGTGAAAGAGAGTTAAAAAGCTGGCTTAAAACTCAACATACAAAAAAACGAAGATTGTGGCATCTGGTCATATCACTCCGTGGCAAATAGAAGGGGAAAATGCAGAAGCAATGACAGGTTTTATTTCCAGGCTCCAAAACCACTGCAGATGGTGACTGCCGCCATGAAATGAAAAGACACTTGCTCCTTGGAAGGAAAGCTATGACAAACCTGGACAGCGTATTGAAAGCAGAGCTATCACTTTGCTGACAAAGGTTTATATAGTCAAAACGATGGTTTTTTCCAGTTGAGTTCAGTCGTTCAGTCGTGTCCAACTCTTTGCGACCCCATGAATCGCAGCCAGGCCTTCCTGTCCATCACCAACTCCCGGAGTTCACCCAAACTCATGTCCATCAAGTTGGCGATGCCAGCCAGCCATCTCATCTTCTGTCGACCCTTTCTCCTCCTGCCCTCAATCTTTCCCAGCATCAGCGTCTTTTCCCATGAGTCAACTCTTTGCATGAGGTGGCCAAAGTATTGGGAGTTTCAGCTTCAACATCAGTCCTTCCAATGAACACTCAGGACTGATCTCCTTTAGGATGGACTGGTTGGATCTCCTTGCAGTCTAAGGGACTCTCAAGCATCTTCTTCAACACCACAGTTCAAAAGCATCAGTTCTTTGGTGTTCAGCTTTCTTCACCATCCAACTCTCACATCCATACATGACCACTGGAAAAACCACAGCCCAAAGAAAGGAATGCCAAAAAATGCTCAAACTACCGCACAATTGCACTCATCTCATATGCTAGTAAAGTAATGCTTAAAATTCTCCAATTCAGCAATACATGAACCTTGAACTTCCAGATGTTCATGCTGGTTTTAGAAAAGGCAGAGGAACCCAGAGATCAAATTGCCAACATCTGATGGATCATCAAAAAAGCAAGAGAGTTCCAGAAAAACATCTATTCTGCTTTATTGACTATACAGAAGGTGACTGCAAGCATGAGATTAAAAGACACTTACTTCTTGGAGGGAAAGTTATGACCAACCTAGAGAGCATATTAAAAAGCAGAGACATTCTTTGCCAACAAAGGTCCATCCAGTCAAGGCTATGGTTTTGACTCGATGCACATGGGTTTGGGTGGACTCTGGGAGTTCGTGATGGACAGGTAGGCCTGGCATGTTGTGGTTCATGGGGTTGCAAAGAGTCGGACACGACAGAGCCATGGAACTGAACTGAATCAGTGACTGAACTGAACTGAATCACCGTCTGCAGTGTTTTTCCCGTAGTCCTGTACAAATGTGATAGCTGGACCATCAAGAAGGCCGAGTGCCAAGAAATTGATGCTTTTGAACTGTGGTGCTGGAGGAGACTCTTGACAGTCCCTCGCACAGCAAGGAGATCAAACCAGTCAATCCTAAAAGAAATCAACCCTGGATATTCACTAGAAAGACTGACGCTGAAGCTCCAATTCTTTGGCCCCCTGATACAAAGAGCTGACTCACTGGAAAAGACCCTGATGCTGGGAAAGACCGAGGGCATGAGGAGAAGGGGAGGGCAGAGGCTGAGAGTTAGACAGCATCACTGACTCAACTGACACGAATAGGAGCAAACTCCAGGAAACAGTGGAAGACAGGGGAGCCTGGAGTGCTGCAGTTCATGGGGTCACAGAGAGTCAGACACGACTTAGCAACTGAACAACTGGTGGCAGGGGTTCAGAGTCCGCTTGCCAATGCAGGGGACACGGGTTCACTGCCTGCTTGAGGAGGTAAGAACCTACATGCCATGGGGCATTTAAGCCCATGCGCTCCAGTTATTTAGCCTGGGAGCTGCAACTACAGAAGCCCACATGATCTAGAGCCCACGTTCTGTAACGAGAGAAGGCCCTGCTTGCTGCATCTAGAGGAAGCTGGCTTGAAGCCATGAAGAGCCATGTGCCACAATGAAGACTCAGGGAAACCACAGACAAATAGATAAACACAACCCTTTAGAAGGCAAAACTCACCAAAAACAAAATCAACATGGGCCAAGCACAGAACACAAAAGGTTAATTTCCTTACATAGAGTTCTACACACCATTAACAAGATTTATAATCCAGTACTAGGGGCAAAGGCCACAAACAGGCAGAAACCCACATGGTCTATCAGAGGAAGGATCCAAAGTATCTTCCCAACAGTTATACATTAAAATCATCCTACTTCAGCTCTTAGATTGCTTAAAAAGTGAAAGTGTTAATCACTCAGTCATGTCAGACTCTTTGCAACCCCATGGATTACGGCACTCCAGGCTCCTCTGTCCACGGAATTCTCAAGGCAAGACTACTGGAGTGGGTAGCCATTCCCTTCTCGTTATAAGCAATTAATTTATGGAAGTGAGGGGGGACTTCCCTGGTGGCTAAGACAGTAAAGAACCAGCCTGCAATGCAGGAGACCGGGGTTTGATTCCTGGGTTGGAAAGATCCCTTGAAGAAAGGAATGGCGACCCACTCCAGTATTCTTGCCTGGAGAATTCCATTAACAGAGGAGCCTGGTGGACTACAGTCCATGAGGTCACAAGGAGTTGGCCATAACATTTTCACTTATAGAAGCGAGGAAACCTTTCCTTCTGTATATTCATTGGTCTGACTTCGTCGGGGGTCATTTTGGAACTAGCATAGATATTAACTCACTGATTTCGCCTCTGTCTTTAGGTATTTTCACACTTGAGTGCAAAGACATTTACTGCAGTATCATTTTTTACACCGAAGGAACAGAAACAAGCTTAAATGCCAGACTGACTATATAGATTATGATACAACTATACTCCTCTCTACCTGCTCTCCATCCTGAGTGGCAGACAGATCCGTGCTAGGGAGTGGGCTTTCTTCCCCTATGGCTTCCTGTTGGGTTTAGCACACAGCCAGCATCGTCAAAAGATCACAAAGACAGGGAGAGTCAAGGCAGTTATCTCTCTGGCTCGACCCCAGGCTCAGTCCTAGCTCCACAGGTTCCTGTCAGGCAGCCCTCTTAACCCCCAGGGCCCAACAACCATTCTCCTCCTCAATTCTGCAGCCTCGACCTCGGGTCTTGCCCTGTTCCTGAG
>SRVM01016826.1:0-10923 GCA_007570785.1 Antilocapra americana | reverse complement strand
CAGAAATGAACTGTCCGAGGAGACACAGGCAATGACAAAGCAACAGACTTTATTGGGAAGGGGCGCCCAGGTGGAGAGAAACAGCGTTAAGGGAACCCAGGAGAACTGCTCTGCCACGTGGCTCACGCTCTCGGGTTTTATGGTGATGGGGTTAATTTCCAGGTTATCTCTGGCCGGTCATCTTGCTTGATCCATATTTGGTCTTAGGGTCCTTCCTGGTGGTACAGTCATCTCTCAACCAAGATGGAGTCTAGGAAGGATTCTGGCAAACTGGTAGGACATATGGACTGTTGTCTCCTCTCCCCTCTGGACCTTGCCCCAATTCTTCTGGTTGATGGCATCTTGTAAGTTCTGCATTCCTCACTAGGACTTCCGGTTGTAAGATATTTCATGCAAGTGGTCAGTATCAGGCCTGGCCAGGGCCCGTGATTTTGGTCAGTGGTTCCCATAACAGAGCCTGTGTGGAGTACTTTCCCCACTCACGTCTGTCTCATTCATTCAGTCTTTTGTGCTGCCTCCACCCAAGATTCCCTGGTGGCTCAGATGGTAAAGCATCTGCCTGCAACGCAGGAGACCTAGGTTCAATCCCTAGGTTGGGAAGATCCCCTGGAGAAGGAAATGGCAACCCACTCCAGTACTCTTGCCTAGAAAATTCCATGGATGGAGGAGCCTGGTGGGTTACAGTCCATGGGGTCACAAAGAGTCAGACACGACTGAGCAACTTCACTTTCTTTTCAACCAAGATTTCAACATATCTGAATTCACATCTTGGGGCTCTTTGGTGATGAGTGAGATCATCATCTGTTGGCACTGACAAGCCCTCTTAATTCTTTGAAAGTGGGTCTTTGTCTTTGGACATTAATTTTTCACTCCAGGAGACTGCCAGTGACATCAATGTCTGTGACAGAGGGCTTCATCTCTCTTATTATGGGGGTCCTGGCCTTTGCTGGCTTCAGGGGTGACTAAGCCCTGAACTAGGAGGGGCATGCTGAGTCCTCAGCACAGGCAGTGCCCCATTTCATGTCTTGTTACTGACTGCGTTTCCTATTTAGAGATGCGTTTTTGGAAGTATGCTCTGTTGCGGACACCGTTAAAATCACCTCCCAGTTGATTACACTCCCATCTGCAGTCTGCAATGTGTCCGGGTGCCAGGAGCATGCACAGGGTAGGTTGGCCAGGGCCGTCCAGGTGTCGGGAGAGGCCCATCTTCCCCCACCTGGCTGTCCTGACCGGGGCTCTAACGCTGTCCTTCTGTCTTTCTCCTGCTCTCCCAGTCACTTGCCTCTTCACCAGCATCCTTCACCGAGGCTACCAGGTCCCCCATGTTGCCTCTTTCCAGGGATTAAACCCAGGCCCCTGTCCCCCAGGCCTATGCATGAGAGTCTTCCCCTGACACATCAATCACCTGAACCCACCAAGCTGGTGCCCCACCCAAGCCTGCGTCCTATCCTTCTCCCAACCCCCATGTGTCTCTTGTCCCCAGACATACAGCACAGGCCCCCTCCTGAATAGAGACTTTTCAGTGATTCAGTGACGTGAAAGTGAAAGTCTCTCGGTCATGTCCAACTCTTTGTGACCTCATGGACTATATAGTCCATGGAATCCTCCAGGCCAGAATACTGGAGTGGGTAGCCTTTCTCTTCTCCAGGAGATGTTCCCAATCCAGGGATCGAACCCAGGTCTCCCACATTGCAGGCAGATTCTTTGCTAGCTGAGCTGCAGGGGAAGCCCAAGAATACTGGAAGAGTAATATCTTTTCTTTATAATTGATAATTTAGAAAACCTGCTGTCCCATGTCCCTGCACAGGGCAGAGACAGATCCCGTGTCCTGGTACAGGTTCTTCCACCACCCCACAGCTGCAGGACAGTGGAATTTATTGGCAATAGATGCCTTTCCCATCAGTTGATGAATGTAGGAGTAGGAGGGCCGTGACTCCTATCGTTTAGTGAGGAAAGGGCTCAGGTCTTAGGATTGGGCCCACGCAGCTCAAACACCTAATGGGGGAAACATAGGCCATATATCCAGGCACTCCTGCTGTGATGGAAAATGAGATGACTAATAAGAAAGGTAGTAGAAAGTGTTTCCACAAACTAGCACGTCAGGTGGTATGAAGGTATTCTGGAAATAGAACAAGTGAGATGAGAAACAAAAGATTCTGGAAAGAGGGAGCAATAAGAAGTAAATCTCAATCAAAATGATTCCAGAGTTTCAAATCATTTTGAGTTGTGAATAGTCCAAAAGCCTGTGATGTGAGGAAGAGATGTCAGGTGGTGGGAAGAGAAAGGGAGGATGACAGAGCATCCCCCTGGATGGTCTGGGCCATTGTCCTCCCAGAACCACGTCATGGCAGATGGACCATTTTCCCAAACACACACACACACACACACACACACACACACACACACACACATACAGTGGGGTAGGTCTACCTCATCTCAAGAGAATTACCATTCCATCCTGAATGTCTCAATTACCTATTATCTTCAGCATTTGATCCCAACCCACAAAAACTTTCTCAAGCCAGCCCTTACAGTCTCCATTTGGGATTTTCATGAGGAACTCAGTCACAGCTCTCTGATTGTCCAGTGTTCGCCTCTAGGATGAACCACTGTTCACTTTCTGTTCTCTGAGTCAAAAGAAGAGGATTTCCGTCTTGGAAGTCAAACTGCCAGAAGCTGCTGGAGCATCCACCGCTTGGCCCTGACACATCACCCTCCCTGCAGAGTGGGAAGTCCTGCCCCCAGTAGGTGAGGTCAGTGTCCTGTCTAAAAAACCTGTCCCAGTGCCCCGTCACTCCTCTGCTTCTCTTCTAATCTCCTGACCCTGCTCTGTCCTCTCTGTCCCTGCCCTGGCTGCTGGGCCTCTTAGGTGGCACCAACTTCTAGTTTGTAGGCAAATACATAATTCTGTAACCCTACAAAGACTCTTCTGCCTCTGCCCTGGGCCTTCCTACTCCCCACAGGTTGTGACAGTTTCCAGCTTTCTGTCAAGTGGGTTCTTTTTTTTTTGGAGTTCTTCCCAGAGTTTTCAGAGTCTCTGTCTGTCTTCCCAGGCCTTTCACCTTCATGTCCCTGAGGACCAAAGAATTTAACCTTCTCACAAAACAAGGAGAGTAAACCAAAGTCTTACTGACCTGGCCTGGACCACACCCTATGGTTGTCCTAGTCCGGGCTCAAGATTGGTGGTGAAGTCATTGCAGAGAGAATGAGAGTCTGTGACAGAGACATGCAGGTGATGGTGGGGGTTGGGAGGAAAGGACCCACAGGCATCCCTTCTCGATCCCTGTGACAGTAAGTGCGTCCCTCTGTAGGGGTGCGCTTGGCAGAGCAAGGACTGCCCCTGCCCAGCCCTCCCCATAACCAGTCAAAAGGGTGCCCTTTGCTGGCTTGAGGAGGGAGAGGAAGTTGTGGGGAGATGGAAAGCATGTTGAGGCTGCTCCTGAGGAAGTGGGATCACAGAGGGGGCGAGGAACACAGAACCCAAAGCTGGATACCATAGGATATCCAGGGACCTGGCAACCCAGGAATGCCCATCGTGATCTGCGCTCCTCAACCCAGTACTCATTAGGTGAGGTGGGCTCAGTGGTCATCAGATACACCCTCTCCTCACACCTTCAGCTTCACGAATCATCTCTCATGGCCCCTTAGACCAGGAAGGCACTCCACAGCACACCCACGCTCCTAGCACATCCACTCTGCCCCCAAACCCCAGCCAGGGCTATTCAAAGACAGGCTGAGGAACCCCTCAGCAGGTTCACTAGGGTGAGGCACCCATTTCCGGGACCCCATATACCCTAAATCTGGGGATGGTAAGCTAGGACAGTGGCGCATTGATTTGCTGTTGTCTTCAGCTGCTTTTGCTCTACAAAGGAGGAGGTGGGTCCCTGAGACAGAGACTGATACCAAATAGCCGCAGGGAAAAGTTTGCAGAGTTCCACTTCACCCAAGTACCACTGTGATGTCTGCGTCCCCCCAGGTAGCTGTACGGGTCCGGGACCAGAGGGTAGAAGTGGGGCACCCATCCTCACCCTCACCGCTCAAGTCCCACTTTGGGAAACTGTGCTTCTATTCCTCCAACTTCAGGAACTGAGGGCTTTACTGGGGTTTGTCCTCAGGCAAAGGGTAACCTGCCAGTGTTTGGGGTAGTGAGTGCTAGCTTTGCTTAGTGGTTTTTCTCTGGCAAGTTCAAGGGTAAAAGCAGAGCTGTCATGAATTTATCAAATGAGGGGGAGGGGTGTGTTTGTGTCTGTGTCTGTGCAGTTGTGGGCATTCACTTCCTCATTTGCTTTGAAAATACTTTTCAAAGTATTTCAGGTCTTCTCATGATTCTTCAGGGAACCAGAGGGAGGAGTTGCCTTACCCTGCCCTGCCCAACTCAGGGGCTCCCAGTTTCTGAGGAGGTGGGGTGGCCTGCGGGCAGCAGCATTTCCTGCCATGCCCTCTTCTCTGTCCTCTACCTCTCCTCCACACAGTACTCTTTTTTTTTTGCCAGTTTTTCTTTTTTCCCCTTTATTTGTTTATGTTTTACTTTACAGTATTGTATTGGTTTTGCCATATGTTGACATGAATCCGCCATGGGTGTACATGAGTTCCCCATCCAGAACACCCCTCCCACCTCCGTCCCCACCCCATCCCTCTGAGTCATCCCAGTGCACCAGCCCTGAGCACCCTGTCTCATGCAATGAATCTGGAGTGTTTTGCCCGTTTTTAAATTTTATCTGGCCTTGCCTTGGCTGGAGGATGGCAACAAGCCCCGGGAGAATTTGCAAGGAGGAAGAGCCTGCAGTGCAGAGAGTCAGGGGTAAGGAAACCACCAGCAAGAAACCTCCGGGGCACTTCCTCCTAGTCCTGGGTCTTAATGGCTTCTTAGTCAGGAAACTCTAAGGAAATGGCTTCTATTAGTGATCTAGTGAGGTTGGGGGATGGGGCGGGGGAAGGGAGCTGATTCCTCCCAGGGCCTCAGGCAGGCCAAGGGCCCAGCTGGTCCACACTTTGATTTCAGGCTGGGGAGAACCGGAGCAGCAAAACCCAGGGAGTCACCTCGGACTTCTGTCCTGCAGACAAGAAGTATGTGAAAATAGTGGGCGTGATTTGAGCAGCTGAGTCTGTCATGTGTTATGGCAGAAATAGAAAAATAATACACACACCCTTCCCATTTAAATGAAACTTTGTCTGGATATAAAACTGTAGGCCCCAAACTCTTTTCCTTTAACACTTTGGCGATAGAGCTCCTAGAGGCTTCCCGGGTGGCTCAGTGGTAAAAAAAAATCCGCCTACCAATGCAGGAGACCTGGGTTCCATTCCTGTCTTGGGAAGATCCTCTGCAGAAGGAAATGGCAGCCCACTCCAGTATTCTTGCCTTGAGAATTCCATGGACAGAGAAGCCTGGCAGGCTACAGTCTATGGGGTCACAAAGAGTTGGACACAACTGAAGCGACTTAGCATGCATGCACACACAGGCAGTCATTTAGTCTTAGCGGATGTTATGCCCAAATTCTGGGTCCCAAGTCCCTGAAGAGACAAGTCCACACAGCAATGCAAAAGCATAAAGGGGTTTATTGCTCGCTCAAGCTAGGGCTCAAGTCTCATCCAACGCAGTGGAGTCTGACAAGAGCCCCGAGCTCCGGATTACAGTTGCTTTTATACAGGCAGTTCTTTGTTACAGCACCAGTATAGCTGGCGGTCAATGATTGGTCTGTTTAAACTCCGCGTCTGCCCCAGATTGGTCTATTTCTTGGCGTGCGCGGGATTTTCATTGGCTCGCTCTGATTGGGTGGTGGCTCGGGGTGAGGTATAGGGTGAGGGTGGGGGGAGTTGCTGAAACTAGGGCCTGCTGTAGCTCGCAGTAGCCTGTCATGGCTGCTGTCTTGCTTCTACATCACAGTGGAGGTGGAGGAAGGTTTAAAAAGCTTTTCAAACAACAGATCAATAGATGTGCACATAGGTGGGGCAAGTTCATTGTTTCTCTTGTTCCACTATTATTAGTCTTATCTCTTTCCATCTTTAATGTAAGTCAGTTACTGAGACATAATTTACAAACAATTATAACTGAGATATAATTTATAGACAGTTATTGAGATACAGCTTATAGAGTGCCTTCCTTTTGAATAAAGCAGCTTAAAGTCCTTTATCTTTGGGAGTATATGAGAAACATGTAGGCATTTGGCAAAATTATAAGACATGTTCCCAGGCTATGGAAGTAAGAGCAGATGAATGATATTACTTCAGCCATGAATCTTCATACCAACCTGTAAATTCTGTGGAGAATCTATTTCCAAGCCATACTATTTTCAAGTTTGTAGACGTGAAAAAACTAATGATTTTTCTCAGTGAAGACTTTGATCTTTTACACAAAGTGAATGCCAGAACTAGAAGTCACTTCCATTTACTATGATGTTTATAGTTTATGAACTTCATAAAATTAGTCCATATAATACTATATTTATTACAAGTATGATAGATATTTTATTGAACTGCCCACTCACTTTTAGTCACTGGAAACACTTATGTTGATTATAGACTTTGCTGAATGGTGTGGGCCCCCACCCCCTAAAAAAAGCCACAGCCATTGGTGACAACATGGATGGACCTAGAAAGTGAAAGTGAAAGTCGCTCAGTCATGTCTGACTCTTTGCGGCCCCATGAACCATACAGTCCATGGAATTCTCCAGGTCAGAATACTGGAGGGGGTAGCCTTTCCCTTCTCCAGGGGATCTTCCTAACCCATGGATTGAACCCAGGTCTCCCTCATTACAGGTAGATTCTTCACCAGCTGAGCCATCAGGGTAGTCCAAGAATACTGGAGTGGGTAGCCTATCCTTTCTCCAGTCAATCTTCCCAACCCAGGACTCGAACCGGGGTCTCCTTCACTGTAGACGGATTCTTTACCAACTGAGCTATCAGGGAAGCTAAGTGGAATAAGTCAGACAGAGAAAGACAAATATTGTATGCCTTTGCATGCAGAACCTAAAAAACAGAACAAATGAACAGAGTCCTAGATACAAAGAACAAGCAAGTGGTTGTCACAGTGGGTGGAGGGTGAAAGAAGTAGGGGATGAAGATTAAGAGGAACAGACCTGCAGTTACAAAATAAATGAGTCAAGGGTATGAAAAGTACAGTGTGGGGAACAGTCAGTAGAGTTTAACATCTTTGCATGGTGACAGAAGGTAGCTCGACTTACTGACTTACAGTGATCATTTAAAAATATATAGAAATGTTTAATCACTATGCTGTATACCAGGAACATCAGGAACACTGTTCATAGTGTTGTATGTCAGTTATATTTCAAAAACAAATAACAACTTCAGAAAAACTGATCAGGTTTGTGTTTACCAGAGGCAGGGTTGGGGTGGAAATGGTGGGAGAGGGGAAATTGAAGTTAGCCAAAACGTACAAACTTCCAGCTATAAGATGAGTAATTACTAGGGGTGTAATATGCAGTATAATAAATAAAATTAACATGGCTGTATGTATGATATATCTCATCAGAGGATGAGATGGCTGGATGGCATCACTGACTCAATGGATATGAACTTGAGCAAACTTCAGGAGATAGTGAAGGCAGGGAGGCCTGGTGGGCTGCAGTATATGGGATCTCAAAGAGTCAGACATGACTTAGCGACTGAACACCAATGTTATATGCTAAACTTTTTAAGTGAGTGAATCTGAAGAATTCTCATCACAAGTAAAAAACATTTTTTTTCTTTTGTATCTAAATGAAGTGATGGATATTTACAAAACCTGTGATAATCATTTTATGGTGTATATAAGTCGAAGCATTATCCTGTATGTTTCTATATGTCAATTATATCTCAAAAATGGAAGACAAAATAGATTAATTTACTATAAAAGCATAAAAAATTTTAAAAAGTCACATTGTAGAAAACAGTACCCTTTAAAAGCTGAACTCAACCAAATTAAATCAGATATACTAGATAGTCTGAGGACTCTCAGAAAAGCTTAATGAATAGTTTGAAGTAGTTTAAAATACATTTTTAGAATATATCTAAACACCGTGAATTATAGTAACACTTTGCTATTGAGGAGAAATCATTGGTTTTGGATTTAACATTGAGTTGCACCATAAGAAAAGATGAGTTGGGAGAATTGTGCCTTTACGAATACAAGTGAGCAGTGAAAATCTGTTACTTCGTCGGATGGTTAGACATTTCCTTGCAATATGAGAATTTTTTTTACCTTGAAACTACATAATTAACTCTCAGTTTTAGCTAACAGATACCACGTGATATACTAGCAGAAGAGCAAGAAAAGCACACATTATTTTTTCTGCTACAATCAGTTTCAGATCATCTTCTACAAAACATTTTGGCTAAAGCCCATCTTCCTCATGATGAACTAACAAACAAAGAGCAAGGAATAGCAACAAAGATGAACAACATTTAAATCTCTGATTTCTGCAATAATGGATGAAAATTGTTGATGGAAGAAAGTAATAGTTATCTGGGGTAAAAAGGTGTAAAATGGGAAGCTAGTAATATATGCTTTTCATGAACATGTTTTGCTTTATTAGCAGATATATGCTAAAAATGTAATTGCACTTATATTAATATTTAATCAGATAGTAATTTTGTTTTCCATTTTTTCTGATTTTTTTTGTATATTACATAAAACATTTTCTCTTATTTTTTTCCCCACAATATTGAATGCTTGAAATTTGTTCCTGTCAGAATGCTATCCATTTTAATTACTATCAAAACATTACTTCATAAAAGTAAACCTTATCTCAAAGGCGTGTGCTTGACTTCTCAAAGACTCCTTTGAAAAGCTCCTATATCTACCCACGGTAATTTGAATTCTCCTTCACGTCTCTCTCTTTTGGAAAGGACTCCTTTGTCTTCCTTCTGAGCCATAAGATTCGTCTTTGTGATGACAGTACTTAGCTTCTCTGCTTCTTCTCCTGGAGAACATTAAGCTGGTCACTGGCACTCCTTGGCTGAGTTGACAGCAAGTCATGCTCATTTTCTCACAAAGGCAGGGTTACTCATTTGTTCCATAACCATTGGTGGGAAAGAGAATGGACTGGGTCACGGCAAGAGCAGTCAAGACATGCCCTGGAATAAGAGAGGAGAAGGAGAAGGAAACTACAAGAAGAAGAGGAAATATGAGACTGAATCCTCTAAGTCATCAGCAGGTTTTAGATGGTGCCCTGCTGTTACTCATGTGCAGAACACTTGCCCAGGAGTTCTTTGAGTGGTTTACTGCCATCTCCATCGGCTCTCTCCAGTGTGGGGAAACCTTCTCTTGATAGTTCTTAAAGACACCATCTAACACTTTCTCTCAGAGTTTAGGATTTTGGTAGGGCTCGGGGTTGGGGTGGAGGGAAGGGAGTCTTTTCTATTTTTCACTTTGCTGTGAATCTCCGTGGAGCAAAAGAACCCAGAAAACTATTTGCTCAGATGGCGAGATGAGAAGATGGAAATACATAGAGAAACATCTAATGTTTATATTGCTACGGTAAAGTCAGGTTAGATTTTATTCTCTTAAAGTTTAAGCTGGGTAAGAACTCATGAGAACCATTCACTGCTGCCCTTCCTGTGTGTGCTGATGGGTTAAGATTCATGATGAAATATTCACCTTTAACTGAGAGTTGGAATATTTTCAGTTTAGAGTTTTGGCTCTGAGTCTCCAAAGCGAGAGGGACACAGAACTCCTTTCTTAAAGCACAGCTGAGTTTGCACAAGAGGGAAATTTGTGAGGGCCAAACCGGACAAGAGAATCAAAAGGCAGAATGATAAGCCAAGTAGGGGACCCTGTGGCTTTCCAGAGGTTGGCGGAAGGGCAGGGAAAGGAAGGGAAGGTTCTTGGCCTCAGGATGCTAAGCGTTTAGACTTTACTCCTATCTAGGCACCGGCCTATGGGCTTTATCCAGATGAGGGGTTGGATCTGGGACACCATATAAAGCTGAGAGAGAGTGAAAAGATGATTTAGAAAAGCATCTCGGGTCCACAGAGAGGCAACAATAAAAGGAGACAGCAGGCATACTTCTCTATCTTGGCCTGAGTGCTCTGAGTAAAACAAATGAGAAACTCTCTGCTGAGAATGAATAACTATAGGCTGTCTTTACCTGGTTTAGGGTGAGAATTTACTCTGCCTGACCCATCAAGGGATCTCCAAGACACAAAACTAACATAAAAATGATTCCTGCTAGTAAAGACCCATATGTGTCTAACGGGATTAAACTAATACTCCTCCAGAAGAACACAATCTCAGGTAGGTTGCTGATATTAAATCAGATAGGCTCAGCACACCTGAGCCTATCTCAGGTAGGCTCATAGATAAAGCCCAGCCAAAGAAAACCTCATGGTTTAAACTTAGAAATCACATCAAGACTCAAACCACAGTAAGTGAAACAAGTCTATCCAACTCAGTAGGAACCATAATTATATATATGTAAATCGTAAAGGAATAGAGGAAAGAACAAAAATATCTGCAAATAATGAGACACTGTCAAAATAGACTTCTAGCAGTGAAAAATGTTTGCTGAATTTAAAACTCAATGCACTGGTGAACCAGCATTTAAGACAAAGCAGCATAGAGAATCCGTGAACTAGATGACTGATCTGCAGAAATTAATCAAAATTCAGCAGAGAGATTCATTCTGAAAGTGAGAGAGAGGTATAAGAGAAAGCTATACAATAAGAGGGCCCAACCTACATCTAACAGGAGATTCAAATGCAGGAAGGAAAAAGAAGAGAGAGGAAATTTTCAAAGAGCTAGGAATTTTCCATATTTTTATGAAAGACATTAATTCTCAATTTCTGGAAACAACAAATCCCAAGAAAGATACACAAAAATAAATTAATTACTAGCTGCATTGTAGTGAAATTGCAAAATAGCTTCAAGATCTTAAAAGAGAAAAATTGAAAATGACTATTGATAAAATATAGGCTATCTTTAATGGA
>SRVM01016816.1:0-33220 GCA_007570785.1 Antilocapra americana | reverse complement strand
GGACTGACTGGACAGGGGAGGCCTCCCTAGTCAGTGGTTAAGACTCTTCGATTCCACTGAAGGGGGCTCAGGTTCTTTCCAACGACAGGGAACTAAGATTCCACGTGCTATGCATTGCGGACAAAAAAAGACTTCAGTGAGATGGATATTTAGACCAAGACTTGGAGGGAGGGGCAGAGGCCAGAAGAAATGGGTACTAGCATTCCAGGCAAAGAAAGAGGTATATTCAAAGGCTCTGAGGTTGTCCAAAGCACTGGTTTGGAGAAGTGAGAGAAGTCCACTTAGAACAGGTGTTAATCGTAACAGAGTGGCCCAGGCCAAAGAACAGTTTGAAGTCACTGAAAATTTGACTTCTGACATTTTAGCAGTAGTTGGGCTGCTGTCTGGAGGGTGATTGTAGGTGAGTAAGCAGAATGCAAGTACCTTAATGTTTTCAATCAATGTATAAAACTCTGTATGTTATAAAGATATTGACTCTTTTTCATTTTCTTTTTAAAACATTTTGGCCACACCATGCATCATGTAGGATTTTAGCCCCCCAGTTAGGAATCAAACTTGGACTGTTTGCATTGGAAGTATGGAGTCTTAGCCACTGAACCACCAGGAAGTTCCACATTTTCTACATATATTTTTTCCTGGTTATTTTTATTTTTGTTTCTCTTCATTCCATATTCAGAATTTTTTTCTAAAACTACAAATTTATACCAAACCTCTGCATTTCTTACATTATTTCTAAATTTAGAAACTTACCTCCTGGTAAAGGTTAAGTTCCTGAAACAGTATGATGAAGTAGTTAAAATGATGTGATCTTGGGAGTCAGACAAAACTGAGTTCAAATTGTGACACAACTGCCTTTTTGCTGTGTGAACTTCTTCAGTCACTTATAAGAGCCTCAGTTTGCTCCTCTCCAGGATGAGAGCAAAATGCTATTCTGTAACAATACTAATATTATCCTATATTTTCTAATATTTAATGTTTAAAGTGTTAATATGTATCTGCTTTAATTGATCTAGAATTAGTTTTTTGTGGTGCAAGGTATGGGTCTAAGCCTTTTTATTCTACCCAAATTATCCCATGTTGGATATTAGTACTTCTAGGAAATTACACAAGTGTTCACAGCAAAAGGGAAAGAGAGTTGTGTTGCTTACATACCTACTCTAGGGACTTCCTTGATGATGCAGCAGTTAAAGACTCCATGCTTCCAATGCAGGGACATGGGTTCAATCCCTGTTTGGGGATCTAAGATTACACAAGCTGTGTGGCCTGGCCAAAAAGTTAAAAATTAAATAAGAATAAAATAAAATCTGAACTTAAGCCCTCTGCGGATTCACCAACTTCAGCTCCATTGGGATCATGCTGAGAGGCCTGAGTGAGTCCTAGTGGGGCCTCCCCAGCCTCCTATAAAGGGCAGGGATTGCAGCAGGGGTTGGTCTCCAGTTCTGGCTCTCAGATACCTACAACTTCCAAGAGATCTGTATGCCTCAGTTCTCCTCTTGGTCTAAGGCAGAGCCTGAAGAAGGAGGTCATGGAACTCCCTCCCAACCCTGGAATTTCATGATTACTCTGCTGCTTGGCTGGCCCAGGGCCCTAGGAGGGGTCCAGAGGCATGGCATTGGCTGCCCGGCCGAAGCTTTGACCTGCCAGTTCCCATACCCACAGTGGACAGATAGGCCCTGTGGGGCCTGGGGAGGAAGTCTCTATAGAACTATTAGCTTTTTACAAAAAAAAAAACAAAAACGTTTCACCCTTCACAGTCCCCTGCCTAGTGGTGCAACCATGCTGTTTTATTGAAAAGCTAACTGAGCTGTGCAAAAGTGAAATGTGACCCGAGTCACTCAGCTATAAAGTGGCTGTTAACTGTCACTGTGTTAGTCGTGCAGTCGTATCTGACTCTTTGCAACCCCATGGACTGCAACCCATCAGGATTCTCTGTCCGTGGAATTATCCTGGCAAGAATACTGGAGTGGGTTGTCATTCCCTTCTCCAGGGGATCTTCCCAACCCAGGGATACAACCTAGGTCTCTTGCATTGCAGACAGGAGCTTTCTTTACCATATGAGCCACCAGGCAATCCTAATAAATGGATGAACCTGTGTTTAATCCTGGGTCTGCCTGACTCCAAACTCAATGTTCTTTCCCTACACCTGCCACTGATGACACGTGGGGAAGTGTGGACTGCTATCTAGTCAGGCCAATGAGGACTCTCTGATTCAACAAGCATCAGGAGGGCAGCGTCTGTTCCTATGGCCCCCAGAAGAGGAAGGCTGGTAAGCAGACAAAGCCAGAGGGGCCTGTGGAGTCCTGGACCTGAGCCCTCCTGTCCTCCTGAAGCCTCCATGTCTCCCCAGTGGATGGGCAAATTCTCCAAGATCGTGCTCCAGGCGCACTGCACGGGGGCCTGTGTGTCCCTGGTGAACGCCTGTGTGACCAGTGAGTACAGGCCTGGCGGGCTCAGTCCAGGGCTAGGCACTGGGGCCTTGGCCTCTCTGGCAATCGTTGGGTAGGGTTGAGGGGGATAGTAAGGGGCTGGACCCTGCCCACTAGCTGCTTTCTCTGCACAGGCATCCTCTACATGCCCAGGGGACCTGCAGTGGACTTTGTGCCCCTCCTGAACAAGACCCTCAGCAGCAACAGCTTTGAGGTGTACCAATGCTGCCAGCAGGCCTTCCAGGGGTGAGTGACTGGGCCAGGAGGCCACGGGTGGGGTGATGACAGTGATAGGGTGCAGAAACTTGAGTACATGGGGTGGGGAAGGCCTTTGGTATCAGAGCAAGGGTGGAGAAATGTTATGGCTGTGGCTGATGTAACCAAGAACAAAGGAAGTGGGGCTTGAGGACCAAACTTAGAAGAAGGTTGGACCAGAGACATGGAGCAACTTCCCTGAAGTCGCTCAGCCTTTAATGGTCAGCAGAGCCCATTCCTGGAGTGCAGAGTATAGCTTCTGCTTCTTTTCATCACCAGCCCGAAGTTCAGCCTAGAGGCCCTGGACAACTGTTGTCAATTCTCTAATCACATAGTCTTTGTATAGCAGGGATAGAACGTCTCTGTGTCTTCCAGTTGTTATTCTCTCCCAGTAAGCAGCTGCTGCCACCCTTCTCTCTCCAGACCCCCCTATCCTGTGGGAAGCCACAGGGCTTATACCACCTCAGGCACAAATCAGGAAGGGTGACCAGGGGCTGGGTGGAATGAGGGGTGGCCCTCAGCCCTCACCTCCTTTTTGCTCTTGCATTTCCTCCCTCCTCAAATGTAATGTTCAGAATCGCCTCTGTATCTTCTCTCTTCTCTGTCTGCCCTGCCCTGGGTCAACCCTGTTTGCCCACCCCTTCTTCTCTGGGGCTCTCAGCTCTGGCAATTCACTGGCCTTATTCCCTTCTCCTCTCTGGGCACAGGAATCTCGCTGTGGCTTAACCCCTGCCACATGGCTTTTCCTGGAGATGCTTTCCACCACTTTCATAGACTCCCCTACTGCCCACCTCCACAGCACTTTCCATACTGGTGGCTTGTGTAGCACTGTCCTCCAAGGTATGCAGAGGTTTCCATAATCCTCTAGGTTTGGGAAACACTGGGCTAAATAAAGTTAGGATTTTTTGGTTTTGTTTGTTTTTCTCACTGTGGACTTGTCAGAGCTTGATGTGGATATAACAGGAGACGTTTTCCAAAATTGGCTGTAAGAATCTTTTGGATGGACGCACTTTTAGTTGAGGATCCCATGGGAAACAATCTGGAAAATATTGGTTCATGTTCCGACTGCTTTACTCTACATAACTATCACCTTTGTAGATGTTTACTGAACACTACGTGTCAGTACACTGTTCTCAGTGATTCATAGTTTGTAACTCAGTCCTTACCACAACCGTGTGAGGCAAGTGCTGTTGTCATCCCTAGTTGAAGGACCAGAGTTCAAAGAGGTTAAGTAAGTTGCCTAAAGTGGCACAGCTGGGAAGAGGAAGTCAGGACTTGATCCCCAGCCATCCAGTTCCACCAGCTATAGTGTGTGGTCTCTCCACTAAGCTGCTAAGAGCTCAGTTGTCTGACTTGCCCTACACCCTCTGTTTGCCTCTTCACCCCATCCCCATCCCTCTGCTCCAGCAGGTCAGGCATCTGCTGTCTTTTCTGTGCCTCTGAGCCTTTGTTTTGGGAGTTCTTGTCACCCAGCATGTCCTGCCCTATGCTCCTTGCACTCTGTCCTCATTTCCTTAGCAACTTTGGCTGCTGGGGCCTGCAGGATGCTTCTGCCCCCCATTGGCCATGGGGCACCTGACCCCTCACCCACCTCTGTTGGATAAGGCTCCCCAGCTGGGGCATGAGGTAGAGGCCCAGCTGGTTAGTAGTTACCATGCTCTGTCAAGGACCTAGGCTCTACTAGGCACTGGTCTTACTCCTTGTGACCCCCACGGGCTGGCCCTCGGTACTTTCTGAAGGGCCCACGTCCTTGCCCTTAGCTCAGCACAACAGAGTCAGTGGCCTGACTCCCATGCCCCAAGGCAAGGCTATTTCCTTCTCCCTGCAGCCCCGACTTCCCTTGAGCTGTCACAGGAGGCCCTCCTGACTGGACATCACAGCTGTCTCTTAGTATCTGGGCGCCACCTCCCCCAACTTCCTTTCCTGGACCACGTGTACACACATCACCTGGCCAGTTACATTCCCGAGAGGACTATTGGCCCCTGAGAGACAGGACTCAGATATTTCTATGTCCTCATGGTGCTCAGCACAATGCTGGGCCTGTGAAAAGTGGGAGTTTTCCAGGTGGCACTAGTGGTAAAGTACCCACCTACCAATGCAGGAGACTTAAGGATACACAAGTTTGATCCCTGGCTTGGGAAAATCCCCCTGGAGGAGGGCATGGCAACCCACTCCAGTAGTCTTGCCTGGAGAATCCCATGGACAGAGGTGCCTGGCAGGCTACAGTCCCTGGGGTCGCCAAGAGTTGGACATGACTGAACCAACTTCGTACATATTGTGCACATATTGTGAAAGGTGTTAAATGAGTATTTATGGAACGGAATTCACCTTCTGTCAGACGCACTAGCATGCATGCCGTGCTGTACCTGTATAGACTGTTTTGAGCTCAAGAGCTTTACTGACCGAGGGGACTCCTTGGTCATCTGAGCAGCAGACTCTTACCATCTCCTCCACCCACCATGGTCCTTCTTCTTCTTCTTGCACATGCAGAACCTGGGAGGCCATTGAGGGTGGGACTGCAATAATACACTGCTTAGAGAGGAGGTGCCTGTGCTGGTACCAGCTGCCTGTGCCTCAATCAGATCATTGCAGTCACTCAGCCATGTCCAACCATTTGCGACGCCATGGACTGCAGCAAGACAAGCTTCCCTGTCCATCACCAACTCCTAGAGCTTACTCAGACTCATGTCTATTGAGTTGGTGATGCCACCCAACCATCTCATCCTCTGTCATCCCCTTCTCCTCCTGCCTTAAATCTTTCCCAGCATCAGGGTCTTTTCCAGTGAGTTAGTTATTAGCATCAGGTGGCCAAAGAATTGGAGTTTCAGCTTCAGCATCAGTTCTTCCAAGGAATATTTAGGACTGATTTTCTTTAGGATTGACTGGTTGGATCTCCTTGCAGTCCAAGGGACTCTCAAGTGTCTTCTCCAACATCATAGTTCAAAAGCTTCATTTCGTCAGCACTCAGCTTTCTTCACCATCCAACTCTCACATCCATACATGACTACTGGAAAAACCATAGCCTTGACTAGATGGACCTTTGCTGGCAAAGTAACATCTCTGCTTTTTAGTGCCTGTGCCTAATTGCACCCTAAGCAGCAGCTTCTGGGTCAGGATTGGCCTGGATGCCTCCACTTAACCCACCCCCCCGTCAGAAAAGGCATTGCTAATCAATCACAGCGTCCCTTGCACTAAATCCAAATAGGGACTCAGAATCTGGATGAGCTCAGGACTGGACGAGCCCACCACCAAGTGATTTGAGGTGCCTTTACCAGACCTTAGACTTCCCTGGTGGCTCAGATGGTAAAGCATCTGTCTGCAATGCAGGAGACATGGGTTCAATCCCTCTGTTGGGAAGATCGCCTGGAGAAAGAAATGGCAACCCACTCCAGTATTCTTGCCTGGAAAAGCCCATGGACGGAGGAGCCTGGTAGGCTACAGTCAGTCCGTGGGGTCACAAAGAGTCAGACACGACCGAATGACTTCTCTTTCTTCCACTTTACCAGACCCTAAGGACCCAGATTGATTTTGTATCTCTGGCCTGAAAAAGTCTCAGCTTTGTGAAACACTCTAGAAATCAATGAGGACAGGGTGTCCAAGTGGTTAACGCTGAGGGAATATGCTGCCTTTTCCCTGTGCTCTACACACATGAAATCAAATCCTACCTTCATCAGATGTGTGCTTTGGGGCTTCCCTGGTGACTCGGATGGTAAAGAATGTGCCTGTAACTCAGGAGACCTGCGTTTAATCCCTGGGTCAGGAAGATCCCCTGGAGGAGGAAATAGTGACCCACTCCAGTATTATGGCTTTGGAAATCCCATGGACAGAGGCTATAGTCCATGGGGTCGTAAAGAGTCAGAGATGGCTGAGCGACTAACATTTTCCCTAGAAAATCAAAGGGAGTTGAAGCAGAGAGGATCCTTGCAAGGAATGAATAACATGAAACTATTTTGTCCACTCCAGGTTTGTATATTGCTTGTTTATTCAGTCAAGGAACGTGTACTGAGTACCTAAGGTCTTACTTGGCTTGATTGGGCTGCCATAACAAAGTACTGAAAACTACACAGCTTAAACAACAGAAATTTATTTTGTCTTACTTTTGGAGGCTAGAGGTCTACGGTTAGGGTGTCTGCATGATTGGCTTCTGATGAGGTCTCTATTCCTGATTTATAGACACCACCCTCTCACTGTGTTCTCATACAGCAAAGAGAGACAGCATCTCCCTGGTTTCTTTTAATAAAGGCCCTAATCCCACCCATCATGGGAACACCACTCTCAATACTTCATCTAAACCTGGCTTAGTTGCAAAGGTCCCCATCTGCAAACACTGTCACACTAGGGGTTAGGGCTCCAACATACGAATCTAGGGGCACACAGTTCAGTCTGTAACACGTACTTGTGCTGCACTGTGACCTAGGTAGGGGGACAGTGGTGAACCAGGTTGTGTAATGAGCTACAGAGAAAGAAGAGGATCCACTGGGAATAGAAGCCCCAGCAGAGGCTGGGTGGAGATGGCTTCTAGGGAGGATTCCTTGAGAGGAGGGAAGGAGAAAGTGACTCCAGTGGGGCTGGTGGCGTGGGTACACAAATGTGACCTGACTAATGGCATTTTCTTAAAGTTCTTAATATATTATTAAGTGAAAATAATGCAAGAATAGGATTATACAAATTGCCATTTAATTTTTTTATATATTTTAACACAATACACTCTAGTATTAGGTTATCTGCAAGATAAGGACAGGATTTTTTTTTCCCCAACTAAAGCCCAGGTCAATAATTTCAAAAAACATTTTTATTTATACCAAATGTTTGAAAGCACTGAATCCTCATCACTAGACCACCAGCGATATATCAAATATTTGAACGTGCTTGTATGATTTTACATAAACTAGATTTCTTGAAATATGCAGATTCTGTGTTATTCTGTACTTCGTGTGATAGCAATACAAACACAGCAAATATTTATAGTTTTTTAAAAATTGATTTTATTGAAGTATAATTGATTTGCATTGTTGTGTTAGTTTCCCATGTATAGCAAAGTGATTCAGTGTGTATGTGTGTGTGTGTGTGTGTATAGTTTGCATCTGCTAATCCCAGACTCCCAATCCATCCCTTCTCTATTCCTCTTCCCCCTTGGCAACCATCAGTGTTCTCTATGGCTGTGAGTCTGTTTCTGTCTCACAGATAAGTTCATTTGTGTCATATTTTAGATTCCACATATAAGTGATATCGTGTGGTATTTGTCATTTTCTTTTTGACTTACTTTTCTGAGTATGATAATTTCTAGGTCTACCCATGTTGCTTCAAGTGGCATTAGTTGTTTTTGTTTATGGCTGGGCAGTATTCTATCATATATATATATCATGCTACATACATACATATATACATATATGTATGTATGTATGCTACATTTTCTTTATCCACTAGACTGTTGATGTAAATTTAGGTTGTTTCTATGTATTGCCTATTATAAATAGTGCTGCTATTAGATAGGAGGTTCAGACAGTAAAGAATCCATCTGCAAATCAGGAGATACAGGTTGAATCACTGGGTTTGGAAGATCCCCTGGAAAACGAAATGGCTACTCACTCCAGTATTCTTGCCCAGAGAATTCTACCACGGACAGAAGAACCTGATGAGCTACAGTCCATGGGGTTCCAAAGAGTTGGGCACAACTAAGCAACTAATACTTTAATGAGCATAGTATGTATGTATATCTTTTCGATTATCCATAGCAGTTGCACCAACTTATATCCCCACAAACAATGGAAGAAGGTTCCCTTTTCTCAAGACCTGCTCCAGAATTTGCCATTTGTAGGCTTTTTAATGATGGCTGATATGACTGGTGCATTTATTGTAGTTTTGACTTGCATTTCTCTTAACAATTAGTGATTGGGTGTCTTTTCATGTGCCTGTGGCCCTCTGTATTTATCATTTTAAACTCAGCTCTGGTGAGATGGCCTGGTCAGGGACTCCTCTTATTCACATGACTATCTGAATGACTGCATTTGGAGAGAGCAGTAAGAGTCAACATCTGAAGCCCTTTCAGTATTTGAGGCTCCTGCCCCCCTCCTGCTGCTTCCTGCATGTGCCTGACCATGAGTGAAAGAAATTGAAAGGGCTTTGCTCATAGAAAGGCCTGGATGCCAAGAGCATGGTGAGAGCAGGCCTTTCTTAGGTGGGGCTGGCTGTCGCTGCCCATAGAGCTGACTGAAGATAGGAGTTGACCAAAGCCAGGCTCAGAGCAGCAGAGAGTGCTGCCCATGGAGGCACCACAGAGGGACTGTCTTGCTTTTGGAGAGAGGCATTGAGAACAGCATGCCCTGGAGGGAAGGTCGCTGCCAAAAGGTTCCGGGATGGGACCTGGACAGCTGCCCATTGTGGGGGTGTCCAAGCCTCACTCACATCTGGGATCAAGGGGCAAGTGCGGGGAGGGTAAGGAGAAGAGGGCAGCCTGGAACACCAGAGGCTGCATAAGGCCACACACAATGGGGTCCACTCTGTTCTGGAGACCATTTTCTGCTCAGCCCCATTTTGTCCTGGACCAATCCTTGTAGAAAGGGCAATATAAGTGAATTACTGGGAAAATAATAATAATCAAGGCATTTTTATTATTCAATTCAATGAATATAAGATTACTCTGTCAACTTGCTATGCAGTTTCTGAATGTCACTTTCAACATCTATACGTATGTTACTGCAAACCCCAAAGCAGATGTGGACTACATCAGTCCATGCTGTGAATAAATCTGTCCTATATCATTTTCTGTTCTTAATGAAAACTCTTCAGAGCATTTTCTCCTCAGATGATTTGTTCTGCATTTAAGATTCCCTAAGGGGAACTGGGGAATGGCCATGGGACTCAGGCTGGAATCCATGAAACCCACCTTTCATATGATAGCATGCATGCAGAATTGGAAGGACCATAAAAGAATTCCAAACAATGTATGTATATGCTCCCCACTCAAGCAGTGAAGTGTTACCCCCACCTCTGAAGGGTGAACGATGCTTAGTGATATTCTTACAAAGGGTACAGTATGGAAGCAGGGGAACAGGAAAGAAACCTTGCCACAGAGAAGCCTGGTAAACACTTCCTTAGCCAGGTGGTCACAGTTAACCTCTTCAATGGTAAGTTAATTTGAGAACATGTACGCTTGATATGTTGTGTTGAGAAGAGCAATTCAACTCTGTGTTGCTCCTCCCCAAAGCTCTTAACCCCAGTCTTGTTCAGTTGCTAAGTTGTGTCCAACGCTTTGTGACCTCATGGACTGCAGCACGCCAGGCTTCTCTGTCCTTCACTATCGTTCTGAGTTTTCCCAAACTCATGTCCATTGAGTCGGTGATGCCATCCAACCATTTCATCCTCTGTCGCCCCCTTCTCTTTTTGCTTTCAATTTTTTCCTGGGATCAGGGTCTTTTCCAATGAGTCGACTCTTTGCATCAGTTTGCCAAATACTGGAGCTCCAGCTTGATCATAATCCCTTCCAATGAATACTCAGGGTTGATTTCCTTTAAAACTGACCCATTTGATTTTGCTGTCCAAGAGACTCTCAAGAGTCTCCTCCAGCACCACAATTTGGAAGCATTAGTTCTTCGGCATTCAGCCTTCTTTATGGTCCAGCTATCATGGTCCAACACCAGTCTAACCATTAGAAAATATCAGACAAACTCAAATCGAGATGCAGTCTACAGAATATTGATCTTCAGTCCTCAAAAGGCAAGTCAATTAGAAGCAGGGAAGCTCTGAGAAACTCTCATAACCTCAAGAAGCCAAAGGGAACATGTGTACTCAATGTGTACCACAGTTGGTTGAATTTTATCCCCCTCAAAAGCTATGTCCAAATGTCAGCCGTCAGTACCTGTGAATCTGACCTGCATTGGAAATGAGACTTTACAGCTGTAATTAGGTTAAGGACCTCAAGATGACATTATCCTGGATTTAGTGTGAGCCCTAAATTCAAGGACTGGGTGTCTTTATAAGAGAAATGAGGGGGGAGTTTGAAGCACACAGGCCCAAAGATGCACAAAGAAGGTCATAAAAAGATGGTCACAGAGATCAGCATCTTGCTCCAAGATATAGCCCACACAAAGCCAAGGAGTACCTGGGGCCACCAGAAGCTGGAAGAGTCATAAAGCATTCTCCCCAAGAGACTTTGGAGGAAGGGTACCCTGCACACTTAGGACTTTTCCTTCTGGAACTCCAGACAATATATTTACATTTTCAGACACTAAATCTGTGGTGATTAGTTCCAGAAACCCTAGGAAACTTATCCAATATCTTGCACGGGATCCTGGAGTGGAAAAATTACATTAGGGAAAAACTCATGAAATCCAAATATAGTGTGGAGTATAAATTAAAAACATTAATATTTCTCTATTAGTCGTGATAATAGATCATAGTAACTGGGAGAGGAAACTGGGTGGGAGGACCTATAGGATACATGGGAACTCTATTATTTATACAGCCTTTCTGTAAATCTAAAAGTTTTTAAAATTAAAAATTTTTAAACTGCATGGGGTGGGCTTCCATGGTGGCTCAGTGGTAAAGAATACACCGACCAGTGCAAGGAACATGAGTTTGATCCCTTGTCTGGGAAGATCCCATATGCCACAGAGCAGCTAAGCCCATGTGCCACAAATACCAAGCCAGAAACCTAGAGCCTGGGAGCTGCAGCTACTGAACCCCCCCCCCAATGCTAGACCCTGTGCTCTGCAATAAGAACAGCCACCACAATGAGAAACCCTTGCAACTAGAGAGTAGCCCCCTCTTGCTTCAACTAGAGAAAAGGCCAGGAAGCAATGAAGACCCAGCACAGCCAAATAAACAATTGCATGGGAAAACCCCTGCATGGACACAGATTTTTTTAACTTGTAAGTCATCCCAGGGGTATCTTTGTCCTAGAAAATGCTTGTTCCAGCTGGCAACCCATCAGGGTCTGTGAGTCAATCAATGGGGCCCAATTATTCTTTTTCCATTGATTCATCCTGCTCTCACCTCTGTTGACCCTTCACTTTAATTCAAGTGTGTGCCTTCAGCTGAATATGAATTAGTCCTGGCCTCTTTACAACCACATGGAGAACATCATCTGCTTGAAATTACTAAAGACTCAGAATTGGCGAGCCCTGAGTTTGGACAGGACTCTGTATATCATGTTGAAGCTGTCTGCCCCTACCAAATTTTCTGAGGCTTTTTATACCCACAGTGTAGATGGTCTCTATCATTAAGGAGATTTTACATTTGAATCACGAGACTCCACCCCCATGACCATTGTAGATTGAATCAGGACTGAACAAGTGACTCAAGTCAAGCTAATCTAGTAATGTCAATGGTGTCTCAGATTGTGGGGAAAGTGATCAAACTAAAGAAAAAAAAAAGAAACAGAGTTCAGAGCTGAGTCATAACAGGGGGCATGGCTTGGAGCTTATTTCATTTCCTCCCCCTCCCGCCCCCTGCAGCCTTAGTGCTCAAATTTTCCTTGGATGCAATGAGAGCTTAATTCTTTCCCAAATCCCCCTCTAATCTGAGCTAACCATGAAGGTTCTGTTTACTTTTCAATCAAAAGGATGCCTTCTAGGTATACCACATTGTTCAGCTACTCAATCTGCTTGAAATCAAGTGTTCATGTCATTTTCTTGCATACCATTCAAATAAGAATCTCACTACTTCTCCAGGCAACCCATCTCATATTGGTCAACTCCACTTCTTCGAAGGTTCGTTTTGATTGTCTATCAGAAAGTGTACCATTTTATCCCAGTTTTGCCATTCTGGACTACTCAGAACAAGTCCAAACATGTGTGTGCCTTTATTGTTCCCCCACCCACCCACTGCCAAAGCCAAAGTAATATTGTGCATCGGTTTAAAAAAAGATCACATTTTATATAAACCTTATGGAAACGGTCTACTCTCTCTCCACAAGACAGCCCTCCAACACCTCAAAGATGGGAACCATCCAGTATTCTTTTTTGAGCTGGGAACATTGAGTTCTTTCAGTTGTTGCTCACATAGGACATAATAGTCTCAGAAGTTTCCCCAGACTTGATTCACAGTTGTTCTTCCCTGATGTACAGACAGGTCATGTGTCATGAGCAAGTTCAAGATTGAAGCAAGAATGCAGGGTGGTAAATAAAATCTCATGGGTGTAACCAAGAGGATGTGCTGGGGCAAAAGAGTGAATATAGACTTGGGAGGGTGTTTGAAGGCGGCAGACCTCATAGGATGGAGGAGTGTTAAGAATCTGCATGCCTGCTTCAGAAATCCTAAGAGCTGGAAGCTCGTGTGTTGAGAGTAAAACACCAGGAGGAATTGTCATGGAGGGAGAGAATGGAAGAAAGTCCTGACCCAAATCAAAAAGGGGACCAGAGCCAGGATATGAATGGTGTGGATGAGACATTCTCTACTGGTACATCTCTTAGGATTCCTACCTACCCTCCATCCAGGGTACAACAAGTTCCTAACTTGCCTGGGGAGTGATTTCCATTGCAGAGGGGCAGGGGAATTGCTATTTTTGAATCAAATTCTGATAAAGACATGGAATGGTAACGTGGGAGTAACTGTCCATGGAAATTTGTGAGTGGAAGTAAAGGAGAATCTGGCATAGCCAGGCACTGATTCCACCCTTGAAAATACAGCCATTCAGGAAGAAGTCAAAATGCAAGGCTGGTTTTTCTGTAGTAAAATATCCCAATGAGAAAAGTAAGGCAGAAGGGACAAAAGAAACCATCATGGTTATAAATCAATATTTGGGCAAACTATGGGAGATGGTGAGGAACAGGGAGGCCTGGCATGCTGCTGTCCATTGTGTCACAAAGAGGTGGGCAATACTTGGGGACTGAACAACAGCAACATAAATGAATATCAGGAACCTAGCTTACGAGAGTTTAAAAATAATGGTCACCAAAATCTGACCAAAGAACACATGATCCAGTGTATGAAAGATGGCCTACCTGCAGTCTTTAGTTTCCCGACCACTGCCTTAGATAAAGGGATGCACCCTCCATGTCCCTGATACATTTCACAGCTTTTCTCCAAGCCTTCTGGAACACAGATTAGAAGGTTAGCCCTCTTAAATCATGGAGGCAAAAGCAACAATCTAGGAATGGGGCAGCCACAAGTTAGAAGGAGCCTGGGCCCCACAGGTCTTTGTAGAGCAAGATTGCATTTACAGTGCAAACTTTATGTGAGTGAAGAAGAATATATATGTTGTACATGTCGTATATGAGGTCTCTGTCATACACACCCTGCCAGTGGAGAAGAAGAGCAAGACAGGCAGGAAGAGCAACTTTGCCTTTTCCCTGTGGGGTTCTTGATGAACAAATGGAAACAAGACCAAATGGAAGGAACTTCCTGGTTGTCCACTGGGCTTCCCCTGCAGGGGCAAAACTTCAATCCTAGTTCAAGATATTAAGATCCTATAGGCTTCCCAATGCAGCCAAAAATGGTAATAAAAATAAAAATGAAAGAACAAGGAAGAGGTAACCTTATGAGGACTGTTTGGGACAGATTTCCAGTTCTCCTATAAGGTTATGTGCTGTTTGACTTCTCTCCAAACAGTCCCCTTCTATATCTTTTCAAGATGGGGCTCATTTTTCTTTTATTTGTTATTCATTTATTTACTTTTCAACCATACCTTACAGCTTGCAGGATCTTTGTTCCCCAACCAGGAATTAGACCTAGCTTGGTGGTGAAAGCACCAAGTCCTAACCGCTTGGTCCACCAGGGAATTCCCCAGATGGGACTGATTTTTCGTATAGATGAAGGAGACAGGCAATTGGAGGAGATCACAACCCACTCCAGTATTCTTGCCTGGGAAATCCCATGGCAAGAAGAGCCTCATGAGTTACAGCCCATGGAGCTACAGAGAGTTGTACACAGCCGAGCAATGGAGCAGACACAAGATAGGCAATAAAGAGAGCTTGTGTGTCCAACTCTTTGCGAGCCCGCCAGGGTCTTCTGTCCATGGGATTTCCCAGGCAAGAATACTGGAGTGGATAGCCATCCTCTTCTCCAGGAGATCTTCCCCACCAAGAGATGGAATCTTGGTCTCCTGCTCTGCAGGTGGATTCTTTACCATCTGAGCTGCCAGGGAAGGCTTTTGAAGCTACTACTAACAGCTCACTTACTACATATGAGCTGTTTAAGCTATTCTGCGCCAGCTGACAAAGACAAATTTTGTTTTCCCAAGCAAATTTTTGTTTTCCTTCCAAGAAAAAAAGATAAATTATTTAGGGATGAGGTGGGAAATTCGCTTTGTGAATTAATGATCGCTTTTATCTCCTGAAACTTGGTTTGTCAGTAACATTCCTTTCTACTTATAGAGATGGTGTTTGTTTATATTCTAAGCAATCTACTTTTTTTCAAAGCCAATGCCTACCTTAGAGGAGAAATGAACTGTATCAAAGCACACAACTTTCAAAGGTTCTTTTCTTCCACAGTGACTCAGAGTGAAGTATCTCTAATCTCCTTTATTGGGACCTGGGGAAGGCTGGGTTTTGCAATGTCAGCTTTTCTGAGCTAGAATGTCGCCAAACACTGGAGGCTGGCTCCAGGGTCATCTTGGTAAGAACAGAACCCTACGTAAGAAAATTTAGTGGCTGGTAGTGGAAAGGAGGTGACCTGTCTGCTGAAACATTTCATCATTCAGTGAATCATTATCATCTACCTAAGCTATAATGAATTCCAGGAAGCACAAGTCAGCAGCTCTCAACACATCAGTGGGTTTATCCCTTGTGAGTGTGTCACAGTCATTTACTGTTGTTGTTCAGTCGCTAAGTCATGTCCAACACTTTGCAACCCCATGGACAGCAGCATGCCAGGTTTCCTTGTCCTCCACTATCTCCCAGAGATAGTTTAAACTCATGTCCATTGAGTCGATGATGCCATCCAATGATCTCATCCTCTGTTTCCCCTTCTTGTCCTACCCTCAGTCTTTCCCAGCATCAGGGTCTTTTCCAATGAGTTGGCACTTTGTATCAGGTAAGCAAAGTATTGGAGCTTCAGTTTCAGTATCAGTCCTGCCAATGAATATTAAGGGTTGATTTCCTATATGATTGACTGGTTGGATCTCCTTGAATCCTAAAGACTCTCAAGAGCCTCCTCCAGAATATTTATGTATTGGTTTTCTTACAATAGTGGAAGTACTGGAGTTTATGAACAATTTACCTTTTTAATAAAAAATATATAAGTCAGAGCAGTGTTTTACTCAGAGTTCATTTGGTTGCAAGCCACAGAAAACAAAGAAACAGTTCCAGAGAAAAGGGGAGGATGAACTCTCTCTCTGGGAAGTTTCAGGAGGACAGCCTCAGGCAGCGGGACTCAGTGATGGTCCAAGATTCTCTCTGTGCATCTCGGCCCCTGCTTTTTGTTGTGCTTGTGTCTTCCCGTGTACATGGTGACTTCCTGCTATAGAACTGGCTTTCTCCATAAGGCTGGGATCCTGACCATTGGAAACTCATGGATTCACATGGAAGCTTACTTGCCCCCTTGACAGCTCATTGGGGATATAAAAAGGGGGCAAATCTCCAAGAGTGTGATTGACCCTTTGGGGTCACGTGCCCTCCTCCAGGCCAGTCACTAAGGGCTGGAAGGTGGGATATGATCATTGGTCCAGTCTGGCACTTTTCCCTACTCCCAAATCTATCACTGTGACTGAGAAGGCAGAAGATGGCAGCTTCTGTTCGGACAGAATGGGTGGAGGCAGGGGGTTGAGCAATTCCCCTAAAGAACGGGGAGTTTTGTCCCCTGAAGAAAGGCAGCTGTTCTTCCCAAGTATCTGTAAGGACTTGCAATGCTGCACATCTTTAAGAGGTCTGAGAGGATTTCCCTGGTGGCCCAGTGGTGAAGAATCTGCCTGTCAGTGCAGGGGACGTGAGTTTGATCCCAGCTCTAGGAAGATCCCATATGCTAAGGGGCAACTAAGCCAGTGTGCCACAGCTACTGAGCCTGTGTGCCCTAGATCCCATGTTCCACAATAAGAGAAGCCACCACAATGAGAAGCCAGCCCACCACAGCTAGGGAGTGGCCTCTGCCTACTGCAACTAGCAAAAGCCTGTATGCAGCAATGCAGACCCAGCTCAGCCATAAATCACTATATAAAACATTTTAAAAAGTGTCTGATAATAGAACTAATGGAAATTTTGAATAACTTGGATAAAAGAGACTAACATTTTCTGAATGCTACAGGAGGGATCAGTCTCCTTACACTGAGAGCCCTTTCAAATGGCTCAATATCCCCTGTCAATAGGATTTCATCAAGGGGCATCATCCCCGCCCTCCTGATGAAAAGCCAGAGAATCCTGGATTTACTACCTCCTTTCCTCACTTCTTTTCATTCCATCCAAACCAGAGTACTCCATACACATGATCTAACAAGTCTAACAATACCAGAAACAGAGTATACCTCCTGCCTTGTGGGCCAGTTATTTTCTTGTCTTTCTGATTTTGTTGAAGAATGAAACACAGGAGATAAAATTTTTCTGAGGTATTGCATACCTGAAAAGGTCTCTATTCTATCATTACATTAGGTTACTAGTTGACAGGGCATAGAATTTAAGTTTGGAAATCGTTTTCTCTTACAGTTTTGAAGATTTTATCCAACTGTTCAGGCTGAGAAAGCTGATTCCATTTCTCCTCATTTTTAATCACTTGCATATTAATGACTTTTTCCTTTCTGGAAGCTTTTAGAGTAATTTCCTTATCCTTGGTATTCTAACATGATAATGGATCTTTTTCCATTCTTTGTGCTGATAATTCAGTGGGACTTTTTAAAATTGATATATGATTGACTTTTAATATTATATAAGTTACAGTGTATAATACAGTGATTCACATTTTTAATAGCTATACTCTATACTCCATTTATAGTTATTACGAAATGCTATATGCTGTACAATATATCCATGTAGCTTATTTTATTTTTGGCTATGCTGGGTCTTAATTGCCAAGGGGGCTCTTCTCTAGTTGTGGCGAGTGGGGGCTATATTTTAATTGCAGTGCATAGACTTGTCATTGTGGTGGCTTTTCCTGTTGCTGGGCACAGACTCTAGGGCATGGACTTTAGGCATGGGCTCAGCAGTTTTTGTGCATCGGATTAGTTACTCCAGGGCATGTGGGGGTCTTCCCAGATCAGGGATGGAATCTGTGTCTCCTGCACTGGCAGGCGGACTCTTTTTCACTGGAAGCCCCTGGTAGCTTATTTTATAACTAATAGTTTCTACTTCTTATTCTCCTTTCCTCTCTCCACTGGTAACCACTAGTTTGTTCTGTGTATCTGTTAGTCTGCTTTTTTGTTGTGGTTATATTCACTAGTTTGCTTTATTTTTTAGACTCCACATATAAGTGAACTCATACAATATTTGTCATTCTCTGTCCAACTTATTTCACTCAGCATAATGCCCTTCAAGTCCATCCATTTTGCTGCAAATGGAAAAGCCACATTAATGTTTATGACTGAGTAGTATTCCTCTCGACATATATGTATATCAAGTTTTATTTATCCATTCATCTATTGATATGGTTGTTTCCATATCTTGGCAATTGTAAATAATGATGCTATGAACATTGAAGGGACATGTAGCTTTCCAAGGTGGGTCTTTCAATCTGTGAATTGGTGTCATTGATCTCTGGGAAGTTTTTTAATCATGGAATTCTCTAGGCTAGAATACTGGAGTGGGTATCCATTCCCTTCTCCAGGGATTCTTTTTGTTATGATTCCTCTAATATTTCTTTCTGGAGCTATAATTTGCCTGTTGGATTCTCTGGATTTATCTTCTACTTTTCTTCTGTGGTCTCTCTGTGATTTTTGTTTGCTCTCTTGGAACTGTCCCTTAAGCTTATCTTCCAACTTCTCTCTCCATATTTTTCCTGCTTCCATAAGTTTAATGTTCAAATGCTTCTTCCTTATGATTAAGAATTTTTAGCATGTTTTTTTTTTTACCGTTTCATGGATGTAATCCAACCCCTACGTGTCTGAGTATATTAATCATTTTAAGGCATTATTTTCTCTGTCCACCTGTGTTGTCTCTGAGCTCCCCACTCCTTTTTTTCTGTTTGTAACTTCTGTCTTCTATATTGGATGCTTTCTTCAGATATCTGGTAATCTTTTGCTTTTCAGTCTTGTATTTCTTTACTTTTACTTTTTTACTTTCTTCACTGTGCGATGCAGCTTGCAGGATCTTAGTTCCCCAACCAGGGATTAAACCCATACCTTCTGCATTGGAAGTGCAGAGTCCTAACAGTACTTATATGTCAGTAGTTACAGATCACTGTCCTGGGGTCCTTGTGTTTCGCTAGAGAAGAATGTTTCAGTGTCCTGCCTGAAGTGTATCCATTGGGCAGAGAGAATTCTTTGAATGGGGTGGCACTGAACCTCTCACTTAATCCTTCTTTTAAAATACAGAGCCTTGGGGCTTCCCTGGCAGTCCAGTGGTGAAGACTACACCATCTAAGGCAGGGGGTTCAGGTCCCTTGGTCGGGGAGCTAAAATCCCACACACCTCATGGCCAAAAAGCCAAATCATAAAACAGAAGCACTATTGTAACAAATTCAGTGAAGACTTTAAACATGGTCCACATTAAAAAAAAATAACTATTAAATAAATAAAGTAAATTGCAGAGCTGCATCCTCTCCACTGTGCCTGTTTCCCCTATTCAACCTCTGATCAGAATAAAAGCCCAGTTTCCTGTCTGTGTCAGAGGCTGGGGAATACGTGGAGATGCGTGGAGCAGGTAAGTGGGTTGTGGATCCCACTTCCAACCCTGCGTTTGGCCCCATCTTCACTCCTACCTTCTGCCAGAACGGGAGCCCGCTGAGTCCTCATGGTCCTGCCTTCTCAGCTCTGCAACCTGCTTCTTCTGCTTCTCATTTCCAAAATGTCAACCTCTCTTCCCTATTTTATTGCTGCTCCCTTCATCGTTTCCCTTTGTATTTTAACAATATCTTATCTTTTGACTATCTTTTTAGTTGGGAACAAACAGCTGAATGAATTTGCTCCATTGTCCACCTTTAGCTGGCAGACCAGAGTCTACCATGCAGGAGCAAAAGGACAGGGTGAAGTGAGTGGGTGGGCTCGGGAGCCAGACACATCTACGGCTGAGTTCTGCCTTCACGTTTCCATAATCCTTTGTGACCTTGGGCAAGATGATCAATCAGCCTCTCTGAGCCTAGTCGGCACAGGGGAATAAGGCCTCATAATGAGTGGAGGGGGTTATATTGTGAGTTTTCTTGAGTTGTGGTGGGAAACTTGGGGATCCACTCAAATAATGACAGGGACCTCAGTGAGCCTCTCATCTTGCCCAGGGAAGTCAAGTCTGTTTTTGAGTTGCCTGCAGGAGTGTGCGATTGCTCTGGAGTCACTAATGGGGCATCATAGGAACTCATTTCGATTTAAGGCCGAGGAACTTGGGGTTCCATCTAGATTAGTGACATGGATCTTAGGGTTCCTATCAAGTTTAAGCTAGGAGTCATGTCTTGGCTCATGTTGAGGCATGGGACATTGCTTTTCTCTTCCTTTTACAACACGTGTGTGTGTGGGGTCAGGACCCCTGTCCAGTTGAGGCAGGAAATTGGGGCTGTTTATAGAGGTAAAACAGGGAATTAGGACTCCCCTTGTGTTGTGAGGTGAATACCCAGAGGTGCAGGAGAAGCAGGACTTATCTAGAGTTGAGGGGTTCCTCGGTGTCCTTTCAATTTGCGGCGAAAATCTCTGGGTTACACTTGAGTTAAAATAGGTGAGAAAGGCCTCCTCTTGAGATGTGAGAGGAACGTCGGGTGTCCTCCTGAGATGATGCAGAGACTAATAGGCCCTTATCTAGCGAAGAGGTGGAGAATATGGGTCTCTTTCAAGTTGTGACGTGTAACACGAGGTTCCTCTTGAATGGCGATGCATATCTTGAGGATTCTATTGAGTTGCATAAAGGGGTTGTCAGCTTCCTTTTGAGATTCAAAAGGGAATGTGAGACTGTTCTGGAGATGCTGCATGGATAAGGGCCTCACTTTGCATTGAGGGGGGGATCTCTTAATTTCTTGAGTTTTGGCTAGAAGTTTAGTGTTCTACTCTATCTACCACTTTGACCTCAGGGAAAATCTCTTGAAGCCTCAGGGAAATCAAAGCAATATTCGAGTTTCAAAGAGGAGCCAAAGAAGTTGCTAGAGTAACTGCTGGGGAATCAGGCCTCATCTCACATTCAGACAGAAATCTTGGGATGTTCCTCGAGTTGCGGTGGGCAGTTTTGGATTCCCCTCGATTTGGGACATGGTGCTCTGGGAGCCTCTAATGTTGCCTCAGGGAAGCCAGGCCCTCCTTTCGATGTGGGAGGACCATCGTGGGATCCTTCTGGAGGCACTGCAGTGGAATAGAGCCTCATTGGAGTTGAGGTGTGAAAATCAGGGTTCCTCTCCAGTTTCAACAGGGATATCAGAGTTCATATTAAATTCTTATAAGAGAGTCAGCCCCCATCTCGTTTTGAGGCATGTAACCCCTATTACCTCTCAAATTGTCAGAACTCCTTTTAGTTCAGGTGGGTCATTTGAGCTTTTCCTAGATGTGTGCAACAGGGGAATCAGACCTTTATTCATGTACCAGGTGGGTATACCTGAGGTTCCGTTCTAGTCTCCCCAGGAAAATTAGGCCTTATGTCAAGTGAAGGGGAACATCTTCTGGTTTCTGTCTTGTTGTGGTCAGAAGCTGAGGTTCCAGTCAAGACATGATGGGGACCTCAATGATCCCAGGGAGGTCAAGTCTCTTTTTGAGTGTCCTGCAGGAAAAAAGGATTGCTCTGGAGTCGCTGCCAGGTCATGATAGGAACTCATTTCCTTTGAAGGCAGGAAAACTCAGGGTTCCATCTCCATTTGCAACATAGATCTCAGGGTCCCAATTGATATTAAATCGGGAGAGAGGCATCGGCTCAAGTTGAGGCATGGAACTGCGCTTTTCTCTCTTGTTGTAAAGAGGATGGGTCAAGACTCCTGTCCAGATAAGGCAGGTAATATGGGTTTTTATTTAAAGGAACAACAAGGGAGTTAGGCCTCAATTCATGCGATGAGGCAAATACCCAGAGGAGCATGAGAATCAGGACCTATCTTGAGTTGAGTGACAATTGATGTCCTTTCAACTTCCGGCAGGAACTTCTGGGTTTTCCTCAAGTTTGATTAGATGAGAAAGACCTCCTCTTGAGGTGCAAGAAGAACTTTGAGAGTCTTCTTGAGGTGACACAATGGCTAATCGGCCATCATCTCTCCAAGAGGCGGGGAACACCTCTTCCGAGTTATGGCGGTGAACACGAATTTCCTGTTGAATGGCAACGAGTATCGTGGGGATTCTCTTGAGTTGCATACAGGGAGTCAAGCTTTCTCTTGAGATTTGAGAAGGAATTTGCGACTGTACTGGAATCGCTGCACAGGAAAACGACCTCACCTCACATTGAAGGGGAAATCTCTTCATTACTTAAGATGCGGCAGGAAGTATAATGTTCCTTTCCATCTGACACTTTGACCTCAGGGAACCACTCATGAAGCCACAGGTATGTCAAGGCATCTCTGGAGGATTAAGGAGGAGCCGAGGAAGATTCTCGAGTCACTGCAAGAGAACCAGGCCTCATCTTGCATTCAGAGGGAAATCTTGGGATGTTCTTATAATTGCGGTGGGCAGTTTCTCAGGTTGAAATGGCAGTTTTGGATTCCTTTCGAGTTGTGACATGGTCTTCTGGGAGCCTCTAACGTTGTCTCAGGGAAGTCAAACCCTGGTTTCGATGTGCTAAAACCATTTTGGTGCTCTACTCAAGTCACTAAGGTTGGATAGGGGCTTATCTGGAGTTGAGGCATGAAACTCAGGATTCCTCTCCATTTTCGACAGGGTTATAAGGGTTCCTATTAAATTTCTACAAGAGAGTCATCCCTCATCTCGTTTTGAGGAATGTAACTCCTCTTTCGTCTCCAGTTGTCAGAACTAGTTTTAGTGTGGAGGGTCATTTGGGCATTTCCTGGATGTGTGCAGTAAGGGAATCAGACCTTTATCCATGTAGTTGAGGATAAACTTGGGGTTCTGTTCAAGTCACTGCAGGGAAATAAGGCCTCATCTTGAGTTGAGGGGAATATATTGTGGTTTTTCTCGAGTTTTGGTGGAAGTCTTGGGATTCCAGTGGAGCCGTGACAGGGACCTCATTGAGCCTCTCATGATGCCCAGGGAAGACTAGTCTATTTGGAGTTGCCTGTAGTAGAATGGGATTGCTCTGGAGACACTTCCAGGATATTATAGGGTCTCATTTCAAATTAAGGTGGGGTGACTGAGGGTTCCATCTCCATTTGCAACGGGGACCTCAGGTTCCTAACGAGTTGAAACTGGGAGAAATGTCTCGGCTCGTGTTGAGGCATGGGACTCTGCATTCCTCTTGTGTTGTTAAAGGAGAGGGAGTAAGGACTCCTGTTTAGTTGATGCAGGTAATTGGGGCTTTTTCTCGAGGTACAACAAGGGAGTTAGGCCTTCCTTCATGTTGTGAGTCGAATACCCATGAGTGCAGGAGAAACAGGCCTTAACTGGTGTTGAGAGGCTGCTCAGTCTCCTTTCTGGAGGCAGGAATTTCTGGGTTCCTCTCTAGTTTCAATAAGTGAGAAAGGCGTCCTTTTGAGGCCAGGGAGGAATGTCGGGTGTGACCTCGAGATGAAGAATGGGGCTAATCGGCCCTCATCTCACAATGAGGTTGGGTACACGGAGTTCTTTTGAGTTGCAGCGGGGAACACAAGGCTCCTCTTGAATGATGACACCTATCTTGAAAATTCGCTTGAGGTGTATAAAGGGAGTCAAACTTCCTTCTGGATTTGAGCTCTGGTGGTGCTGCCCCATTAAAGTGCCTCATTTTGCCTTAATGAGGGAATCTCTTATTTTCTTGAGTTGATGGGGGAAGTATAGTGTTTCTCTCAATCTGCCACTTTGACTTCAGGGAACCCCTCGTGAAACCTAAGGGAAGTCAAGGAAACTTTTTAGATATGAGGAGCAGCCGAGGAAGGTTCTCAAAGCACAGCAAGGAAATCAGGCCTCATCTCACATTCCACCGTGAAATCATGATAGGTTTCTAGAGTTGAGGCAGGCAGTTTCTCAAGTTGAGGCCAGCAGATTTGGATTCCTCTCGAGTTGTGACATGGTCCTCTGCGAGCCTCTAATGTTGCCTCAGGAATGTCAGGCCGTGCTTTTGATGTGCAATTGCCATCTTGGTGCTCTACCTGAGTCACTACGGTGGACTAGGGCCTCATCCGGAGTTAAGGCATGTAACTCAGGGTACTTCTTCATTTTTGACAGGGCTATCAGAGTTCCTATTGAGTTTCACCAAGAGAGTTTGCTCTCATCTCGTTTTGAGGTATGTAACTCCCCTTTCCTCTCTAGTTGTCAGGACTCCTTTTAGTTAAGGCTGGGCTTTTGGGCTTTTCCTAGATGAGTGCAACATGGGAGTCAGATATCCATCTGTGAAGCTGAGACTAAACCTGGGGTTCTGTTTAAGTCACCACAGGAAAATAAGTCTTCTTCTTGAAGTGAAGGAGTTATCTTGTTGTTTTTCTCAAGGTCTGGTGACAGCTTGGCATTGCACTCGAGTCATGAAGTCAAGGCAAATTGGGAGATTTTAGGAGGCGCCAAGGAAGGTTCTAGAGTCACTGCAGGGGAATCAGGCCTCCTCTCTCATTCAGATGGAAATCTTGTGATGTTTCTCGAGTTGTGGCGTGCAATTTCTTGAGTTGCAGCCAGCACTTTTGGATCCCTCTCAAGTTGTGACATGGTCCTCTGTGAGCCTCTAATGTTGCTTCAGGGAAGTCAAGCCCTCATTTTGATGTGCAAGGGCCATCTCATGGCTCTTCTCCAGTCACTACAGAATAGGCCATCATCATAAGTTGAGGAGTGAACCTCAGGTTTTGTCTCTAGTTTTGAAAGGGATATCATAGCTCCTATTGAGTTTCTCCAAGAGAGTCAGCCCTCATCTCGTTTTGAGGTATGTAATTCCTCCTTGCTCTCGAGTTGTCAGAACTCTTTGAATTGAGGTGGAGCATTTGGACTTTTCCTAGATGTGTGCAACCAGAGAGTCAGACCTCCATCCATGTAGCTGAGGAGAAACCTGCAGTTCTGTTCAAGTCACCACAGGCAAAGAAGGCTTCATCTCGAGTTGAGGGGGTTATACTGTGCTTTTTATCGAGTTTTGATGGGACGCTTTGGGTTCCACTCGAGTCGTGGCAGGTACAACAGTGAACCTCTCATTCTGCCCAGTGAAGTCAAGTCTCCTTTTGAGTTGCCTGCAAGAGTGTGGGTTTGCTCTACTGTCACTTCCAGAATATCATAGGGACTCATTTCAAATTAAGTCGTGGGAACTTAGGGTTCCTCTCCATTGCCAACACAGATGTCAGAGTCCCTTTTGAGATGAAACTGGGAGGAAGGCCTGAGCTCGTGTTGAAGCCTGGGACTCCATGTTCCTCTCCTGCTATAAAAGGGGGAGGGGTCAGGACTCCTGTCTCGCTGAGGCAGGTAATTGGAGCTTTTTCTCGAGTTACAGCAAGGGAGTTAGGGCTCCCTTCGTGTTCCGAGACAAATTCCCAGAGGTGGTGGAGAGTCAGGCTTTATCTGTAGTTGAGGGGAAACTCGGTGTCCTTTTGACTTGTGACAAGAAGCTCTGGGTTTCTTTCCAGTTTCAATTGGTAATAAAAGTGTCCTCTTGAAGTGCAAGTGGAATGTCTTGTGTACTCTCAAGAAGACACAGAGGCTCATCATCTCTCATCTTGCGATGAGGTGGAGAATATGTGGCCTTTCGACTTGTGGCAGGAAGCATGGGATTCCTCTTGAATGATGATAAGTATCTTGTTGATCATCTTGAGGTGCATAAAGGGAGCCAAGATGCCTCTTGAGATTCGCGAGGGAACTTGGGAGTGTTTTGGAGGCACTGCATGAGAAAAATGGCCTGACCTCACATTGAGAGGGGATTTCTTTGTTTCTTGATTTGTTGCAGGAAGTACAGTGTTCTTCTCAGTCTGCCAGTTTAAACTCAGGGTCCCACTACTGAAGCCTCAGGGAAATTAAAACAACTTGAGAGATTTGATCAGGAGCAGAGGAAGGTTCTCGAGTCACTGGAGGGGAATCAGGCCTCATCTCACATTCAGAGGGAAATCTTGAAATGTTTATTGAGTTATGGCGGGCAGTTTCTCGAGTTGCAGCGGACACTTTTGTATCCCCTTCATGTTGCGATGTGGTCTTCTAGGAGCCTCTAATGTTGTGTCAGGGTATTCAGGCCCTCTCCTTAATGTGCGAGGGCCATCTCTGTGATGACACATTCTCGAGTCACTACTACGGAATAGGCCCTCACATTTAGTTGAGGTGTGAACCTCAGGTTTCCTCTCGAGTTTCGACAGGGCTATCAAGTTCCTATTGAGTTTCTCCAAGAATGTCACCCCTCATCTAATTGTTAGGTGTGTAACTCCCTTTTGCTCTCGAGTTATCAGAACTCCTATGAATTAAGGCGGGGCATTTGGGCATTTCCTAGATGTGTGCAACAGGGGAGTCAGACCTCCATCCATGTAGCTGAGATGAAACCTGTGGTTGTGTTCAAGTCACTGCAGGAAAATAAGGCCTCATCTCGAGTTGAGGGGGTTATATTGTGATTTTTCTCGGGTTTGGGTTGAAAGCTTCGGGTTCTAATAGAGTCATGTTGGGGACCAGAGTGAGCATCTAGTCTTCCCCAGGGAAGTCATGTCTCCTTTCGTGTTGCGTGCAGAAGCGTGGGATTACTCTGGACTCACTTCTGGGATATCATAGGGTCTCATTTCAAATTATCGTGGGGAAACTCAGGGTTCCATCTCCATTTGTGACATGAATGTTGGGGTCCCTATCAAGATGAAACTGGGAGGGAGGCCTCAGTTCATGTTGAGGCATGGGACTCCGTGTTCCTCTCATGTTGTAAAAGGGGGAGGAGTCAGGACTCCTGTCTAGTTGAGACAGGTAATTGGAGCTTCTTCTCAAGGTACAACAAGGGAGTTAGGCCTCCTTTCATGTTCAGAGGCGAATTCCCAGAGGTGCTGGGGAATCAGGCTTTATCTGAAGTTGAGGGTAAACACGCTGTCTTCTGACTTGTGGCAGGAAGTTCTGGCTTATCTCGAGCTTCACTTGGTGAGAAAGCCCGCCTCTTGAGGTGCAAGAGGAACGTCGTGTGTTACTTAGAGAAGATGCAGGGGCTAATCATCCCTCATCTTGCGATGAGGTGTAGAACACGGGCCCTTTGAGTTGCGACAGTGAGCACTAGGTTCCTCTTGAATGATGATGTGTATCTTGGAGATCCTTTTGATGTGCATAAAGGGAGCCAACCTTCCTCTTGGGATTCGAGAGGTAACTTGGGTGTGTTCTGGAGGTGGTGCATGAGAGAAAAAGCCTCACCTCACATTGAGGGGTAAATCCCTTCGTTTCCTGAGTTGTGGCGGGAAGTATAATGTTCTTCTTGATCTGCCTTTTTAAAATCAGGGACTCTCTCATGAAGCCTCAGGAATATCAAGGCAACTTGGGAGGTTTGAGAAGGAGCCAAGGAGGTTCTCAAGTCACTGCAGGGCAATCAGGCCTCATTTTGTATTCAGAGGGAAATCTTGGGATGTTTCTCAGGTTGTGGTGAGCAGTTTTTCGGGTTGCAGCAGGCATTTTGGGATACCTCTCTAATTGCTATGTGGTCATCTGGGAGGCTCTCATGTTGTCTCAGGGAAGTCAGACACTTGTTTCGAGGTGCAAGGGCCATCTTTGGGCTCTTCTCGATTCAATACAGCAGAATAAGCCCTCATCTTTACTTGAGGTTTGAATCTCAGGTTTCCTCTATAGTTTCAACAGGGCTATCAGAGTCCCTATTTAGTTTCTCCAAGAGTGTCATCCCTCATCTCGTTGTGACGTATGTAACTCCTCATTGCTCTCCAGTTGTCAGAACTCCTTTTTATTGAGTCGAGGCATTTGGGCTTTTCCTAGATATGGGAAACAAGGGATTCAGACCTCCATACATGTAGCTGAGGAGAAACCTGGGGTTCTGTTCAAGTCATCGCAGGGTAATTAGGCCTCATCTCGAGTTGTGAGGGTTATATTGTGCTTTTTCTCGAGTTTTGGTGGGAAGATTCGGGTTCCACTTAAGTCTTGGCTTGGACCCCAGTGAGCCTCTCATCTTTCGCAGGGAAGTCTAGTCTCCTTTTGCATAGCCTGCTGGAGCATGGGATTGCTTTGGAGTCGTTTGTGGCATATCATAGGGTCTCATTTCAAATTAATGCGAGGGAACTCAGGGCTCCATCTCCATTTGCAACACAGATTTTGTAGTCCCTATGGATTTGGAACTGGGAGAAAGGCCTCATCTCGTGTTGAGGCATGGGACTCCATGTTCTCAAGGTACAACAAGGGAGTTAGGCCTCCCTTCATGTCCTGAGGTAAATTCCCAGAGATGCTGGAGAATCAGGCTTTATCTGAAGTGGAGGTGCAACTCGCTTTCTTTTCGACTTGCGGCAGGAAGCTCTGGGTTCCTCTCGAGTTTCAATTGGTGAGAAAATCCTCCTTTTGAGTTGTGACTGGAACGTCGTGTGTCCTGTTGAGACGACACAGGGACTAATCAACCTCATCTCGCAATGAGTGGGAGAGCATGGGTCCTTTCCGGTTGTGGCAAGGAGCTGGAGGTTCCTCTTGAAAGATGACGCATATCTTGGAGATCCTCTTGAGGTGCATAAAGGGAGCCAAGCTTCTTCTTGAGATATGAGAGGTAACCTGGGAGTATTCTGGGGGCACTGCATCAGAAATAAGCCTCACCTCACATTGAGAGGGGAATCTCCTCAATTCTTAGTTGTGGCAGGAAGTATAGTGTTCCTCTCAATCTGCCACATTAAATTCAGGGCCACTCTCTTGAAACCTCAGTGAAGTCAAGGAAACTTGGGAGGTTCGATGAGGAGCCGAGGAAGGTCCTCAAGTCACTGTAGGAGAATCAATTTTCATCTCGCATTCATAGAGATATCTTGAGATGTTTCTCGTGTTGTAGTGGGCAGTTTCTCGAGTTGCCCTGGGGACTGTTGGATTCCTCTTGAGTTGCCACGTCGTCCTCAGGTAACCTCTAATGTTGCCTCATGGAAGTCAGGTCCTCGTTTCGATGTGCAAGGGCCATCTCGGGGCTCTTGTCGAGTCACTACTGCAGAATAGGGCCTCACCTTTAGTTGAGGTATGAATCTCAGGTTTCCTTTCTTGTTTTGACAGGGCTACATATCAGAGTTCCTATTGAATATCTCCAAGAGAGTCAGCCCTCATCTCGTTGTGAAGTCTGTAACTTTGATCTCGAGTTATCAGAACTCCTTCTTATTGAGGCGGGGCATTTGTGCTTTTCCTAGATGTGTGCAACAGGGGTTTTAGACTTTATCCGAGTATCTGAGGAGAAACCTGGTATTCTGTTCAAGTCACCGCAGGGATATAAGGCCTCATCTTGAGTTGAGGGGTTTATATGGTGCTTTTTCTCCTGTTTTGGTGGGAAGCCTTGAGTTCCACTCGAGTCGTGTCGAGGACCTCAGTGAGTCTTTCTTCTTGCCCAAGGGAGTCAAGTCTCCTTTTGAGTTGCCTGCAGGTGAGTGGGATTGCTCTGGTGTTGCTTCCGGGATATCATAGGGTCCCAATTTAAAGTAAGGTTGAGGAACTCAGAGTTTCATATAGTGCTTATGATGTCATACATATATTGGGTGTGATGTCATGCATGCATTGGTTGTGATATCATCCATACAGTGGGTGTACTGACACCTGTGTAGTGGATGTGATGTCGGACATAGTCAGTGTTATGTCATAAGTATTGTATTTTGATATCATAAAGAGTGTGAAGTCATGGATAGTGCTTGTGATGTCATACATAGGCACAATGTGATGTCATATCTATAGTGGGTGTGAATTCATCAATAAAATTGGTGTGATGACACAGATATATTGGATGTGATACCACATGTGGTGTGATGTCGTAAAGAGTGAATGTCACATCATATATAGTGAATATGATGTCATACACATCGTGAGGTTGTCATACACAACCTTACTTCAGTCATATATGCAGTGTGTGTGATTAGACAGATACAGTTAATGTGATCTAAGGAATACAGTGGTTGTTATGTCTTAAAGACGGAGGTGTGATGTCATAAAGTGTGGATGTGATGTCATTTATAATTTATATGATGACATAGATATTGGGGTGTGATATCATACATACCCCAATGATGTATGTCATCTACACAGTGGATGTGATGACACAGATACAGGGCATGTGATGGAAGATATAGTGGATGTGATGTCATATACCCTGGATATGCTATTGTAAATAAAGTGAATTTATGTCATAGATACAGTGGCTGTGATGGCACATGCATACTGGATGTGATGTCACATACACTAGATGTGATGTCATATATAGCGGGTGTGATGTCATGAATACAGGGTATGTGATGTCATAAAGAGTGAGTGTGATATCATATGTACTCCATATGATTCCATACATATATTGGGTGTAATGTCATTCATACAGTGTGTGTGATACCGTCTACATATTGGGTGAGATGACACAGAGTGGATGTGATCAGTTATAGTGGGTGTGAAGTCATAAATACTGTGATGTCAAATAGAGTGAATGTGATGTCATGTATACTAATTGTAATGCCATGTATACACCCAGTGTGATTTTATACATAGATTGGTTGTGATGTCACCAATAGAATGGATGTGATGACATGTGGAAGCGATGTCACATGTATAGAAGACGTGGTGTCATATACAGTTGAGGTGACTTCATATATATTGGATGTGATGTCATGAATACAGTGGTTGTGATGCCAAAGATGGAGAAGTGGGTTGTCATGAAGAGTGGATGTTTTATAATATATAATGCATAGGATGTCTCAATTTAAAGTAAGGTTGTCACACATATAATGGGTGTGATACCATACATATAGTTGATGTGTTGACACAGATACAGTGGATGTGATGTCAGATATAATGGGTGTGATGTCATATACTGGACGTGATTTCAGATATAGTGAGTTTGATGTCAGATCCAGTGGTTGTGTTGTCACACAGAGTGTGTGTGGTGTCCTATATAGTGGATATGATGTCATAATCATAGTGGGCATAACGTTATAGATAGTGTGGCTGTGATGCCACAGGTATAAAATACAGTGGAAATGATGTCATAAATACCATTGTGTGATGGTAAGTAAAGAGTGGATGTGATGTTATATATAGTGCATATGATGGCATATATATAGTGGGTGCAATGTCATATGTAGAGTGGGTGTGAAGACACAGAATGAGTGTGATGTCAGATGTAGTAGGTTGATGTGATATATAGTGGTTGTGTTCTTATTGCACACAATATGTGTAATGTCATATAACATGGATATGATAATATAAATGTAGTGGGTGTGATGTCATCAATAGAGTTGTCATGATGTCTCATGTATAGTTAATGTGATGTCATCATCATTGAATGTGATTTCACATATAGTGGCTGTGATATAATGAATACTGTATATTTTATGTCATAAAGAGTGAATGTGATGTCATGTACAGTGCATGTGAAACATAGACATGTCCAAATTGATGTCATATATAGAGTATTTGTGAGTTCATCAATAGAATGGGTGTGATGGCACAGATACAGTGGATGCAATGTCACATGTATCCAAAATGTGATGTCATATTCGGTGGATGTGATGTCATATATGAGTGTGATATCATGAATGCAGTAAATGTGATGCAAAATATATCAGTGCAACGTCACAAAGAGCGGATGTGATGTCATATATAATGCATATGATGTCATACATATCATGGGTATGGTGTCATACATACAGCAGATGTGATGACATAGGTACAGTGGATGTGATGTAGACACAGATAGTGTGATGTCATAGATACAGTGGCTGGGTAGTCGATGTGACGTCATAACTAGTGGATGAGATGTCATATATAGTGAGTGTAATGTCATGAATACAGTGGATGTGATGTCATAGAGAATGGATATGATGTCATAGATACTGCATGTGATGTCATGTATATCTCAGATGTAATATTGATACAATGGGTGTGATGACACTGATACATTGTGTGTGATGTGAGATATAGTGTGTGTGATGTCAGATATAGTGGTTCTCTTGTAAAATACACTGAGTGTGATGACATATATAGTGGATATGATGTTATAAACATACTGGGCGTGATGTCATAGATACAATGGCTGTGATGTCACATGTATAGTCGATGTGATGTCATAATCTGTGGATGTGATATTACATATAGAGGGCATGATATCATGAACAGAGTGGATGTGATGTCATACAGTGGACATGAAGTCCTAGAGTGAGTGTGATATCATGAATACATCTGATTTGATGTTTGAAACACTGTGGTGTGATGTCATAAAGAGGGGATATGATGTCATATAGAGCATATGATGTCATACATATACTGGGTGTGACGGACATAGAGTGGGTGTGATATCATCTATACAGTGGGTTGAATGATACAGATACAGTGGAAGCGATATCAGATATAGTGTGTGTGATGCCATAGGTACAGTGGTGTGATGTCCGAGAGAATGGGTAGGATAACATATATACTGCATATGATGTCATACATATATTGGATAAGATATACATACATACAATGTGTGTGATATCATCAATAGAGTGGTTGGGTTGTGACGATGCAGTAGAGTGGGTGCAATGTCATAAATACTGTGATTAAATGTCATAAATAGTGAATGTGATGTCGAGTCTAGTGCATGTGATGTCATACATATGCCCAGTGTGACGACACAGGTAATGGATGCTCTGTTATTTGTATAGAGGATGTGATGTCATATACAGTTGATGTGACTTCACATATAGTGGGTGTGATGGCATGAATACAGTGCAAGTGATGTCTTAAATACAGTGATGTGATATGATAATGAGTGGATATGATGTCATAAAGAGTGCATTCGATTCCATACATATATTGGGTGCGATGTCATACATAAAGTACTTGTCATATCACCTATAGAGTGGGTTTGATGACTCAGATTGATGCAATATCACAAGTACAGAAGATGTGATTTCATATACATTTGATGTGACTTCATATACAGTGGGTGTGATGTCATGAGTACATTGGATGTGATGTCATACATATAGTGGTGTGATGTCATAAAGAGTGGATGTGATGACATATATAGTACACATGATATCATACATATAGAAGGTGTGATTTCATACATACAGTGGTTTTGATGAAAGGATACAGTGGAGATCATGTCAGATAGAGTGAGTGTGATGTCAGTTATAGTGTTTGTCTTGTCATTCACACAGTGCTCATGATGTCTCATTAGTGGATATAATGCCATAAACATAGTGAGAGTGATGTCACAGATAAATTGCCTGTGATTTCACATGTAGAGTGGATGTGATGTCATAAAGTGGATGAGCTATCATATAGAGTGGGTGTGATGTCATGATTACAGTGGATGTGATGTCATAAATACAGTGGGCTGATGTCATAGAGAATGGATATG
>ML661872.1:634-20381 GCA_007570785.1 Antilocapra americana | reverse complement strand
TGAGTGACTGAACTGAACTGATGCTAATGCATATATATGAAAACTAGAAAGTTGATATTGATGAATTTATTTGCAAGGCAGCAATGGAGATACAGACACAGAGAACACTTATTGACACGGGGGGAAGTGGAAAGGGTAGGATGTATGAAGAGAGTAACTTGGTAACATATATTACCATATGTAAAATAGATAATGATAATTTGCTGTATGACTCAGGGAACTGAAACTGGGGCTCTGTAACAACCTAGAGGGGTGGGATGGGGTGGGAGGTGGCAGGGAGGTTCCACTCGAAGGGGACATATGTATACCTATAAAAGATTCATGCTGATGTTTCGCAGAAATGCTGTAAAACAATTACCCCTCAATTAAAAATAATTATTTGTTTAACAAAATGTTAAAAGCACATACAAAAGAAGCAAACACAAGACAAAATAGTTCAACTGGATATTTATTTACATTTTTCTTATGAATACAAATATATCTATTGAGCCATAATTATAAAAATGAGAAATAAAATCCAAATAATGAAATCAGAAGGAACTAAAATAAAGATTTATATATATATTCTTCTCTAGTAGAGTTGAATGGTAAAGTTTTACCCAGAAAAAGATGAGTAATGTAGTTCAATGTTTAAAAAAATGAATTTTCAAATCTTTGAAAGTTTGCACACTTAGCACCTCATGAATATACTTATTTTTTTCTCAAAATTTCAGAAGCAAATATATATTGTGTTCCTTTATGACCGCATTAGTAATTTTCAGATTTCTCTCACAGAGCATTGTATTTTAGAATATATGTAGATGATAATACCATTACTCCACATATATATATACAATAGCTATCATTTATAATAGACCGCATTAGCATCACCAATACCAATATTGAACACAGACAGTAAAGAACACATTTTTATAATAAATAATTTTTACTTTTATAGAACTCTAAAGATGGCAGCCTTTTCCCATTTTAATGTTCTCAAATATTGACTAGTTAGTATTTAAGAATGTATTCTTATATTTTATTTCACAAGTGTATCTCATGACAAATTTTCTATTTTTCTCACATATTTTTATGTCTTCAGTTCATTGAATATCCATTTGTAAGTTATGTTTTAGACATATTTAATTAGTACAATACCAGATTTTTAAAAGAATCAAACTACATCATATATGTGATAATAATTTTATTCAAAGTTTTGTGAAATACTCTAAAATATAAATTGAAAGCATGAAAAATATTTCAGGGAATCTTCTAAAATTACAATAACATGAATTCTCAAATAATATTGGATTGTATTCACAGTTTCAAAAGGAATATTTAGAGGATCCTGGTGGACCACAGTCCATGGGGTTGCAAAGAGTTGGACATGACTAAAAGACTGAGCACACATGCATCATTTGTTATACATGGAAACAATCTGAAATGCAGATTCATTTTTCCTTTTTTCCTTAATCAGTAGGAAAAAAAGGGCTGAGAGTATATGTGTCTCTGCCGTCTGATATTGAATTTGTCCTTGCATCATTGTTTTAGATGAAAGGCCTAGAAATGGGAATTTATATTCACAGTGGGGTTTCTCCCCAACAATCAAAAGAGAGTTGCCTCTCCCAAGGTTACAACCCCTCTCCAGTGCCAGCTCACATCTAGCTATGGGCCAAAGAAAGAAACACAAGTTTGGCCCCTAGACTCATTTCAGGGCATATCTAAAGTTTTATCTCAGCCCCAGAGCTCCCCTGAAATTGTCTAACTTCTTTCTTTTAACTATTTCACACTTGAACTCTGCCTATAATCCCATTTTCCTCATTTTCTTGCAAATTTTCAGTGGTATCCCACCCTGCACCTGCTGTAAAAAACAACAAAACAAAACACCGTCCTAAATACAGATCTCCATCTCAAAGTCTTTTTTTTTTCTTTCTAGTGAACCTTCTTTAAAATAGTTTGAAACAAAGAAAGAAGTCAAGAAGAATCAACAGAGACAGAAAGAGATAATATGACCTAATGTCAAAATCATTACATTGAATTTGAGTCAGAGGCATAGACAGGTGTTTTAATATGAGTAAACCATCTGGGAAACCTGTAATGCATGAAGTAGGAGGGTAAAATGAATAATCACTAACTTTAAAAATCATGTCTACAAAGCAAAACAAAATAAACAACAACAACTATAACAGGCTGTTTTAGATATCATTAAAGGCTGTGACAAACAGCATTTGTTCTTATTTATATTTTATGATTACTTTCTGTACACTGAAAACATATTTCCAGAATTATAGATTACATATTTAAATAAATATAAATTACAGCTCAGATTTTTCAAATGTACTACATGAGGACAAATTGAATATTAAAGAATGTATCAGATTTACTTTTCTTCTTTTGAAAGATAAAACCACCCTTACTTAATCTCCCTTCTACAAATTTCCATTCTATACATTTCTCACCTTAACTGGTTTTTAAATTTCCAATAAAGATTAGTTTAGAAATTCAAAATTCTTTTCATTTGCATTTCTTTCTTCATATTTCACCTCATTTATTCATATTTCACATTCTTCTCATTCATATTCTTTCTTATTTATGTTGTATCTCTTCTTTCCTGAAAAGGGACACAGTAAAAAACACCATGAAAATTCTTCCCTCGCTGGAGAGAGGACAATTATAAATCGAGGATTCAATAGCCTAATTATATCTATGTAATCTCAATGTGTTTTCTTAGCAAGCAAGAGAATTCACTGGCTATCCAGTTGATAGGACTCTGCACTTGAACTGCATTCATGGTCAGGGAACTAAGATCCCACAAGGTGTGTGGCCAAAACAAGCAAAATTCTTAATTATCAAACAAAATCTAAAAGAAAAATCAATCTACTGAGTCCCTGCTATGAACGTAATACTTTTTTAGGCTCATTAAGAACAGTGTTTTGCCAAATTTCATTTAATTTTACTAACACCCTAAAGTGTTTGCCATATCCAAATAACAAATATTTAAGTTGACTCTTTGTTTTGCTTAAATTAATTTGCAATAGACATAAGTAAGAAAAAAATTAGACAAATATGAATAAGCTGCACTCAAGGTTGTAGAGTCATCACAGGCAACTTCAGAGCTGGCAGAGAATTAGGTCTTGATCTACCGATGTAAGTTTGCAGGATCTAAGACCAATGGTAAGAAGAAAAAACAAAAAGTTTGAAGCTTAGTCAGCCCTATAATAGCATGCACAAGATAAGGGGTAAAAGGGGACTCTAGACTGAGAAAAATTTTTGACCAAGGAAATATGCAGAAGTAAGCAGAAAGTAGGAGACTGATTATCAGCAACAGATAAATTTATATAAGCAGTATTATGGAGAGAGGTTGCAATTAGGATAAAGCTAAAGCTAAATATATGTTAGGAATTGTGTAAAATGGGAGACCCTAGGGAAAAGATTATGAGTTGGGGTTGAAAGATAGAGACTTGTGACTGGCACAGGGCTGTATATTAAGATAAAAGTCACTTTAGAGAAAAGTTTGGGCTGAGTGAGGAATGCAGTATGAGAACTGAGACCTAGAATAAAATATGAAGAGAATTACAAAAAAAGTTAAAATGATATAACAATATAAGAATGGAGGTATATATTGCATTTTAAATGATATGCAAGAAATGATAATTGAAAAAGGGAGACTCAAGATGGAGGTTCTTAAACTTGGAAGATAAGAAAGATAGGAACTAGGAGGACTTACTGATAATTGAGATTGTTGCTGTTGTGTTTCTTGTGTTAGTCGTTCAATCATGTCTGACTCTTTGCAACCCCATGGACTGTAGCCTGCCATGCTCCTCTGTCCATGGAATTCTCCAGGCAAGAATAATGGAATGGGTTGCCATTCCCTTCCTCAGAGGATCTTCCTGACCCGGGGATTGAACCTGGGTCTCCTACATTGCAGGCAAACTCTGTTTGAGCCACCAGGGAAGTTTGAGAATTGAGATGGTTGATGCCAAAAGTAAGTGGCAGACAGAAAAGGGGAGAAACAATCTCAGGAGAAGCATACAATGAGATAGAAACAACCTTGGATCATGCTTCAAAGATTTTCTTACTGAAAATAAACACTGAATACAGCCATGCTGGTCAGTCTTCAGTAAATAGAGTTTATGTGTCAGTGAACTCCCTCAGTAAACTGGTATTCTAATAGAGGTCTTGGTACCGCCTATAGGGCAACAGCATCTATGGACTGAGAATGGTAGTCTATGGGCTCAGTGATTTTACAAGGTAATTTATATGCAACAAAGAAGCCTTAAGTTCTAAAGTATGATTCATGATTAATTCAGAGGAAATGGAAAACAATAAAGACCAAAAGAAGTAAATATACTTTGATAAACCCAGTAAGAATAAATCTTAAAATATAAAATGATTAGAGATATAAGGAAGTTGGCAGTATGTTTAGATAACATGAGGAGTGAAGTAAGCAAAAACATTAATTAAGAACAAATCAAACATATTCTCACACGTTGACCTTTTTGAGAAAACTAGCTCACATTGGATGGACAGTAGGCAGTAAATATCTTTATGGTAGACCATATGTATTATTCTTTTTGTAGTACTAATATTCAATAAAAATAACTAGCTAGATGATATAAAATAATTTGCAGAAAGTCCTAGAAGCTACATCAACTTGTAGGACTTTATATGCTGGACAAAAACAGCACTTGCAGAGTGTTACAGTGAAAGGGCAGAAGCTGTGTCATTAAATGCCAGTGTCTGTGGAATGAAAGAAAATAGAGCTAAATGAAGATAATGACTAAAAGGTTGTTGCAGTCATACAGATATGAGGTAGAATGGTTTTAGAATAAGGAACAGGAAAGTATAGATAATACAATAAACGTAGATGAAGACAGAATGTCAGGCAGTGGTGAGTGATATTGCAAAATCCTGGCATTAAAAGTGGTTACTGTCGAATACTATATCTGTATCTTACTTTGGAAACCATAATAAAAGACTCATCAGAATAAAATAAAGTTAATAGAAATCAGTGACAGTTTGTTAAGTGAGAATTTGGTTTTGAACATATTGGCTGAGATCACAGGTAATTAATAAACTAAAGATGATCTGGCTATAGTTAACAAGAGTATTATGTCAAGTAAATATATACTTATGTATAGTTCTTTTAAAAAATTATTTATTTATTCAAATTGGAAACTACCTGCTTCACAATATTGTGGTGTTTTTTGCCATATTGACAAGAATCAGCCACGGGTGCATATGTGCCCCCCCCATCCTGAAACCTCCTCCCACCTCCATCCCCACCTCATCCCTCTAGGCTGTTTCAGAGCACCAACTTTGAGTGTGATGCTTCATGCATCGAATGTGCACTGGTTCGATGCATATGGTATGTTTTGATGCTATTCTCTCAAATCATCCCATCCTCATCTTCTTCCACTGAGTCCAAAAGTCTGTTCTTTACATCTGTGTCTCTTTTCCTGTCTTGCATATAGGGTCATTGTTAACGTCTTTCTAAATCCCATGTTTATGCATTAATATACAGTATTGGTGCTTCTCTTTTGGACTTACTTCATTCTGTACGATAGGTTCCAGTTTCATCCAGCTCTTTAGAACTGACTCAAATGCATTCCTTTTTATAGCTGAGTAATATTTCATTGGGTATGTGTACCGCAAATTCCTTATCCATTAGTCTGTCAATGAAAATCTAGGTTGCCTTGATATCCTAGCTATTGTATAAAGTTGTGCAATGAACATTGGGGTACACGTGTATTTTTCAGTTCTGGTTGTCCCAATGTGTATGCCAAGCAGTGGGATTGCTGGGTCGTATGGCCATTCTCTATTTCCAGCTTTTTTTTTTCTTTTTTCCTCCACAGTGTTCTCCATAGTGGCTGTACTAGTTTGCATTCCCACCAACAATGTATGGGGGTTCCCTTTTCTCTGCACCCTCTCTGGCATTTATTCTTTGTAGACTTTTTGATGGGAGCCATTCTGACCGGTGTGAGATGGTACCTCATTGTGGTTTTGATCTGCATTTCTCTGATAATGAGTGATGTTGAACATCTTTTCATGTGTTTGCTTGCCATCTATACATCGTCTTGGGGGAAATGTCTATTTAGTTCTTTGGCCCATTTTTTGATTGGGTCATCTATTTTTCTGGATTTGAGCTGTAGGAGCTGCTTGTATATTTTGGAGATTAATTCTTTATCACTTGTTTTTTTGCTATTATTTTCTCCCATTCTGAAGGTTGCCTTTTTACCTTGCTTATGGTTCCCTTTGCTGTGCAAAAGCTTTTAAGTTTAATTAGATCCCATTTGTTTGTTTTCATTTCCATTATTCTAGGAGGTACGTCATAGAGGATCCTACTGTGATTTATGTCAGAGAGAGTTTTGCTTATGTTTTCCTCTAAGAGTTTTGTAGTTTCTGGCCTTACAGTTAGATGTTTGATCCATTTTGAGTTTATTTTGTGTATGGTGTTAGAAAGTGTTCTACTTTCATTCTTTACAAATGGTTAACCAATTTTTCCAGCACCACTTGTTAAAGAAATTGTCTTTTCTCCATTGTATATTTTCACCTCCTATCTCAAAGATATTTTGTCCAGAGGTGTGTGGATTTATCTCTGGGCTTTCTATTTTGTTCCATTAATTTCTATTTCTGTCTTTGTGCCAGAACCATACTGTCTTGATGACTGTAGCTTTGATGTATAGTCTGAAGTCACGCAGGTTGATTCCTCCAGTTCCATTCTTCTTTCTAAAGATTCATTTGGCCTTTCAAAGTGCTTTATATTTCTATACAAATTCTGAAATTATTTGGGCTAGCTCTATGAAAAATACTATTGGTAGGTTGATAGGGATTGCTTTGAATCTATAGATTGCTTTGGGTAGTATACTCATCTTCATTATAGTAATTATTCTGATCCATGGACATGCTATATTTCGCTATCTATTTGTATCATCTTTGATTTCTTTCATCAGTTTTATAGTTTTCTATAAATAGGTCTTTTGTTTCTTTAGGTACATTTATTTCTAGGTATTTTATTCTTTTTGTTGCAATGATGAATGAAATTGTTTCCTTAATTCCTGTTTCTGATTTCTCATTGCTACTATATAGGAATGCAAGGGATTTATGTGTGTTAATTTTACATACTGAAAATTTACTATATTTACTGATTAGCTCTAGTAATTTTCTGTGGTGTCCTTAGGGTTTTCTATATAGAAGATGATGTCATCTTCAAGCAGTGAGACTATTACTTCTTCTTTTCCAATCTGGATTCCTTTTATTTCTTTTTTTTCTCTGGTTGCTGTGGTTAAAATTTCCAAAACCATGTTGAAGAGTAGTGGTAAGAGTGGGCAACGTTGTTTTGCTCCTGACTGTAGGGGAAATGCTTTCAATGTTTCACCATTGAGGATAATGGTTGCTGTGGGTTTAGCATATATGGCTTTTATTATGCTGAGGTATGTTCCTTCTATGCCTGATTCCTGAGAGTTTTCATCATAAGTGCATGTTAAATTTTGTCAAAGGCTTTCTTTGAATCTATTGAGATAATCATATGTTTTTTTTTCCTTTCAATTTGTTAATGTGGTATATTATATTGGTTGATTTACAAATAATGATGAACCCTTGCATCCCTGAGATAAAGCCCACTTGATTATGATATATGATCTTTTTAGTATGTTGTTGGATTCTGTTTGCTAGAATTTTGTTAAGGCTTTTTGCATCTATGTTCATCAGTGATAGCTGCCTGTAGTTTGTGTGTGTGTGTGTGTGTGTGTGTGTGTGTGTGTGTGTGTGGCATCTTTGTCTAGTTTTGGTATTAGGGTGATGGTGGCCTCATATGATGAGTTTGCAAGTTTACCTTCCTCTGCAATTTTCTGGAGGGTTTGAATAGGATAGGTTTTAGCTCTTCTCTACATTTTTGGTAGAGTTCAGCTGTGAATCCATCTGCTCCTGGGGTTTTGTTTGGATTACAGTTTCATTTTCTGTGCTTTCAATGGGTCTGTTAAGATTTTATTTTTCTTTCTGGTTCAGTTTTGGAAAATTTTACTTTTCTAAGAATCTGTCCATTTCTTCTAATTTGTCTATTTTATTGGCATATAATTGCTGATAGTAGTCTCTTATGATCCTTTGTATTTCTGTGTTGTCTGTTGTGATTTCTCTATTTTCATTTCTAATTTTGTTGATTTAATTCTTCTCTCTTTTTTCCTTGATGAGTCTGGCTAATGGTTTGTATATTTTATTTATCTTTTCAAAGAACCAGCATTTAAGCATCAATGGTTTGTTGATTTTTGCTTCAGTCTCCTTTGTTTCTTTTTCATTTATTTCTGCCCTTATTTTTATGATTTCTTTCCTTCTACTAACCTTGGGGTTCTTCGTTTATTTTTTTTTATATTTGCTTTATATGTAGAGTTAGATTATTCATTTGATTTTTCTCATGTTTCTTGAGGTAAGCTTGTATTGCTATAAACCTGCCCCTTAACACTGCATTTACTGAACCCCATAGATTTTGAGTTGTCATGTTTTCATTTTCATTCTTTTCTATGCATATTTTTTATTTCCTTTTTGATTTCTTCTGTGAATTGTTGGTTATTCAGAAGTGTGTCATTTAGCCTCCATATATTTATATTTTTAATAGTTATTTCCTGTAGTTGACATCTAGTCTTACTGCCCTTTGATCAGAAAAGAAGCTTGAAATGATTTCTTTTTTTTTTAATACTAAGGCTAGATTTATGGCCTAGGATGTGATCTATTGTGTAGAAGATTCAATGTGCACTTGAGAAAAAGGTGAAATTCATTGTTTTGGAGTGAAATGTCCTATAGATATCAATTAGATTTTACTGGTCCATTGCAGCATTTAAACTTTATGTTTCCTTGTTAATTTTCTAGTTAGTTGATCTATCCATAGGTGTGAAAGGGGTGTTAAAGTCTCCCACTACTATTGTGTTACTGTTAATTTCACCTTTCATACTTGTTAGCATTTGCCTTACATATTGTGGTGCTCCTATATTGGAAACATATATATTTATAATTGTTATATCTTCTTCTTGGTCCTTTGATAATTATGCACTGTCTTATTTTATCTCTTTTCACGGCCTTTATTTCAAAGTCTATTTTAACTGATATGAATATTGCTACTCCTGCTTTCTTTTGGTTTCCATTTATGTGAAATATCTTTTTCCAGCCCTTCATTTTCAATCTGTGTGTGTCCTTTGTTTTCAGGTTGGCTCTCTCTTGTAGAGAGCATATATGGGGGTTGGTTTTTTATTCATCCAGACAGTCTTTGTCTTTTGTTTGGGGCATTCAAGCCATTTACAATTAAGACAATTATTGATAAGCATTATTTTGTTTCCATTTACTTTGTTGTTTTGGGTTCGAGTTTATAAATTTTTTCTGTGTTTTCTGCCTAGAGATGATCCTTTAGCATATCTTGAAGAGCTGATTTGGTGGTGTTGAATTCACTCAGCTTTTGCTTGTCTCTAAAGCTTTTGATTTTTCCTTCATATTTGAATGAGATCCTTGCTGAGTATAGTAATCTGGGTTGTAAGTTTTTCTCTTTCATCACTTAAAGTATATTTTGCCATTCCCTTTTGGCCTGAAGAGTTTTACTGATAGATCAGCTGTTATCCTTACGGGAATCCCCTCACATGTTATTTGCTGTTTTTCCCTTGTTGTTTTTAGCATTTGTTCTTTGTGTTTGATATTCATCAATTTGATTAATGTGTGTCTTGTGGAAAATTCTTAAAGAGCTGGGAATAACAGACCACCAGAACTACCTCTTGAGAAACCTGTATGCAGGTCAGGAAGCAACAGTTAGAAGTGGACATGGAACAACAGAGCAATTCCATATAGGAAAAGGAGTACATCAAGGCTGTATATTATCACCTTTCTTATTTAACTTATATGCAGAGTACATCATGAGAAATGCTGGGATGGAGGAAACAGAAGCTGGGATTAAGATTGCAGGGAGAAATATCAATAACCTCAGATATGCAGATGACACCACCTTTATGGCAGAAAGTGAAGAAGAACTAAAGAGCCTCTTGATGAAAGTGAAAGAGGAGAGTGAAAAAGTTGGCTTAAAGCTCAACATTTAGAAAACTAAGATCATGGCATCTAGTCCCGTCACTTCATGGAAAATAGATGGAGAAACAGAGGAAACAGTGGCTGACTTTATTTTCCTGGGCTCCAAAATTACTGGAGATGGTGACTGCAGCCATGAAATCAAATGATGCTTATACCTGGAAGGAAACTTACCACTAAACCAGACACCATGTTAAAAAGCAGAGACATTACTTTGCCAACAAAGGTCTGTGTAATCAAGGCTATGGTATTTCCAGTGGTCATGTATGAATGCAACAGTTGGACTATAAAGAAAGCTTAGTGTCAAAGAATTGATGCTTTTGAGCTGCGGTGTTGAAGAAGACTCTTATGAGTCCCTTGGACTGCAAGGAGATCCAACCAGTCCATCCTAAAGGAGGTCAATTCTGGGTGTTCATTGGAAGGACTGATGTTGAAGCTGAAACTCCAATACTTTGGCCACCTGATGCTAAGAGCTGACTCATTGGAAAAGACCCTGATGCTGGGAAAGATTGAGGGCAGGAGGGAAAAGGGATGACAGAAGATGAGATGACTGGATGGCATCACCGACTCAACGGACATGGGTTTGTGTGAATTCTGGTATTTTATGATGGACAGGGAGGCCTGGCATGCTACGATTCATGGTGTCACAAAGAGTCAGACATAACTTAACAAATGAACTGAACTGGACTGGGGTGTTTCACCTTGGATTTATCTTGCTTGTGTCTTTCTGGGTTTCTTGGACTTGAGTTGCTATTCCCTTCCCCATTTTAAGGAAGTTTTCAACTGTTATCTCCTCAAGCATTTTCCCATGGACTTTCTTTTTGTCTTCTTCTCCTGGGGTTCCTGTGGTTCACATGTTGAGCCTCTGGGCATTGCCCCAGAGGTCTCTGAGGTTGTCCTCATTCCTTTTCATTCTTTTTTCTTTTTTCCTCTCTGCTTCATTTATTTCCACCATTCTATTTTCCACCTCACTTATCTTATCTTCTGCCTCATTTATTCTACTGTAGGTTCCCTCCAGAGTGCTTTTGGTCTCAGTTATTGCATTATTCAAAACTGATTGACTCTTTTATTTCTTCTATGTCCTTGTTGAACATTTCTTGCCTCCTCTCAATCCTTGTCTCCAGTCTATTTATCTGTAACTCTATTTTGCTTTCAAGATTTTGGATCATCTTTACTACTATCATTCTGAATTATTTTTCAGGTAGACTACCTATCTCCTCCTCCTCTTTTGTTGCGTTTGGTGGTCATTTATCATGTTCCTTTATTTGCTGAATATGTCTCTGCCTTTTCATTTTGTTTAGATTGCTGTGTTTGGAGTGGCCTTTATGTATGCTGGAAGTTTGTGGTTCCACTTTATTGTGGAGTTTCCATCCTGTTGATTTGGTTGGACTAGTGGCTTGTCAAGATTTCTTGGTTAGCAAAGCTTGCATCAGTGTTCTGGTAGGTGGAGTTGGATCTTTTCTCTCTGGAATGCAATGAAGTGTCCAGGAGTGAGTGTTGAGATGTCTTTGGGTTAGGTGTGATTTCTGGCCACCTGTATTTTAATGCTCAGGGTTATATTCCTCCCTTGTAGATGTAGAATTGTAGGTCTTGCTCTGAAACTTGTTGACTCTTGGATGGAGCTTAGTTTCAGTGTAGGTATGGAAGCTTTTGGATGAGCTCTTGTCGTTTAATGTTCCTTGGAGTCAGGAGTTTTCTGGTGTTCTCACAGTTTTGATTTAAATCTCCTGCCTCTGGCTTTCAGACTTATTCTTACAGAAGCCTCAAGACTTCTTTATCCATGCAGCACTGATGATAAAACATCTAGGTTAGTGGTGAAAAGATTCTCCACAGTGAGGGACACACAGAGAGTTTCACAGAATTACATGGAGAAGAGAAGAAGAAAGAGGTAGATAGAGGTGACCAGGAGGAGAAGAGGGGGATCAAAAGGGAAGAGAGCAATCCCGACAGTAATCAATTGTCTAGGTGTTCTCCACAGTCTGGAACACTCAGAGAATTTCACAGAGTTCCATAAAGAAGAGAAGAGGGAAGAGGGAGATAGAAGTGACCAGGAGGAGAAGAGAGGGAGTCAAAAGGAAACAGACACTTCTAGTCAGTAATCAGTTCCCTAAGTGTTCTCCACAGCCTGGAACACACAAAGAGACTAATAGAGTTAGGTAGAGATGGGAAGGGAAAGGGAGGAGATAGAGGTGACCTGGGGGAGAAAAAGGAGAGTCAAAAGGGGAGAGAACAATCAAGCCAGTATTCACACTCCTAAATAAAAATGGAAACTGAAGATTGGATTCTTAAAAGTACAGAATTGATAACAATTACCAAAGAGCAAAAATTAAAAATATAGAGAAGAGGTTAGACTCTCAAAAATACGATATTAAAAAAATCACAAACATTATAAAAATATATATATGAAATTTTCTTTAAAACAGGGTCTTTTTTTTGCAAGGTAATAGTAGGTTATAAGAATGAAAATTGAAGGTATAATAAAGAACTAAAAAAATGAAAAAAAAATAAAATGTGATAATAGTAAAGCATATCTAGGAATTCCTCTGGAGCTGTTGAAGGTAGGATGGGGTCAGTTCAGTTTCAGAGAGTTCCTTGTTCCAGCTTATACTTCTTAAGGTCTACAGGGCCCTTCCAATGTAGTCTAACTACAGGGTTTTAATCTGTTGCACCTGTCAATTCCAGAGTAGGTCCCTCTTCTTTGTTTGTTTTGGCTTCCTCTGTTTCCAAGTCTCTCCAGTGTCTAATTTCCACCCTGACACAAGGGGACAAAGTTGATCACATATTTAGGATCATTTGTTCAGTTGTGCTGTGGGGAGGGAGGAACACTGCAAACAAATATCACTGGTGTGTGTGGGGAGTTCTCACAGTGTCTGGGCCACACTGGGTTTGCCCCTGCACACAGCATGTGTGCTTTCCCAGTCTACACTGCTCAGGCTCCAGATTGCTCTACAGGGGAATTGTCTAAAGCGTCTCTAAGCCTGGGTTGCATGCACTTTCCAGGTCTAAGCGCTCAGGTTCAGGTTCTTGGGTATTCCACAAAGGCACAGACTCGGTTTGGTCTGCGTTTTGTGCCCTTCCCAGGTCCAATCAGCTCAGGCGACCAGGTGCTTGGCGAGCGCACTCCTCCAGGTGGGCGGTGCATCTTATCACCTCCCCAGTCCCACTCCCTCGGTTTCCTGGGTGCACCATGAGAGTGCCATCTCAGGTTTGCCATGTGTTTCCTCAGAGGAGCTGATATTTGCCTGCAACCCTTCTGGTGGATGTCAACCATCCAGGATCCCAGGAATACTTGGTTAACAACTGAGAGCCTGCTCACAATTTGGTGGAGGATGCTGTCTCTAGGGTCCAGATTGCCCCTCACCTGCTGGCTCTGACTGCCGCCCACCTGCCTCTCTGTCTCCAGCGGGGGGAGAGGCTTGTCTGCAGCCATCTAGCTCTTCTTTGGTATTCGTTCAATCCTTTGCTCTGTGAGCAGGCCCAGCAGTGCCTTAGGTTACAGTTTTCGCAAGAAAGTTCTCTCTCTCTCTCTTTTTCCTTTCTTTGGCTGTCCCACAGTTTGGGTTACTATCTTACATTAGCTCCCCCAGATTATGCTTAGGACATTCAGGCCCAGTCCTTACCCTAAGCATGCAACCCAAGCCTCCCTGTCCAGCCCCTGCTTGTTGCTGGCAGACGTGACCGTCTGGCTACTTCTCCGCTGGGAGTTGTGGTTAGGCATGTACTCTGTGGGGTTGTTTTTCCTCCTGGCTATGTGCCCTCTGAGATTCCAAAACTCCCCATAGACCTGCCAGGGAGAGGGTTTCCTGGTGTTTGGAACTTTATGACTCACTCCCTGGGAAAAGACTCCATCCCTAACTCTTTTGTCTCTCTTTTTATCTTTTTTTATTTTGTCTTATTTCCTTTCAAAGAGATTGGGCTGCCTTTCTGGATGCCTGCTGTCCTATGCCAGCATTCAGAATTTGTTTTGTGGAATTTGCTCAGCATTCAAATGATCTTTTGGTGAATTTGTGGGGGAGAAGGTGATCTTCCCATCCTATTCCTCCACCATCTTAGGACCACCTCACATTTTTTTAAACTTATTTTGTTCAAAGTCTCCATTTCCAAATTTCAGTGTTGAAACCCTTTTTCCTTTGGTTTCTGCCCTCAGTGGATAAGTTTTGCCAGTGGTTTGTATAAACTTTCTGTTGGGTGTGACTTGTACTTGTGTTCTAGTGGGAGGAGGTGAGACTTTTTACTTTCTAATGGCAGAGCTGTGTGAAGTGGTAATCCTGTATGCTGATGAATTTGTATTTTGCTTGCTGTTTGGGTAAAGCAGTCTGCACTGGGTGCTGCTGACAGTTGAGTGATGCCAGCTCTTATATACAGGTGAAGGCTTCTGTGAGAGTTCCCACTAATTAATACTCCCTGGGATTGGGAGTTTTCTGGCAGCCTAAGGTCTTGGAGTCAGCACTCCCACTTCAAAAATTCAGGGCCTGATCTCTGGCTGGGGAACTAAGATTCTGCAAGTGGTTTCTTATGATGTTAAAGGGAATTAAAAGAAACACACACACAAAAACAAAAACAAAAGCTGAACCTTAGCCAAATTATAAGTTCAAATTCAGGTAAGTAATAACAAAAGTAATGGAATACACACACACACACACACACACACACACACACGCAAAATCAAAACAGCCCAAATAAAAAAAATGTACAAGAGATTGACCTGGTAAGCAATGGAAACAAAAAGTGATATCAGCCACTTCAAAACAAAACTAACTAAAGCACAACCTGGAAAACAAAATCAAACAAGATGCAAATGGAGAAAAAGCAATAAAAATAAGCTAACAAACACAGTGAAAAAAAGAAATAAGAGGAAGGAAAGAAAGAAAGAATAGAAAACCAAGCTAAAATAGAGGTAAATTAAAATATATATATATATATATATATAACTGTAGAAGGAAAAGAACAATAAGAAAAGCAAACAAAGAATACATATGAAAAATAATAATAATATTTTTTTTAAAAAATGTTAAAAACAGAAAAATCCTCACAGGACCACAAAAGGCCAATGTAGAGGCAAAAGTATATAAAAGTAATAGAAAATGTGATTAAAGAAAAATTCCCAAAAGCTTAAATAGACTTAGTAGCAATAATAAAATAAAGAACTATAGCAAGAGGAAAAGAAAAATAAGAAACAAATCCAGAGGCAACTACAGAACAAGTCAAAATATAATAATAACAAAATTTTTTCTTAGACCTCAGTTGTCAGTGTCCTTTCAATGCTGTGATTCACAGTCCCACTCACAGCCCTAGGATGCCCTTCAACACTGGTCTGGTCTCTGGACCTTTTGTTGGGGTAGCTCAGACTCTAATAATACTGTACTTCTGTGTCTTCTTATCTTCAATGTCGATATCAGCTAGTGCTAGTGTGTTTTCTTTCATGGTAACTCTCATTGTCCTTTTATGTATTCCATAGATACAGAATCTGCCTAGTTGATCATGTGAACTTAATGTGCAGTTTACCTAGCCGGTGGGAAGGTTTTGGGTCCTCTTCCTTAATCCCAATGCCCCAGGTTTCAATTGTGATTTTATTCCCACCTCTGCATGTGAATTGCCCACAGAGGTTTGCTCTTGAGGCTGCACTGGAGGACTTTTATCTGCCCCAGTGAAAACCAGGTGTGGAGGTGGCAAAGCTGCTTGAATCACAGGACCCTGGCAGCACCAGGTACTCAGGAGAGCCGGAGGCTATGTCAGCTGGGAATATGGTGCTCTAAGGGTTTTTTTTTTTTTCTAGATTCTGGCAGCACTGTTGCAGGGGGGATCAAGGATGGAGGTAACATGATTGCTTGGATTATGGGGACCCTCGCAATGATGGGTAGGCAGGACCACCGGCAGCTATTGTCACAGGAGTTGCAGCACTAGTAGGGTTTTTTTATAGCCTCTGGAAGCTCGGCCCCAGTGAGGACTGAATATGGAGATAGTGCAGCTGCTTTAATCTCAGGGACCTTGGTCGTGCCAAGTGTGCTAGGATACTGACTGCCTCAACTGAAGGAGCTATGGCCCTATCAGAGTCTTTTTCTAGCCTCTGACAACTGACCATCAGAGGGCCTCATTGACTGGTCCTTCTCTGTTGCTCAGCCCTTTCAGGCACTTAAAGGGTACCCTGGCTGGGTCCTTCTCTGTTGCTCATTGTAAGACATTAAATGGCCACCCTGGCTGGGATCCTTCTTTCTTGCTTAGCATGTTAGACACTTAAAGGGCCACCCTCTCTGGGCCTTTCTCTAATGTTCAGATGCTGGTGCTGGCACGTGTGGAAAGAGAGGCTACAGTGATGGTTCTACCCTCTGTGTGTGACTCAGCAGTATCCCCTTGCTTTCATGGCTTCCTGGTTTTCCTCCACAGGCTTTTCCCACTGTGATTTCTTCCCTCCCATCCCTTCAGGCCATCTCCCCTCAGTCAACAGAAGACCTTGCACTAGGATTCCTTGCCTTTGCTCTTGCTCCAACTTCCAGCTGCTGAGCATTGTAGGTGAAATGGTTTCCTGTCTGGGATATGTAGGGCTGTGGCAAGGGTTGTCTATGTGATTCTCATTTCATTCAGATTGTCACAGACTAGCTGCTTCACTCTCAGTCTCAAATGCTTCCCCTCTGTCCCAAACAACTGTCTCCATGTGGAAATCAGACTCCAGCTTCAGGTCCCGCACCCCAGTTGCAAGTCCAGTCCTGCTCACTTTCCTCTTTTCCCTCATCTTTCCTTCACGCTGAGAGGGAATCCAAGTTCTTGTTCACGGAGCTGAAGAAAGGAATCCATGAGCATGCAAGCACTCATGGTAGCAAGCAAATAGGATTTATTAAAGAGAAGGAAAGTACAAAATTCTAAACATAGACACTGAGAGGGGATAAAGAGTTCCCCCAAGGTGGGACATATAGTAGTTTTTGTCTCCTTCCTTAAATCGCAGTATTTCTATCCAATCAATTTAAAGGTCAAGATACTTAACATATTTATTTTGTCAAGCTTCTCTTGATCTTTGGATTAAATCACAACCCTTTTCATGCCCTCTGGCCATTTTACCATAGATCAGATAAATGGTCTTAAAATTACTGATCATCAGTTGTTTTTCCCTCAAGCATATGGAACAGAATTTAATTACTGCCCTTTCCTGGATCTGAGTGCTGACAGTTTACCAGACTAAAGACACATTCCAGGAATTCAGGAAAACTGAGCAGTATGCTTACTGAAAACAAAACTAAGGTCTCATAGTTCTACACTGACTGCCTAGTAATTTCTACCTCAATGCTACCTAGATTTACGTTTTTCAATATACACTTTTTGAGTTCAGGTTAGTTGCTCAGTTGTGTTCGATTCTTTGTGACACCATGGACAGCAGCATGCCAGGCCTCCCTGTCCATCACCAATTCCCAGATATTGCTCAAACTCATGTCCATCGAGAGAGTGATGACATGCAACCATCTCATTCCCTGTTGTCTCATTCTCCTCTTGTCTTCAATCTTTCTTAGCATCAGGGTCTTTTCCAATGAGTCAGTTATTTTCATCAGGCAGGAGCTTCAGCTTCACCATCAGTCTTTCCAATGAATATTCAGGACATTTCCTTCAGTATTTGTTTGATCATCTTGCAGTCCAAAGGTCTCTCATGAACCAACACCATGGTTCAAAAGCATCAGTTCTTTGGCACTCAACTTTCTTTATGGTCCCTCTCTCACATCCATATATAACTACTGAATAAATCATAGTTTTGACTAGATGGACCTTTGTCAGCAAAGTGATGTCATGCTTTTTAATATGGTATCTAGGTTTCTCATAATTTTTCTTCAAAGGAGCAATTGTCTTTTAATTTCATGGCTGCAGTCACCATTTGCAGTGATTTTGGAGCCCAAGAAAACAAAGTCTCTCATTGTTTCCGTTGTTTCCCCATCTATTTGCCATGATGGGGACCAGATGCCGTGGCTTTCTTTTCTTTTCTTTCTTTTTTTTTTTTTTCACTCTCCTCTTTACTTTCATCAAGAGGCTCTTCAGTTCCTCTTTGGTTTCTGCCATAAGGATATTGTCATATGCATATCTGAGGTTATTGATATTTCTCCCAGCAATCTTTATCCCATCTCGTGCTTCATCCAGCCTGGTATTTTGCATGATGTACTCTGCATATAGGTTAAATAAGCAGGGTGAAAATGTACAGAATTGATATACTCTTTTCCAAATTTGCAATCAGTCCATTGTTCCATGTCAGGTTCTAACTGGTGCTTCTTTAGCTGCATACAGAATTCAGGGAGGCAGGTAAGGTGGTCTGGTATATCCATCTCTTGAAGAATTTTCCACAGTTTGTTCTGATCCACACAGTCAAAGGCTTTGATGTACCCAATAAAGCAGAAGTAGATGTTTTCCTGGAACTCTCTTGCTTTTTTGATGATCCAACAGATGTTGGCAATTTGATTTCTAGTTCTTCTACCTTTTCTAAATCCAGTTTGAACATATGGAAGTTCTCAGTTAATGTACTGTTGAAACCTCACTTGGAGAATTTTGAGTATTACTTTGCTAGCATGTGAGATGATTGTCATTGTGAAGTAGTTTGAACATGCTTTGACATTGCCTTTCTTTGGTATTGGAATGAAAACTGACCTTTTGCAGTCATGTGTCCACTGCTAAGTTTTCTAAATTTGCTGGCACATTGAATGCAACACTTTAACAGCATCATCATTTAAGACTTGAAGTAGCACAGCTGAAATTCCATTACCTCCTCTAGCTTTGTTTATTGTGATGCTTCCTAAGGTCCACTTGACTTCAGACTCCAGGATGTCTGACTCTAGGTGAGTGACCCATCACGGTGATCTGTGTGATGAAGATCTTTTTTGTATAGTTCTTCTGTGTATTCTTTCCACCTCTTCTTAATACTTTCTGCTTCTGTTAAGTCCATACCATTTCTGCCCTTTATTCTGCCCATCTTTGCATAAAATGTTCCCTTGGTATCTCTAGGTTTCTTGAAGAGATCTCTAGTCTTTCCCAGTCTATTGTTTTCCTCTATTTCTTTGCATTGATCACTGAAGAAGGCTTTCTCATCTCTCCTTGCTACTCTTTGGAGCTGTACATTCAGATAGGTATATCTTTCCTTTTCTCCTTTGCTTCTCTTCTTTTCTCAGGTATTTGTAAGGCCTTTGCAGACAACCATTTTGCCTTTTTTGCAATTCTTTTTCTCTGGGATGGCCTTGATCACTACAATGTCATGAACCGTTGTCCATAGTTTTTCAGGCACTCTATCAGATCTAATCCACTGTGTCTGTTTGTCACTTCCACTGTTGAACTGCAAGAGATTTAATTTAGGTCATACCTGAATGGTCTAGAGATTTTCACCTACTTTCTTCAGTTTAAGTCTGAATTTTTCAAAAGGAGTTCATGATCTGAGCCACAGTCATTTCCTGGTCTTATTTTTGCTGACGATATAGAACTTGACCATGTTTGGCTGCAAAAAATATAATCATTTTGGTTTCAGTATTGATCATCTGGTGATGTCTGTGGGTAGAGAAGTCTCTTGTGTTGTTGGAAGAGGATGCTTGCTATGACCAGTATATTCTCTTGGCAAAACTTTGCCCTGTTTTATTTTGAACTCCAAGGCCAAACTTGCCTGTTACTCCAGGTATCTCTTCAGTGTCTAACTTTGCATTCCAGTCCCCTATGATGAAAATGATTTATTTTCATTTTTTAGTTCTAGAAAGTCTTG
>SRVM01016812.1:0-15484 GCA_007570785.1 Antilocapra americana | reverse complement strand
AGCATGTAAATGTAATTTGTGTGGCAAAATGTTCAGTTCCAGGTGTTACCTAGCAGTTCATCAGAGAATTCATATTGGAGAGAAACCATATAAATGTATTGTATGTGGCTGTGGCTATACTCGAAAGTCACAACTTGGAATTCATCAGAAAGTTCATACTACAGAGAAGCCATATAAATGTGATATATGTGGCTGTGATTTTACTGGAAAGAGAAAACTTAGAACTCATCAGAGAATTCATACCGAGGTGAAATCTTACAAATGTAACAGCTGTGGCAAACTTTTTTTTGCACTGTCATCCTTAAATAAACATCAAGCAGTTCAGTCAGATGAGAAAGCATGTAAATGTAATTTGTGTGGCAAAATGTTCAGTTCCAGGTGTTGCTTAGCAGTTCATCTGAGAACTCATACTGGAGAGAAACCATATAAATGTGATGTGTGTGGAAAGGCCTTTACTCGCAAAGAAAGCCATGCACTTCATCAGATCCTTCATACTGGAGAGAAACCGTATAAATGTGATGTATGTGGCCGTGGCTATACTCGAAAATCACAATTTGAAATTCATCAGAGAGTTCATACTGGAGAGAAGCCATATAAATGTGATGTGTGTGGAAAGGCCTTTACACGCAAAGAAAGCCATGCACTTCATCAGATCCTTCATACTGGAGAGAAACCATATAAATGTGATATATGTGGCCGTGGCTATATTCGAAAGTCAAAGCTTGGAATTCATCAGAGAATTCATACGAGAGAGAATTCATATAAATGTGATGTATGTGGCCGTGGCTTTACTGGAAACAGACAACTTGGAATTCACCGGAGAATTCATACTGAAGTGAAACCTTTCAAATGTAACAGCTGTGACAAACGGTTTTTTACTCGGGCGTCCTTAAATATACATGCAGTAGTTCATACAGATGAGAAAGCACGTAAATGTACTTTATGTGGCAAAGTCTTCAGTTCCAGGTGTTACCTTGCAGTTCATCAGAGAACTCATACTGGAGAGAAACCATATAAATGTGATGTGTGTAGACAGGTGTTTACTCGCAAAGAAAGCCTTGCAGTTCATCAGATCCTTCATACTGGAGAGAAACCATATAAATGTGATGTATGTGGCCGTGGGTATACTCGAAGCACGCAACTTGCAGTTCATCAGAGGGTTCATACTGGAGAGAAACCTTATAAATGTGATGTATGTGGCAAGGCCTTTAGAGTAAATGGCAGCCTTACATCTCATCGGAAAATTCATTGCCGAGAGAAGCCATATAAATGTGATGTGTGTGGCAAGGCCTTTAGTGTAAATGGAAGCCTTATAACTCATCAGAAAATTCATACTGGAGAGAAACCATATAAATGTGATGTATGTGACAAGGCCTTTAGAGTAAACGGAAGCCTTACAGCTCATCAGAAAATTCATACTGGAGAGAAACCATATAAATGCGATGTATGTGGCAAGGCCTTTAGAGTAAACGGAAGCCTTACAACTCATCAGAAAATTCATACTGGAGAGAAACCATATAAATGTGACGTATGTGGCAAGGCTTTTAGTTTAAATGGAAGCCTCACATATCATCGGAAAATTCATTCTGACGAGAAACCATACAAATGTGATGTATGTGGCAAGGCCTTTAGAGTAAAAGGAAGCCTTACATCTCATCAGAAAATTCATACTAGATAGAAAGCATATAATTGTGATGTATGTGGTAAGGTCTTTAGTTTCAAATCAACCCTTTCTTTTCATCAAAGAATTCATACTGCAGAGAAACCTTACAAATTAACAATGGTGACAAAGCTTTCAGTTCACAGTCATCCTTATCTCTCTATCAGGCAGTTCATATAAGAGATGAAATGTATCTATCAGGCAAAGTCTTCAATTCCAGCTGTTACTTGTAGTTTATTGGAGAACTACTATTTGAGAGAAACCATATAAATGTGATGTATGTGGCAGGGCCTTTAGTGAAACTGCAAACTTTGCAGTTCATCAGAGAATTCATACTAGAGAGAAAGCATATGAATGTGTTGTCTGTGGCAAGGCCTTTAGTCATATTGGTAAGCTTGCAGTTTATCCAAAATTCATACTGGAGGGAAACCATATAAATGTTTGTGGCTGATGCTTTACTTGATGTGCACAACTTGGAATTCATCTGGAGATGAATTCATACTGGAGAGAAAACACATAAATATGATCTCAGTGTCAAGGCTTGTAATGTAAATGCAAACCTTATGGTTCATCAGAGAATTCATGTTGGAGAGAAACCTTACAATTGAAACAATGGTGACAAACGTTTTAGTGTGCAGTCTTAGCTCACTATCAGGCAGTTCATACAGGAGAGAAAGCATAGAAACATGATGTATGTGGTTTACTTGAAACATCCATCATAAGAAGCATCAGATAATTCATAGTGGAGAAAACTGTTACAAATGGAACAATTGCAAAAAACATTTTAGTGCAAATTTAATGAGTATGGCAAAGCCTTTAATCTGAGTTCAGGCCTTATAATTCATCAGCGAATTCATACTGTATAGAAAGCCTAAAAATGAATATGGCAAAGTTTCTAGTTCACGTTCAGCTGTAACTGACCATTCAGCAGTTCATACAGGATCTCCCCTGTATGAGATTTATATGACAAAGCCTGCAGTCACAAGGAATGACTTTGCAGATCATCAGAGAGTCAGTAGTGCATTGAAAACTTATAAATGTAGTGAATGGAGTAAAGTATATGAAGTTGGGCCTTCAGAAAAGTCAGACTGGAGGAAAACTGCACGAATGTGGTAGATGTGGTAAAGCTTTGATTCTGTATTCAGACCTAACTGATCCTCAGGTAATTAATGTGAATTGAAATCTTACCCATGTAGTGCATGTGTTAAGTCTTTTTGAAGATGTTCAGTTTTTTACAAAACATGAGAAAATACCTACTGGCAAGAATCCATACATTCACAGCACAATCAATCCCTCTAGTGGAGGAAATCATATAAAGATAATGTCTGTGGCCAGGGTTTCAATGATGGGCAGATCATTCCCTTCATCAGGAAATTCATTATTTCTTCAGGTGCCATTCAGGCCTAAATACATCAGGTGATGGATACTCGAGAGGCCTTCCAGATGTTATCAATGTGGCCAGGTTTTTGTTTACACCTTAAGCTTCTTAAGAATATTCACACTAGATAAAAACTGTATCAATGTAATAATAAGAGTGTCAGGGTTTTAAGGCAATAATCTGAAGTCAGGCTTCAGTAAAAAACTCATTTTGTAGAGAAAGCTTACAAGTGACATGAGTATGTAAACCTTAACTCGGGATCACATCTCACCATCCATCAGATCATCCATACTAGAGAGAACCTTACCAATGCAGAATATATGGCAAGGCTTTTAGGTATTCCCTATATCTCAGTGTTCACCAAATACTTTATACTTAGAAATGCAAATATTAAAGCAGTTGTGACAATTACTGCTCACTTTTTAGGTATCTAAGAACATATATCCTGGAGATAAACCACACTAATACAATATTTGTGGAAAGTTTTCATGAAGAAACTTGAGTCAGAAGAACCAGAAAAGTATGCATGTGTATCTGTTTCATCATTGATTGCTGCCATTTCTGTTGTACTGTTTTCTTCAGAATGTATCATAAGTCTTGTGCTCTGATAAAATTTGTATAATTTTTCCCATGACCCTGAACGGATCACGTTTCTTCCAACAGTTTTTGCCACCTCAGTACTTCTTAACAGAAACTAGCAATGCACCAAAGGCTCTCAAGGTTGAAAGAACGTAGAAGAATCTTTTCATGATGAAATCAAACAATAGACAATTTGAGGATTATATTCTAATAATTTGCACTTCAGTTATTCTTTTCACACTCTGTACATAACAGTGCAGTTGTATTTCCTGAGTCCTCTTGTGGCAAAATGAAACTAATAGCATGTGCCTAATTTACATGAAGTGAAATAGGAATAATAACTGTGCAGAAATTATGAAATAAAAAACTTGGGAAATAAGGTTAAAAGTGATAGCCTTTTTTGGGCTGGGAGCATTCTGAAATAAATTATTTTTTATTATTCATTTGTTATTGGTCAAACAGTTGTTGCTCACAGGATATCTACAAAGCATGTAGGAATTTTCCAGACCAGGAATCTGTCTGTCCCATGTTTCCTCTTTGGCAGGCGGATTCCTTACCACTGAGCACCAGGGAATACTTGGAAATAGTTTACAATCCACACCATATGATGGGAATTGTTTTTGTTTGATAAACTAGAAATTTCATATATTCAGTCCCCAACATGTTGGTTCTTGTTACTTTGCAGTCATTGAAAGAAGGTGGAACCACACCTAAAGTTTGGTTTGGATATTGACACAGATGAAGCCATATGTTTAAGTCTTACGAGAATGTTTGTTAACTGCTGAAGCTTTATAATTGAAGCATGGTAGACTTCCAAGCTGTTCAGTTCATTCGCTCAGTCGTGTCTGACTCTGCGACCCCATGGACTGCCCCATGCCAGGCTTCCCTGGCCATCATCAACTCTTGGAGCTTGTCAAACTCATGTCCATCAAGTCGGTGGTGCCATCCAACCATCTCAGCTTCTGACATTGCCTCCTTTTGCTTTGAATCATTCCCAGCATCAGAGTTCTCTTCAAAGAGGCAGTTCTCATCAGATGGCCACAGTATTGGAGTTTCAGCTTTAGCATCAATGCTTCCAATGAATATTCAGGTCTGATTTCCTTTAGCATGGTCTCGTTGGATCTCCTTGCATTCCAAGGGACTCTTAAGAGTCTTTTTCACACCAAAGTTAGAAAGCATCAATTCTTTGGCACTCAGTGTTCTTTATAGTTCAAATCTCACATCCATACATGACTACTGGAAAAACCATAGCTTTGACTAGATGGATCTTTGTTGGCGAAATAATGTGTCTTCTGCTTTTTAATGTGCTGTTGAGGTTGGTCATAACTTATCTTCCAGGAAGTAAACGTCTTTTAATTTCATGGCTGCAGTCATCATCTGCAGTGATTTTGGAGACCAGGAAATTAAAGTCTGCCACTCTTTGCACTGTTTCCCTATCTATTTGCCATAAAGTGACGTGACCAGATGCCATGATCTTAGTTTTCTGAATGTTGAGTTTAAGCCAACTTTTTCACTCTCCTCTTTCACTTTCATCAAAAGGTTCTTTAGTTCTTCACTTTCTGCATATCTGAGGTTATTGATATTTCTCCTGGCAGTCGGAGAAGGTAATGGCAATGCACTCCAGTACTCTTGCCTGGAAAATCCCATGGACAGAGGAGCCTGGTAGGCTGCAGTGCATGGGGTCGTGAAGAGTTGGACACAACTGAGCGTCTTCCCTTTCATGTATTGGAGAAGAAAATGGCAACCCACTCCAGCGTTCTTGCCTGAAGAATCCCAGGGACTGCGGAGCCTGGTAGGCTGCTGTCTGTGGGGTCACGTAGAGTCGGACATGACTGAAGCAACTTAGCAGCAGCAGCTCCCAGCCATCTTGATTCCAGCTTGTGCTTCATCCAGTCCAGCAATTCTCATGATGTCGTCTTCATATAAGTTAAGTAAGCAGCCTGGCAATATGCAGTCTTCATGTACTCCTTTTCCTATTTAGAACCAGTCTGGTGTTCCATGTCCAGTTCTAATTGTTGCTTCCTGATCTGCATACAGATTTCTCAAGAGGCAGGTCAGGTGGTCTGGTATTCCCATCTCTTGAAGAATTTTTCAGAGATTGTTGTGGTCCACACAATTAAAGGCTTTGGCATAATCAGTAAAGCAGAATTAGATATTTTTCTGGAACTCTCTTGCTTTTACAATGATCCAGCAGTTCAGTCGTTCAGTCGTGTCCGACTCTGACCTCATGAACTGCAACATGCAAAGCCTCCCTCTCCATCACCAACTCCCAGAGTCTACCCAAACTCGTGTCTATGAGTTGGTGATGCCATCCAATCATCTCATCCTCTGTTGTCCCCCTCTCCTCCTGCCCTCCTGCTTTCCGAGCATCAGGGTCTTTTCAAATGAGTCAGCTCGTCACATCAGGTGACCAAAGTATTGGGAATTTCAGCTTCAACATCAGTCCTTCCAATAAACACCCAGGACTGAACTTGCAGTCCAAGGGACTGTCGAGATTATCACCACACTCCAAAAGCATCAATTCTTTGGTCAACTTTGTTTATGGATCGACTCTCACATGTCTACCTGCTACTGGAGAAACAATAGCTTTGACATTAAGGACCCTCGTTTGCAAAGTGATGCCTTTGCTTTAAAATACACTGTCTACTTTAATACCTTTGCTCTCAAGGCGCAGGCCGTCTTTTCATTTTCCTGACTGCAGCCACCTTCAGCAGTGATGCCCTGGCCGCCTCACCCTCCCACTGTCCCCGCGCAGGCCTGACTTCTCTCTAGCCCGCGCCCCTGATCACAAGGCTCCGCTGGGTCCCCGCTTCCAGGCCGGTCCGTCTTTTCACCACGCATGCGCAAAGCGTCATACGCGGAAGCAGAGAGCGGCGAGCGGAGGTCTCAGCGCAGAGTGAGTTTCTGTCTTGTCAAATTTTTTTCTGGTAGTTGTCTTTCCTCTGTAATGTGAGTTGAAGGTCGCTACTGAATCCCAATCTCCGCGCCCGTCCCACCACCCCCAGCAAATTCAGATGTCCCTGTGTGGTGAAGAGGCGCCTCCCAAGTCGTTCTGAAGTGGATGCGTGCGTTTGGTCTGAGACGCTTCGTTTCGCACCTCTTTCCTGCTTGAAACCGATTTCTGATCTCAGTGACCCCTCTGCCCTTCCTGCACCACGGTGAAATTCTCTTGGGCGATGTAGGCATACTCGCTCCGCGGTCCCCAGGCTCGCCCTCTCGACCCCTGGAGGCCGCGCCGGCTCCCGCTCCCGGAGAGGCCTGGTTCTCTCCCCGCTCCTGGGATTCTGGAGAGCCCGTCCCGCTCCTGAGACTCCCAGCCGCCCAACCGTCGCTTCTCCTCAGGCCGGTAATTCTACCCCTCAGGCATTCCTTTCTTGGAGCGTTACCCCGAATCGGTGTGGGGGTAGTTGGCCTGGGCCAGCCACGTGACACCCATGGTTCTGTGTCCCAAATCACCCGCTGGAATGTGTCTCTTGCGGGTGGGGGCTTCTTATTCAGTCGCCATCCCTGCAAATAGGAGGCCAGGGGGGTTAGGAGAACCAGAGCAACTCCGAGGGAATTAGAAATTGAAGAAAGCGTGATGGAGAAACAATAGCAACGAAAAGGATTGGTGAGAAACTTGGGAAGAGATAGCTACATGAAAGAGCATAAGCCTTGAAGGTAACGGTGGGTAAAGGAGAGGAGTTTAGAGAAAAGCAGGGTCTCTGGTAAGTTTAAGGTGTGCAACGTAGGGAAGTGGTATTGAGTCCTGGGATGCTCTCTAACCATCTAATCCTCTGCCACCCTCTTCTATAGCCTTCAAGGGATAGGGGCTGTAAATCGGCAGTCCCAAAGAGGGCAAAAGGGGAGAGGCAGTTCACACAGAAACCCCGCAAGGGAGATAAAAGAGTTGGAACCTTGACCTACAGAGAATATCCAGCTGGCAAAGGAAGGGGACTACTAGTGAATGGAAACAGTGATGCACTTTATTTTCCTGGGCTCCAAAAATCACTGCAGACGGTGACTGCAGCCATGAAATTAAAAGACACTTGCTCCTTGAAACAAAAGCTATGATCAACCTAGACAGCACATTAAAACATAGAGATATTAATTTGCCGACAAAGGTTTATATAGTCAAAGCTATAGTTTTTCCAGTAGTTACGTATGGATGTGAGATTTGAATCATAAGTAAAGCTGAGCGTGGAAAAATTGATGCCTTTGAACTCTGGTGTTAGAGAAGACTCTTGAGAGTCCCTTAGACTGCAAGGAGATAAAACCATTCAGTCCTAATGGAAATCAGTCCCGAATATTCATTTGAAGAATTGATGCTGAAGCTCCAATACTTTAGCCACTTGATGTGAAGAGCTGACTCTTTAGAAAAGACCCTGATGGTGCAAAAGACTGAAGGCAGGAGGAGAAGGGGATGGCAGAGGATGTGATGGTTGGATGGCATCACCGAGTGGGTGCACGAGTTTGAGCCAACTCCAGGAGTTGGTGATGGACAGGGAAGCCTGGCAGGCTGCAGTCCATGGGGTCGCAAAGAATCCGAAACAACTGAGCAGTTGAACTGAACTGAATGATTCAAGGAGCTGAGAAAGAAATTGAGCTGAAAGGAAGCATTGCACTTGGATGTACCAGAGAGTTCGGAGGCAGGGAGGGCAGACATGGAGGAAGAAAGGCAGAAATACATGGAGATTTTGTATTAGGGAGGTTGGAGAGTAAGCATCTTTATGGGGAACAGATGGCAGAGAGGCTGGATATTAGTCAGGGAAGAAGTAGACAGGACAGGCACAACAGGAGAGCCGAGGGGAAGAGGGAGGGAGATGGAGAAAGAATTAGGGAAACAGATAAACCAAATGAGATGGAAACAACTAGTGTACAGGTCTGGGAGGGGACTAGATCTAGAAGAGTCCTGAAATGATTGGATAAAGAATTAAGATGTGATACATTGATTTTTAGCTTTACCGTCTAATAAATTTAAATCTTCCTTTAAATTATACAGAAGAGGATGAGAATATCTAAACTGTCTGTAAGGTTTGTGGGTGTTATTTGTATTGAAAGATAGCATCCATGTGCAGAGTCTGTTGAGGTGGGGGCTAAGGCAGTGACTTGACTCTCAGAGGTGGGTCACCCCCTTTCTTTTCCAGGTATGGAGTAGAGGTTGTGGGAGAGGAGAAGTGGTCCAAGAATTGACAGACTCTGAGTATATATTCTGGAATTAAATCACACGAATACACTATTTGTGAAAAGGATTTTATTGAAGCATCCCAAATTGGGGAACATGCTGGAGCAGTGCTTTACAGATGCAACGGAAGTGGAAAAAGTTTCACTGTGCGTTTAAGTATTAGGTAAGAGTTCATAGTGAAGAGGACTCTTGGAAATGGATGGGCAAGGGCTTTCTGCAGGCTTCAGAGTATACTACAGAATATATGTCTTTCAGAGAAACCACACAAAAGTAAATGTGCCACTGAAGCTTTAACCCATTGATCAAAACTGGAACGTGAGAGGATTTATATGGAGAGTAAGCTTACACAGGTAATGAATATTGTGTAGCTTCTCCCATCAGATATTCCCACCTTGGGCATAATGAAGTGATTCATGCAGGTCAGAAACTGTACAGATATACCGAATTTGGAAACACATTGAAGAAAAACCATATTTCCTCAAGATTACCCCTAAAATTCATACTGGGGAGAATCCTTACAACTGTAATGAATTTGGTAAAATTTTAGACAGTTCTTACAACAGATCACACGAGATAATTCATTTTAGGAAAACATAAATCTTTAGTCTTACAAATAAACCTACTATATTAAGGCAGTATAATTAAGTATGTTGAAACTTTATAACGTGTGGAAATGACCCATTATCTTCAATTTGTATTTAATTACTTGCATCTTCTTGAGAAGGTGACATTATTTTTTATGACATTTCCGCAAGGTTTGAAAGCTTTTATAGCTTTCTTTGAGACTTTCATGATGGTCTCTACAAAGAAATGAGTAAGATGAAGGGGCAGACTTCATTTAGCTGTGGTTCATTCATGTCTGTCTTTTGTGGGTAAACAGGGCCAGTAAAATATCAAATTCAAAGGTGTGTGAATTAGATTCAGTGAGGGACAGAGAATAACATTAAAAGCTAAGACATCATTCTTATGTTCAGGGTGCCCTTCCGTAGATAGGCCACTTTGGGTTATAGGGCTGAATGCTGTACCATCTGACCATGGAAAGAGCAGGGTAGACATTAAGGGACTTGGGCTTTTCTTGGGAGGAGAGTTGACAGGTTATATGGGACTGACTATGTGGGAGAAGTTATACCAGGGAAATGCTGGTAGTTTTCTCCCTTAACTGGAAATTGCTGCTATGTATAAATGATTAATGGAAACATTCTTTGAAATTGAAGAGAGCAGTTTTCTTGAAGAAAATTTAGTCAGAACCAGAAAACTATGTGTGTGTATATGCCTCAAATTAATTGCTGCCAAGTATTTTGTGCCTCTGTTTTATTCAGAATGTATCATAAGTCTTGTGCTCTAATAAACTTTGTATCATTTTTTCCATAACACTGAATAGATCATGTTTCTTCCAACAGAACAGTTTTATGCCACCTCAGTTCTTTATAACAGAAACTAGCAATGCACCAAAGACTCTCAAGCTTGAAAGAATCTAGAAGAATTTGCTTTCATGATGAAATCAAAGAATAGATGACAATTTGGGGATTATATACTAATAATTTGCACTTGAGTTATTCTCTCCACACTGTCTGTAGTGGAGCAATTATATTTCCTGATGTCGTCTTTTGTGCCCAAATGAAACTAATCACATGTGCCTAATTTACATAAAGTGAAAAAAGGAAGAATAAATGTGCAAAAATTAGGAAATAAAAAACTTCAGGAATAAGGTTAAAAGTGATATCTCTATTTGAGCTTGTAGCATTTTGAAAGTATATTTTCTTTCTGGTTTATTTGTTTATTATTGGCCAAATAGTTGTGGTTCACAGGGTCAGTAAATGCACAGCATGTGAGAATTTTCCGAACCAGTGATGTGTCCCATGTCTCCTGCATTGGCAGGTGGATTCCTTACCACTGAGCCACGAGGGAAGCCCCGGAAATTGTTTAGAATCCACATTATATGATGGGAACTTTCTTGTTTGATAAACTAGAAATTTCATGTATTTAGTTCCCAACATTTTGGTTCTTGTTACTTTTCAGTCACCACTGGAACAGGATGGAACCAAACCCAAGATTTGGTTTGGATATTGAGACAGATGTAGCCATATGATAAATGTTAGAGAATGTTAACTGCTAAAGGTTTCTGGTGAGAGCAGAGTAGACTTCCAAGCTGTTGGGGGGGAAAGCTTGACTAACCAGGAATGGTGACATTCTTGGAGTGTAAGATGATTACTGGATGGCAAGGAGGAGAGGGTACCTGATCTGGTGAGCTACCAGTTGGTGTCAAAGAAAGGAGAAAGTGAAAGTAAAAAGTCATTCAGTTGTGTCCGACTCTTTGGGACTCCATGGACTATATAGTCCATGGAATTCTCGAGGCCATAATACTGGAGTGGGTAGCCTTTCCCTTCTCCAGGAGTTCTTCCCAACCCAGGGATCAAACCCAGGTCTCCCGTATTGTGGGTCAATTCTTTACCAGCTGAGCCACAAGAGAAGCCCAAGAATACTGGATCGGGTAGCCTATCCCTTCTCCAGCAGATCTTCCCAACTCAGGAGTGGAACCAGGGTCTCCTGCAATGTAGATGGGTTCTTTACCAACTGAGCTATGAGGGAAGCCCAAAGGAAGGAGGCCTTAGTCTTTTTCTCTTAGCCTTCCCAGAGTGGCAGCACAGGAAGAGTTTGTTTTTAAGGTCTAAAGGAGTCAGTAGTCAAACATGGAAAAACCACAGTGAGACTGTGTAAGAAAACACTGAATATTTACTCATGCTATGAATTTATAACATTCCTTTTCCTGCTGTACCCATATGTTTCATTGTTCTATATAGTAGCTTACTATTTATCTGTCTTACTAAACAGATAAATTACTATTTACTATCTCTTGCCTAAGGCATTTTAACAGTAGCCTAGTGAACCTTAATTAATGTTTGGAAATATTTATTAGGTAATAAATACCATTTGACCTGTCTCTTGAGAAACCTGTATGCAGGTCAGGAAGCAACAGTTAGAACTGGACATGGAACAACAGACTGGTTCCAAATAGTTAAAGGAGTATGTCAAGGCTGTATATTGTCACCCTGCTTATTTAACTTATATGCAGAGTACATCATGAGAAACACTGGACTGGAAGAAGCACAAGCTGGAATCAAGATTGCTGGGAGAAATATCAATTACCTCAGATATGCAGATGATACCACCCTTATGGCAGAAAGTGAAGAGGAACAAAAAAGCCTCTTGCTGAAAGTGAAAGAGGAGAGTGAAAAAGTTGGCTTAAGGCTCAACATTCAGAAAACTAAGATCATGGAATCTGGTCCCATCACTTCATGGGAAATAGATGGGGAAACAGTGGGAAAAGTGTCAGACTTTATTTATTTATTTTGGACTCCAAAATCACTGCAGATGGTGATTGCAGCCATGAAATCAAAAGATACCTACTCCTTGGAAGGAAAGTTACGGCCAACCTGGATAGCATATTGGAAAGCAGAGACATTACTTTGCCAACAAAGATCCGTCTAGTCAAGGCTATGGTTTTTCCAGTAGTCGTGTATGGTTGTGAGAGTTGGACAGTGAAAAAGGCTGAGTGCCAAAGAAATGATGCTTTTGAACTATGGTGTTGGAGAAGACTCTTGAGAGTCCCTTGGACTGCAAGGAGATCCAACAAGTCCATCCTAAAGGAGATCAGTCCTGGGTATTCATTGGAAAGTCTGATATTGAAGCTGAAACTCCAATACTTTGGCCACCTCATGCGAAGAGTTGACTCATTGGAAAAGACCCTGATGCTAGGAAGGATTGGGAGCAGGAGGAGAAGGGGAAGACAGAGGATGAGATGGCTGGATGGCATCACTGACTCGATGGACATGGGTTTGGGTGGATTCCAGGAATTGGTGATGGCCAGGGAGGCCTGGCGTGCTGCAGTTCATGGGTTTGCTAAGAGTCAGACACGACTGAGCGACTGAACTGAACTGAATAAATACTAAATCGAAGTCCAGTTTTCCAGAGGATATTTAAGTGTTGATATCACATTATACAAATAAATAATAGACTTCATGGTTCATTGTCAGCTACAGTAAAATTTCTTTCATTTTTATTTTTTTTACAATATTGTGATGGTTTTTGCCTCACAGCAACATGAATCGGCCGTAGGCATACATATGTTCCCCTTCTCTGAAACCCACCTACCTCTCAGGCTATCTTTCCAGATTGTCACAGAGCAGTGGCTCTGGGTGCCCTGTGTCATACCTCAAACACCCACTGTCTATTCTACATATGGTAATATACATGTTTGAATGCTATTGTCTCAAATCATGCCACTCTATTTCTTTTGTTTTTTCGATAGTTTTTCCTTAGTGTTCTTTTTTCTGTCCACGTTTTGCCCTTAATTTAATGTTTAATTCCCTGCCTTATACTAACTTATTTTGAGACTTATCAGATTAAAATGCACATAAGGCAATGACAGGAGACATAGTACATGCCCTATAAATATGAGGAAAGTTCCTTTAGGACTTGAGTTCAGTCAGTTAATACATGTAGAAGTATTTATAAATAGTGCAAAGTTGATTTTGGTGAAAATAAATTCTCCTCAAGATTTTATATTTTACAGTCTTCTTTGTTGTCCACATCTGACAGCTTTGTGGAACAACAAAGAAAAGAAAGAAAATATATTACGATGTTTAAACAAAAAGTGAACTGCCTAATTACCGTCAAATGATCATCTAGTAATTTGACTGATATTCCCTTCCATCGAGGAAGTAATGACTTTAAGTATTACATATTATGATGTATACAAGTTTTTCTCAAAAGCACTTGAAGCTATGTCATCACAAGCATGGAACAGAAACACTTTTTATAAAAAAGAATGCAGTTCTCATTAAAGGACTTTTTTTTTCCCTCTTTAATAATTTTTAAATTTATTCTTGGCTGTGCTGGCTTTTCTATCCTTGGCGTGAGCAGGGGCTATGAATTCTGTACATAAAATACATAAACCTGGCTGGGACTTGGTTGGAAAAAAGAGTCCTGTGGCTCCTTGTTTTGGTCAGTCCACAGCACTCAGTGTCTTCATTTTTTTCTGTTGTGCTGATTCAGTTTTACTGCAGTTGGACTACAAAGACTCTTCATTTTAGGAGATTATTTTTAGTGATGCTAGTTACTTGTATCAGCACTAGAAGCATTGTATTAGCACTAGAGTCAAAGAGAAATATAAAATGGTTGCTGTGCTCAGTCGCCTCTGACTCTTTGAAACCCCGTGGAGTGTAGCCCACCAGTTTCCTCTGTCCATGGGATTTTCCAAGCAAGAATACTGGAGTGGGTTGTATTTCCTAATCCTGCGAATCTTCGACTCAGGGATTGAAGCCCCATCTCTTATAGCTCCTTCATTGGCAGGCGAATCCCCACTGAGCCACCTGGGGAACCCCTTTCGACTGATACTAGTTCAGAAAGTTTTCTTTGAATAAAGAAGTGGGGTTTTGTTGGATGTTTTCCAGTCCAATGAAACCCAGTGGGGATAGGGCTGAATTTTGGATTGCTGATGAATTCGGTGGGTAGTGCTGCATAATCGTGAGAAAATACCCTAAGAGATTGGAGAATCTGAAGACATTTGAGCGATAATTTTACATTTTGTGCATTAAGGTTGATTGCCAGTGCTAGACTGAAGCCTGAGATGATTATATGGGACGGGTGGGGCGAGGAGCAGTTATTGTTCAGTCGCTTAGTCATGTTCGGCTCTTGGCGACCCCATGGTCTAAAGCAGCCAGGCTTCCTATCCTTCTGCATCTCCTGGAGCTTGTCCATCCAGTCGGTGATGCCATCCAGCCATCTCGTCGTCCTCTGTTGTCCCCTTCTCCTCCTGCCTTCAGTCTTTCCAGGATCAGTGACTTTCTAAGAGTCAGGTTTTCCCATCAGGTGGCCAAAGTAGTGGAGCTTTAGCTTAAGCACCACTGCTTCCAATGAACATTCAGGACTGATTTCCTTTAGGACTGACTGGTTTGATCTCCATGCAGTCCAAGGGACCCTCAAGATTCTTCAGCACCACAATCCAAAAGCATCAGCTCTTCTATGCTGAGCCTTCTTTACGGACGAACTCTCACATTCCTTCCTGACTACTGGAAGAAACATAGCTTTGTGTATAGGGACCTTTGTTGGCAAAGTGATACCTTTTCTTTTTAGCACATTGTCTGGTCAAACACTTTCCTTCCAAGGAGCAGGCCTGTTTTAATATTCTGGCTGCAGTCACCTTCAGAGGTGATTACAGTGATGAATTGTTTCTTCCCTCCGCCTTGAAGCCCCTCCCCACGCTCCCGCCGTCCCACGCGTGTTCCGCTTCGCTCCACGCCCCGCCCCCCCCGCCGACGACCAGGCTCTGCCGAGTCCCCGCCCCCAGGCCGCGCCGCCCTTGCACTGCGCCTGCGCGCAGCGGCCCGCAAACCCGGAAGCGGAGCGCGGTGAGTGGCGGTCGCTCAGTTCGGCGTGAGTTTCTTTCTTTCTAGTCCACCCTGCTGCCTACAGTCTCCGTTCCTCAATACCCCGAGCCTCAGGTTCGCTAGTGACTCTTAATCCCTGCGCCCGTCCCACCATCCCCAGCAAGTTCAGACGTCTTGGTGAGCGGCAAAGGGGCGCCTCCATTTTGCTTTAAAGTCGCTCTGAAGCCGCTTCCGGCTTTTGGTCCACAGAGACGCTGCATTTCGCTCCTCTTTCGTGCTTCAAACCATTTACTGACCTCACTGACCCCTCTGCC